>AP028444.1:15345452-15677764 GCA_036509395.1 Antheraea yamamai
TATGACAGAGCGCTATCCGGAGCAATGTCTGGACACTTGAGCGTGAGTCTGACAAGCTCCGCGTTTGGCTCCATTGCTGGCTCTGCAGCGGGATCTAGAGCCTGCTCTGCCGAGGGTGGCTCTGTCGTGGGATCACGTGCTGGCTCTGCGGCTCGCTCGGCCGTTAGTTCCGGGGCAGAGAGTGAGCCCCCTGCACCTCCAATAGATATTGGCGCCCTCGACGCCGACTCGCTGAAGGCACTTGCAGGGGGTAACATCGCGACGATATTTGACGTCGTGAAGAAGTCCAAGAACCTGCAGGGACCTTGCCGCGGCAAGCTAAAAGGGGCGGCGAGGATCCTGCAGGAGGTGGTGGAGTCCTTGGCTGAGAGAACGGAGGCGGAGGAAACCCTCAAACTAAAGAGGGAAACCAAAAACCTCCGCCGCCAAGTGGACGATCTCAAGGCGGAAATCATGGCCTGGAAGAGAACGGTGGAGGAGGCGAAGAAGATGCCTCCTCCACCCCCCCGGCAGCCACTGGTGGTCGAGGCTCCAAGCCTAAACTGGGAGGAGGCTCTCGAAGGGGCAGTCTCGCGGCTACAGAGGACCCCCCAGGCGTCCTTTAGCAATATGCTAAACGCGCGCCTGGAGAACCTGGAGAGGCGCTTGCCCCCTGAAGCTCCCGTTCGTCCGCAATTAGCAGCGGACAAAAAGAAGGGGGTTCAGGTGGCCCCACAGCCTAAACCGAAGTCTCTGGCGGCCCCTCAGCTTAAGCCGAAGAAGGCTCCGGCAGCTTCTAGGGGGACCTCTTCGTCGAGGGGGGCTGGGAAGGTAGTAGCGGGGCCTTGCACTGCCCCTCTGGGTCTGGAGTGGGCAGACCGTCCTGCCCCAGCTGCGACTGTGCCTGGAGCAGACTGGGCCACAGTCATCAGCCGGAAGAAGGCAAGGGCAGTGAAGGTAGCCGCGCCTAAGACTGCAGCTTCGGCGGTGGCTGGGAGGCCTGTAGCCAAATTGCGGGCGAAGAAGCTCCCGTCCGCTCCTCGCTCTGCTGCTGTAGTGATAACGCTGCAGCAGGGGGCGGCGGAGAGAGGAGTGGACTATAAGGCCATCCTCCTGAAGGCACGGGAGCAGATTCCCCTCGCAGAGATGGGAATCACTGCTCCCAACGTGCGGAAGACGGCCACGGGAGCCAGGCTTATAGAAGTGCCAGAGGGTGCCCAGAAAGCCGAAGAGCTTGCCCGGAAGCTGCGTGAGGCCCTGGCGGATGTCGCCACGGTCGCCAGACCGGTGAAAAAAGCCGACATCCGGATCGTCGGCCTTGACGATTCGGTGTCGCGCGAAGAGGTTCTGAAGGTCGTGGCGGCTAAAGCCAGGTGTGAAGAGAGCTTAATGAAGGCTGGTGAAATTAGGCGCAGTGGGGGAGGCCAGGGAGCTCTGCACATGACCCTCCCGGCGACGGCGGCTAAAGAGCTCTTCCAAGTCGGCAAGATCTTGGTCGGCTGGAGTGTGGCTCAGGTGGTCCTGTTGAGCGAGAAGCCCATGCGCTGTTACAAGTGCATGGGCTTGGGGCACACTCGCCCCATGTGCCCTTCGTCGTCAAACAGAGGTGCGGACTGTTACCGATGTGGTGCGTCGGGGCACAAGGTGGCCGCCTGTACATCGGCTGCTGAGAAGTGCGCCGTATGTGCCGATGCAGGCAGGCCGTCAGGACATCAGATGGGGGGCCGCAATTGCAAGCCCCCCAATGTAAAGGGAAGGGACGCCCCCGCCCCCGCAACGATAAGAGTCCCGAGAGAGGAAGCCGCCAGGCAGAAGGAAGCTGAAATGGAACAGTAATGGACTGCACCCATTTCAGCTTCCTCCAGACTAACCTGAACCACTGCGCCGCTGCACAGGACCTGTTGGTCCAGTCAGTGGCGGAGTGGGGTATTGGGCTGGCGGTTGCCGCGGAGCCCTATTATATCCCAACCCAGCCACACTGGGCTGGGGATAGGAACGGCTCCGTGGTGATCTTGTCTGGTTCGGGTTCGTCTCTGGCGGTCCGAGAGTCGGGAGCCGGGTTCGTGGCAGCCGTCTGGGAAGAGTACGCCATTGTGGGGGTGTACTTCTCCCCTAACAGACCTCTGCGGGAGTTCGAAGACTTCCTTGACTCCCTGCAGGGGGCTGTAAGGCGGCTCTCGCCGCTCCCTGTAGTAGTCCTGGGTGACTTAAATGCTAAGTCCAGGACCTGGGGAGCGGCGGCCACAGACCTGCGAGGGATGGCCGTTGAGGAGTGGGCAGCCGAACTGGGGCTATCTCTCCTCAACCAGGGGCACGTGCACACGTGCGTGCGCCAGAACGGGGGATCAATAGTGGATGTCTCTTTCGCTACCCCGACTGTCGCGCGCCGTGTCCGGGGGTGGCGTGTACTGGTGGGGGTGGAGACCCTCTCCGACCATCGGTACATAAGGTTTGAGGTCTCCGCCTCCCAAGCCAGTACTGGTACCCGCCCCCGGAGGGGCGCGAAGTTCCCCTGTTGGGCGATGAGCCGCTTCGACCGCGAACTGGCGGAAGAGGCGGCCATCGTCCAGGCCTGGGCCATGAGACCCCCGACTGTGGAGGATGTCGACGCGTCTGCAGCCCGCCTCCGTGGTGTCCTCACGGAGGTTTGCGACGCGTCGATGCCGCGGAGTGCGCACCGCCCAAACAAACGGGCGGTGTACTGGTGGACGTCGGAGATTGCCGATCTTCGTGCTGCCTGCTCCGCGGCCCGACGGCTATTCGGGCGCAGCCGTCGTAGGCGACACCGAGACCCTGAGGAGGAAGCCCGGCTGTATAGCAGCTACAGGGAGCGCAAGAAGATCTTGCAGGCTGCCATCAGCCGGGCAAAAGAGGAGGCATGGGAGGAATTGCTCCAGACGGTAGAGGAGGATCCGTGGGGGCGCCCGTATCGAATGGTTAGGAAGAAGTTACTGTCCCGGGCGCCCCCAGTGACGGAAACCCTCCGGCCTGAGGTGGTGGTGAGGTTAGTGGGAGAGTTGTTCCCTAACCCTCCGGTGCTGCCACCTCCTCTCATGCTTCCACCTCCTCGGGTAGTAGTTGCGGAGGTGCTTGATGGCCCTCCCCCCCCTTATAACGGAGGAAGAGATGGGGAGAGCGCTACAGCGCCTCCGCAATCGAAGGAGAGCCCCCGGTCCGGATGGTGTCCCGGGTCGGGTGCTCGCGGTCTCTTTGGACCATAAAGGGGGGTGGTTTCGGGGACTACTCGACCGTTGTCTGGAGGTTGGGCGGTTCCCGAAACCCTGGAAGCAGGGGCGGCTATGCCTGCTGGCAAAGGTGGGCCGCCACCAGGACAGCGCGTCCGCGTATCGGCCCTTGGTGCTGTTGGACGACTCCGGGAAGGTCCTGGAGAGAGTTGTTGCTTTCCGGGTCGTCCAGCACCTGAAGGAAGTTGGGCCGAACGTGGCGGACGCGCAGTTTGGCTTCCGGGCAGGGCGTTCCACAGTGGACGCCCTGACCCTCCTTAAGTCGCTGTCTATGGAGGCGACCTTCCAAGGGGAGAGACTTCTGGCGGTGTCCTTGGACATCGCCAACGCCTTCAACAGCCTACCGCACAGTGTGATACGGGAGGCATTCCGGTATTTCGGTCTGCCTCCGTATCTGCGGCGGCTGTTGGAGGCGTATTTGGTCGATAGGGAGATCGCTTACATAGATGGCGACGGTCGTATGGTCCGGCGAGTCACGCGGCGGGGAGTTCCACAGGGGTCGGCCTTGGGCCCACTCCTGTGGAACATGGGCTACGACTGGGTGCTCCGCGGCGTGCTCCCGTTCGGAGCGCGCATAATTTGTTACGCGGATGACACCCTAGTCGTAGCCCGGGGGGAAAGTTGGCAGGAGGTGGAGCGCCTGGCCACGATGGCCACAACCCTCGTGGTCGGGCGCATTCGGCGTTTGGGTCTCAGAGTGGCCCTCGAGAAGACCGAGGCCCTACTATTTCATGGGCCTCGGCGAGGGCCACCACCTGGGGCCCACATAATGGTGGAGGGTGCCCGAATCAGGGTGGGGACCCAGATGAAGTATCTGGGCCTCACCCTGGACGGGCGCTGGCAGTTTGAGCCCCATTTTGAGGGGCTCAGACCGCGAATTGTGGGGGTGGCGGCGGCACTCGGCCGGCTGCTCCCCAACATAGGGGGCCCGAATGCTGGGTGCCGCCGACTATATATGAGGGTCGTACAGGCGATGGCCGTCTACGGTGCCCCGGTGTGGGCCAACGCTCTTGGTGCCGCTAATGTGCGGGCGCTGCGCGCTGCGCAGCGCATAGTGGCACTGAGAGCGATCAGGGGGTACCGCACCGTGGCCTCCGCGGCGGCCTTTGCGCTCGCCGGCTCCCTGCCCTGGGAGCTGGAGGCGGGAGTTCTTGCCGCCGTCTACGAATTTACGGCGGCAAGAAAGAGTATCGGGGAGCCTCCGGCTCCCAGTGAGATTGAGGCCAAGAGAAGGGAGGGCCGGGAGGAGGCGAAAGGACGGTGGAGGCGGGACCTGGCGGACGAGCGGTATGGGCGTTACACTATTGACGCCGTCCGCCCGGTCCTGCCGGATTGGATAGGGAGACGTTGGGGCTCCCTGTCGTTCAGACTGGTGCAGGTACTCACCGGGCATGGTTGCTTCGGGTGGTACTTGCACCAGATCGCTCGTAGGGAGCCAACCGCCGCATGCCATGAATGCGGCGCTGCGGAGGATACCGCGCAGCACACCCTGTCTGAGTGTGCTGCGTGGGAGGGACAGCGCCGCGTTCTGGCTGCGGCGGTGGGTACAGATCTGTCGCTGCCGAGTGTGGTTTCGGCCATGCTCGGCAGCGAGGAGGCGTGGAGAGCGATGGCCTCCTTCTGCGAGGACGTCATCTCGCAGAAGGAGGCGGCGGAGAGGGTTCGCGAGGATGACCCTCTGAGCGGCCCTCTCCGCCAACGGAGGACCGGAGGGAGGAGGCGGCGTTTTGCCCGCCTTCTCCCGCCACCGTAGCCGGACCTGAGGGGATGGGCCGGGGGGCCCATCTCCTCATTGCACGGGTCCGGCGGACGAGGGGAGGCAACTGGTGTGTACCCAGCCTGCCTCCCTATTAGGAAGGAGCTCGGCGGACGCCTTCCGCCGAGCGGACCGTTGGGGCGGCTATCCAAGGGGACTAGCATAGTTCGATCCCTTGCCGCCTCAACAATACGGTCGGACGGTACACCGTGGGGTTTTAGTCCGTGCGAGTCGGACATAACCCACTCTCTCCCCCGAGAGGGTGGCGTATCCATAAGGGATTTCCCCACGTTAATAAAAAAAAAAAAAAAAAAGCGTCATATGAATGATGAATTAATAAACTGTATAAAAAAGTATATAACTGTTATTCAGAGTGCCAATATATGTGAAAGAGAGACTAATGACAGTAATTTCAATTTACAAATTATGAAATCTAAATAATTCACACTATAATTAATTCAAAAAATCAAAAGAGATCACAGTTTAAATTCCATTGTTTTGAGTTTTTACTTCTGTCAGCAGTCCTTCAAAAATAACGTTATGCCGAGACTTTTTTTAGTATAGAAGCTTTTTTTTTTTTCAATTTTAATTCACAAGCTTTAGTATTATTGTTAAAAAAAGTGCTTTCTATCATACCATTCGATGATCTGAAGCCTTCATTTATAACTCTCTATTCGTCATACTTCACAATTGGGGATGATAATCTGAGATCGATTAATTGATTTTTTGACATGAAAAAGTTGATTATTTTAACCGATATTAGACATCGATTCGATCCAATGAATCAATCTCTGACATTATACAATCGACTTTATTTTTTTTTATGTAGATAGAAATAAAACCATACAATTACTACATAATATAAAACAAAGAAGGTTCCAGTTCGTAATATTCCTCCTCATCTAAATTACAACTCCTCAATCAGTCGGCGTGGTGGACGTGTTTGACGTTGGCTGCGCCGTAGTTGAGACCCAATGGGAATTAGTGACGAGTATGTTGATGTTGATAACAGCCATGTAGGTGTTGGGGATGAGGATGTGGAGGCTGGTAACGAGGATGTTACCAGTGTAGTTATTGGTGGCGTATTTGCAGGTAAACTTGGATCGACAGGAGAGTTAATTGTGCATTTAAAAGGTTCTGAAAGGTTTGGAGATGTTGGAATAGCAAAGCTTGAGGTCTAATATGATCAGCGTGTCTTCGCTTTTCCTCCCCACCAGTCCGGTCAGTCCAGCAATGTACGCTTACTACTAGTCAACTCATGTAGATCTGCACACATTCCTTAAGATGTGGAATAAAGCGTTCATAAAAATTGACTAATCCCGTCCTCGTCGCCAATGAAATAAAACACATCTTATCTTAGATGACAACTGATATATATATACATAAAATAATATACACAAATATTTCTCAATCTATTTTTAAAATGTATAAGAAGGTTTCAGTTCGTAATACAACTGAACGGATTTTTATGCGGTTTTCACTAGTAGATAAAATGATTCATGAGGAAGGTTTAGTAATTTGATAATTTGTCAAGTTTGTTTTTTTATTATCAAGGCGGGATAACGTACGCCGGGCCGGGTAGTAATTAATAACTAAAAAAAAAGGAAAGCTAATAAAAAAATATTAACAGACAGATTTTTGAATAACCGATTCATTAGACTTTAATTTTTCCAAAAATCGATTTCACAGACTACGACTTGGATCGATTCAAACATTGATTATTTTTTGCAATGAATCGCTATCCCTATTCACTGTCCTTACGTCCAATAATCAACAATACATGTACAGTTTTTGGCAAAGAAACCACAGTAATATCGAAACATAAAAATAATGAAATATGATCGAATTTCGACTAGAGCCACTAGAGTTATAAGATTAATAACTCGTAAATGTTCTATTTATTGCTTGCGTATCGAACAAAAACAGCGAATAGGTTATTGTCGAGAAAACAAATATTCCCTTGTTAACCATCCACTTTACTGAAAATTAATGGTTACTCCAAATTAATTTCTGTTGAGTACCTTCGCCCTTTATCTGCTGCTAATAATTTGATGAATTAATATTTTGCCTTTATATATAAGTAATTCTTGGCGATAATTGGTATTCGTGTTACGGTTGAAGTAACGAGAGAGCTATTGTCACTGATCACCATTATTTAGCATTTTAACGTCTTTATTATTTGACTCCGTGGAAGTAGGCTAATATTTTTAATATTTATATATAATAATTTATGTTTTTTTTCTTTAGCTTACTTTGTAGCTTAAACGGCTTGATAGATTTTTAACGTATGAGATCCAGGGGCAAAGACGTCTTCCCGAAGGAACGTATGGCCATTATCACCGCGCCAACCCACAACGTGTTGGCGATTTCATACTCTGAGAAATCCACAGTTCTATGTTTCCCACATACTGTGGTACTACGTACAAGAACATTTCTCAGCTTCAGGTTTTCTCACGATGTTTTCCTTCACCGTCAGCCGATACTGTTAGCAATTAAAATTAGTACACGTACGCGAAAGTGTACTGCGGACAACGGAATGATATTCCACCGGTCAAACCACTAGGCCACCACGACTCGACATTCGTTTATTAATATAAATAAATCAAGTTTTGATGTGAAACATCTATAGGCGAGGGTAAACCTGATTATTGGCTTGACGATACCGTGGCGATATAGGTCGTGGTGTGTGTGTGAGCCTTGGCGACGCGATGACATGCGCAAGCGACCGTGTGAAATCTCTTTTGCCGCACTGAGCTCGCATACCTATAGTGTAATTGACAATTCGAGAATTTGAGATTCGTTCGATACGAACAATTTCGATATTTCACATCTGCCAGCCGTCCCGTGACGGCTCTTTTTTTGTAAATGGTTTCCTTTCTGTTTTTATTTATTATTCGTATTCGTTTATTACATTCTATACAAAACCGTTTTTATATCAAATTATAATAAATGTAAGGGCTGAAAAGCTACAGGCTCTCAAAATTTAAAAACTTTGTAATGACATTGAACAGAGAACTAACTCGAACAGAGATCTCTGTTTGTAGTATTTACTTCTTAATCGATCGTTAAATATAAAACATTTGACAACGAACAAAATATCATTTAAATGATCTTATTTGAACATTATTTTTTATAGATTTTGAGAACCTATAAGTTTTAAACTGTCAAAAAAAAAGTTCTATATCACACGGATTTTATAGAGAATCTAATTTCCTAAAGAATGATCGTAGAAGATATATCCCTGTGTTTTGTTAACGAAAAATGAGACGCTCCATAATTTCTTTATTCAAATGGTTCTTAAGCCCATAAGCAAAAAATAAAGAAAAAAAAACTCTAATACACCTTACAGGTGGTAAAATATAATTTTATGCCACGTATTAAAGTATCTTTTTAGAATGGAGGGGCTTTTTACAGAGCATCATCAACGTTACGAGATAAATTAATGACGCCCGTCAAACAACTCCCGAAAGGGGAACCGTGTGATAGAGCCTTGTAAAAGATGAAATTACTCACTCGAGTGTTGAGTGCCGGGATGAACTTGTATGTTTTGCGTATTATAAATGATTGCTGGGTTGTATAATGGCTTATAATGTTTATAAATAATTTTAAACTTCTTTAAACGCGTTTGGCGGTATTTTTGGCAGCAGATAAATTTGTAATTTCCCATCATGACATGCTACATCAACATGATCGGCTTATTGGCATATTGCGGCCTACTACTGCTACCGCTGCTACTAAGCGGACAAATAATAACTCGTATATTAACATCCAGCCTATCCTTCGTTTTCGTTCTAATGAATATAGTTTCTATTTTATAGAAATTACCTATATTATCCGAATTAATTATATGTACATATTTATTTTTTAAAACTGTCATTATTGATTATCATATTTTGGGCTTTTTACCAACTTTAAGCTACTTTTGTTATATTTTGTCATTAATCCTTAGCTTTTAACCTAACCTAGATAATACCCTGAATAGCCCTCTATCTGCCAGTAAGTGCCTTGTAAAAGCGGTTCAGATATTTCAAACATTAGACCTGACAAAACTTCTTCAGTTCAATTTACACATATACACTATTCATTTAAGACATGTTTAATATAATCAGGAGATAGTACTACGCTTCAACGGTGACGTCATAGAAATAAATTCATGGCGCCTGTCAAACGTCTCTCCTCAGGGGAACATGGTAATACAAGCTTTTAAGTGTTGGAATTACCCAGTCTTGAGCGTTTTGATGCGATCAAGCGTCTCAGGGAGTTATTGATGATCCCGTGTTCTTGTTATGAATTAGTAAGAGTATACGAGAAATGAGTAATGTAAATAAATTTAGTCAAAATTTTGAATATGGACCGATTAAAGAATTTATTGAGCGATCAGTCGGTATATTGTCACTTAGTAATAACACCTGACTAATTTTACAGAGGAGTGTAAATACTGCTATTTTTATTGTATTATATAGCATTTATCTTCATGCAGTACATATTGATTTGAAAACTGGTCTATTATGGTTTAATAGTTCGAAATATGTACTTTGACGCGTTATATTTTTAGCGTTGTTCTTTGCTAAACATTTACATTTTTTATATTGTAACAGGCGGTCTATTTTATTAAGAAATATGTTCATTATCTAGATATTAATACATACTTATACCAAATATTATATTATCAATATTATTTTTTGTCTTATCAGTTTACAAAAGGCTCCAATTAACTCTCTGGAGTGGGGAAATCTCTAAGAAAGACTCTGGAGTTCGCAAACAAGCGTTTTTGTTATTGTTGATATTCAATAACACGTGAACTATTAGTTTCAGATTGTAGTGTCTTTAGTAGGAATTTTTATCAAACTACTCAGTTATTGAACTCAACAGACTCAATCTGATGTAGAGCCAATTTGAAACTGTTAATACGGCCAGTAAAAGAAAAGCGTTATGTGGGAACGAGAACGTTTGTTTAATTTAAAAAAAAAATGAGCTAGACATGAGGATTGCTGACAGGAGTGAACAATCAAAACAATAGAATAACTGTGTCCTCTTTTGAATTTTTAAATCAATTATAGTAGAAAATTATTTAAATTTCATATTTTATTAATTGAAATTATTCACATGAGTCCGGTTTCCACATCTATTGCTACTCCGAACAATAATTATATACATTTTTACACAGATTATTAAGTAATCACAATTATCAAATCAAATCAAATCAAAATGTTTTATTGCAGACAAAAAATTATGATGGGCTGCACAAGGTTCAGGGTTGCAGTTCGCTTTACTACGGTAATACGTCACGTCATCGCGTCGGTGACGCGATATCCAGGATTTTACCCAGTACAAAATTCAATCACACATAAGATACAGTCGAGTATATACAATGTCTGGCGAATGAGCCATACGTCACGAACATGTCGAGGTCATCGGTGACGCGAACCCTTAAATTTTTCTCTACCAAATAGATTTATTTATTCTTTTTTTAGGTCGCTCAACGCGTCTAAAGAAATTTTCGCTTAAGAAACTTGGGACCCTTAATATCCTTTTAGATATAAAATTTCTTAAGGAACCATGGCTAGCATACTGTAATAATATTAATTTATTTTATATCATTAATTTATTTAAAAATATATATTTTCAATTAAAACATTAATAATTAAAAGTTTATAAACATGTAAAATACAATTCTAATAACTTGATTTTTTATTTAAAATTTGATGACTCATATAAGTATACTAGCCGACCCGTGCCCACTTCGTTGGGCGGTAATAGGCATTATCAAGCTACAACTTTTCTCTAGAACTCAATCATATATATCTCATAATTAAGGCAGCGTTCGTAAGAAACGTTTTCGTTCGACCATTTTTCTCCGACTCCCCAGTTATTACCCCCTACAACCTCACAAACTTTACCTCTTTATAATATCGGTATAGATTATAGATAATATAATTAGTTAACAGCTTCTGCTCGCGACTTCGTACGCGTGGAATAATTATTTTTCCCCTTAAAGTGATGGTATATAGCCTATGGCACTCACAAATAACGTGGCTTTCTATTGGTAAAATAATTTTCAAAATCGGTTTAGTAGTTCCCGCGATTACCCCCTACACGTCACAAACTCACAAACTTTACCTCTTTATAATATTAGTATATAGATTATAGCCCCTGCCCACGCAGTATAATAGTAGTAATAGTTACTACTCTGGGCTGACGCTGACACACAGCTGAAGCTCTCAAATAAAAAACATCTGGATTTTGAAACATTTTTCATCTGTGATCCGCTCCTATTGGCCTTAACGTGATGATATATAGCTTATAAATATTCTCGATGAATGAGCTATATAACACTGAAAGAATTATTCAAATCGGACCAGTGGTTCCTGAGATTACCTCTTACAACGCCACAACGTCACAAACTCACAACGTCACAAACTTTACCTCTTAATAATATTAGTATAGATTATATACTAGCTTCTGCCCGCGAATTCGTCCACGTGAAATAGTTACTTTGGGCTAACGCTAACATGTAGCGGTAGTTCTCAAAAGGAAAAAAAGCCCCGATTTTGAAACTTTCTACATTGTTGCTCGGCTCCTGTTAGTCTTAACGTGATAATATATAGCTTAAAGCATTCCTCCATAAATGATCTATCTAACACTGAAAGAATTTTCCAAATCAGACCAGTAGTTCGTGACATTAGCGCGTTCAACCAAATAAACAAACTCTTCAGTTTTATATATTAGTATATAGATTACTCATAAAGTGAAATCAAATAAGTATATGTACAAATGTCAATTTGTTACAACATATCGAAATCAGCCAATAAATACTGATAAAAAATAAATTAAATATTGTGTTAAAAATTAAACTATAAGCTCTCACTTGCATAGAATTGCAATTCGCTTTTGTTCGCTTTTTATTGACCTCCCATCTCGCATTACAATGAAACAAATTAAAAAGGTACTCGACTAAACATTTCACGGTAACCGAACAAGTCTTTCCATGCCACTTCAATCTCGAACTCGATTCGTACCGCGAACAAATGATTTCACAACAAAGCACAACACTATTGTGGTTACATAATATCGTTGGTACATTTATGCCTGAACGGTGTCCTTTGTTTCAGGGTTCCGCGTTGATTTCAAGTAGACAATTAGTTATTAAAATTTAATTAATTGAAATGGGTGCAGCAAAGTTTTTTTTAGTTACGTTTAATAACATAAAGGTAAAAATGGCGGGCGAGTGTAAATTACGTTTTAGCCATGAAAACTTAGAAATCTCATGTAAAACTCTATTGACTTAGTTGCGCTGAAAATTGAATTAGTACGTGTTGTAACAATAACTCATTAATACATTGTACTCGTTTGTTTACCATTTAGTTATGTTCCGAAGACTAATATTACTTATACAGTTGAAACTGTTTTTTTAAATAACAAGTCGCATTTTTTCCAGCTCGACAAAGTTACTGCACTGTCCTTGATAAAGTACTCTGTACTTCTACTTGAAAAGTTATAAGAAATGTTAATAATAAGTTTAATAACCGTAAACGAAATAAAATTCAAAAACGAATTTGAGGTAAAGTAGATAAACATAACTAATGCATAAAAAACGCGTGTTCTGGCAAAACCTTATTATTTAATTATATATGAACAAAAAATTTAGCTAGTCATAGCGACAGATGCAAAGTATTTTAATGGTTTTAGTCGAATAACTAAACCTAAATTTCATGAATTAATGATAAATACATAAAAAATCATTACATAGTATAAAACAAAGTTCCCTACCGCGTCTGTCTGTCTGTCTGTTCGCGATAAACTCAAAAACTACCGAACGGATTGTCATGCGGTTTTCACCGGTGAATAGAGTGATTGATGAGGAACGTTTTAGTATATAATTTGTCAATGATTTTTTCATAATCAGGGCGGGACAACGTCTGCCGGGCCCGCTAGTAAGAAATAAATACATCGACCAATAATGTTAATAGTTATCTGGTATAACTAGAGACCCTCCCCGGCGTCATATGGGTTGAATGTACTGTTTGGTTATGGTTGGTTGGTTGTATGTTGGTTGTGTGTATGGTTTCACACGATAAGTGTCTAAACGAGTTAGAGCCATTTATTACTACTTGATATTTGCCTTTCAATAAAGTCATATAAACTACATTGCAATCTTCTCACAGATATAGTTTTTCCTGTTGCCAGTAATTTTAAATATATTTTTTCTAAGATATTCATTGAAATCATATGCTACAAAAGGCAATTTGTAAATTTTAGTAAATTATTTTTTAAAAATTTGTTTAGTCAGCGTTTCCAATAGAAGCGCTCGAAAACTTTTTCTTACAACCTCATTAAAATACATCTTCTTTTCTCTACATAAATATGGAATATATGTGACAAAAACTCTTCCAAATAAATTCTCAAAACGATAGTAAAACCCGTATCAAAATCCATTGCCTAGTTTAAAATAAACAAGGGAACACACAGACGCGGTAAACGACATTGGTTTATAATATTTGTAGACGTTTTATACGGAACACCAAGACTGTGGTTTAGCTCGCGCTCTCCGACACACCCCATCGCGGCGCGGCGTTTCCCCTACACATTTTATTGTCCATTGTTAGTGCACGAGTGAAAGATGGTCGTACTACTGTTTGCTCCTTTGTACTCGTTTTCGTCGCGGGAAACGTTTTCAACGAATTCTGACAGGGGTTATTAATTTAATACTTACATCCTTACATATTATAAAAGGCAAGGTCTCTCTGTCTTTGCGTTAGTATTCTTAAAACTAGTTTATAAGAGCCAATGTGCATGAATATTTATTTTTATCATAAGTGTGTACTCTGGTTAGGTTTCAGTATATGTTTAAAAGTATTGAGATATATAAAACAAATTATTAGACTGAAATATAAATATCTTTATTTTTAAAAACAGTTGCAAGAAACAGGGACTTTGATTTGTTTCTATTGTTTTAGTAACAGATATTAAGTAGGATAAGGATATGCAAGATATGTGTATCTAAATATAAAAAAACCATGAATTTAATAGGACAAAAATAAATGTCCGGACTGTTCTGGGATCACGATCAAACTCATAATTACAATTAAAATGGCATGATGATTTATTGAAAGTATTGCTAAAGTACTTCTCCGAATAGTTCAGACAAATAAAGCAGTTCTAAAAACAACGCGTTTCAAAATTTCACTCTTTGTTTAAAGCTCTGTCGGCAAATGGTTTTCTAGAGATTTCCCTCCTTCGCTTTATTAGGTATTAGCTTTTGCTCGCGGCAATATAGAATCAACCTAATACCTCGGGAACAGAATTTTTATTCTGGGTAAAAGGTACCTCCTATTTTCTTTACTGCAGTTTTAACAATATACATACAAGATGTCTTGAGGATCGAATGAGTAATTGAACACACCTTTCAAGATAAAACAGCGCATTTATCATTTAGGTATTGATATACCTATGTCTTTAGTTTTTCTTTTATATTATATTTCGAACCTTTATCAGTTGCGTATTAAAAAACTAGCATAATAAACTATGTCTTTTTATGACAAAAATATTACCGGTGCAGGATTATCTCCAAAAAGGTGCGATAACGTAACAATAAACATTTTGTTTTTACTTCTATAAAAAAAAATGATAATAGAAAAACATTATAAACTCTTCCACAACATGTGTACCTACCATGTGTGTATGCACTTGTTTGGAGTAATCTGTAGTGTATGTGATAAGCTAGAGAATGTAATGGGACTCTATCACGCTGGAAGCGTGCTCGACATCTCCACTCCGGGATATTATGCCTAGGCTTGAGACACTGGTGAAAGAAGCCGCGTCAAGTGTGCGGGAGCGAAATTGACCGCCACACCACGTCGGCATCATTTGTCATTATAAAGACGTGGGCACGAACATACTATGTTTGGAGAATCGGAGGAGAATAAATCATTCACCGCCGTTATTTGTCACTGCGGTCTGTGAAAATGTCTTTTAGCCATCTTATAGAGCGTACGGTTCTGAACTCGTTCCTGTTCAACCGTCAACTAGGAACGCGTTTTAAGCAAAACGATTTTTGTTACATTGAAACGTGGTAGTGGCCAATCAATTCCACGCGCAAGTGCAAAGTAACATCCACTATAACATTTAAATTACAACTAAGTATTGTGAAATAAGAACAGACTAATATAATAAAATAGTTAAAATATAGTTATAAATATTACTTGGAAAAAAAAATGAATTAAGTAAACTGATTAGAATGAAACGCTTTAAATTATTATTAATTTCTCATTTCTACTCATACGATTTTAAATTTAATTTCCCGTATTTCCTTTTGTATCACACTGCCCGATTGAATACAACTGAAGACATATCGTTCGAATATTCAATTTGAATGTATTATGGAATCTAAAAGGATTAGACGTAATCAAAAGCAATATAGTATATTTCAGTTAATTTGCCATATATATTTACACAAACAAATGTTTAAAGTGTGTGTTTATTAATGTTAAAATAAATAGATATAGTACATACATGGCTTTAAAAAATTCAATTTTTTTTCTATCTGTCTGTTCATTCTCACTAACCTTCCAAACGGTTTGACTAATTTTGACAGGACTTTCACTGGCAAATAGCTGATGTTATAGAAAGTAACCTAGTTTATTTTATTTTAGAGAAAAAATAAAGATTCCGCGCAAATAGAATAATGTAATGTCCAATGCGGTATGCGCGCCCCGTGCATACCTTTACACTGAACTAAAATGTTGTGATAGAGCCACGCTGAAGCTATTACTGGTTTCAGGATTAATGGGTCGGCTCGCCCGGGATACTACCACCCGACCCACAGAAACACCGACGTGAAGTGACAGTGCTTGCATTATTGCGTTTCGTTCGGTCAGTTAGAGCGCCGGAGGCCCACCTCCTTTAAAAGACCGGTACGCACTTTCTACTCCCCTGGTCTTGCTAGTGTCTATGGACGGCAGTAATCGCTTACTATCAGGTGACTCGCCCGTTTGTTTGCCTCCTATGATATAAAAAAAATCTCACGGACGAAGACAAAGATGGACAAGACGAAGTGGTAATCATTGTTGATTGTATGGATGAGGGTGGCGTTTTCTCTTTGAACAAACCCACGACTAAAATAAAGAGAGAAAAAAATTATATTATCAAAACATGTACTAAAAACGTTGCGTATTTTAGAAGAAATGATGATGAGATTACTGAATATTTTATGTATCTAATTACGGATTTAATAAACCGGCCTATGTAAACGTATAAAATTAACCCCAAAATGCGACGCCATAATAAAGGAGTGTTTGTATGGTGATAATCATATTTCCGCGAGCATATTAAAGGTTATATGATACCATAAAGATATATTAGGCACTGTGAAGGCAACTTTTCTTTATTAGATGATATTACCGTTGCAATAAATTAATGTATATATACACAATTAATATATATATGTACGGAAGGTTGGACTGAAAATAAAGTCGTCATTTTTATAATAGACATTTATGTTAATAACTTTATAGTTCTGTCTGTACATATGATTTTTCTCTTTCTAAATTTTGTAATAATTGTTATAAAAGAATATGATATAAAAAAAAATGTTTTTTTTAAATTTCATACAAAAAAAGTTTTAACCCATTTTTATAAAATTTTGCATACGGAAATTATATGTCGCCGCCTCACAATAAAAAAGCTATAAGAATTAATGCTTATAAAAACACAACAGCGTAATTTACTATCGTCATATATCCGTCATTGCTGTCTGTATACGTTGTACTAACACTTAATGGTATTGGAACATTTTTTGAAGGCCAATCTTAGGCCGCATCTCCACTTAATATCAGGTCCTTAATATCAACGTCTAAAGCATAAAAAAGTGGGTGTGTACTTAGAACCACAACCAAACTTCTAATTTCAAATTATTGGAACAATGCAGTAAATGTCACACAATGTGGGTGCTGACTACCGGAGCCAAATATACACGATCTAACTCCACCGACCCAAGCGTGATCAACACAAACCAATGCATAGAAAGATGTGCATAGTGATAGGGCGTTTTCTAAGTCTGCCTTGTTAGCTACCAACCTCAAGATGAAAACCTGTCGCCAAGCACCTGTTGATGTGTTCCGGCAGCTGCACTTGACAGCCAGTTTCCCTCTAGGTTAAGCGTGTTTACTATCTTAAACTAAATCGTCATTTAACATCAGATGTGATTATAGTCGAACGCTTAAATCCATAAAGTATAAAAAAAATGTTTTCAAAACAACATTTGTATATAAAATAAAAATATATATATTTGTCCCAAATCGACGTGTGTGAAGGAAATCGAAGCTGAATTTGTGTAGCGTTGAGCGTGAACAGATAAACATTCCGCGCGGCCGGTCCTTGAATGTATTAGCCGAAGCCGCGCCGCTTGGCCCCGACCCGAGGGAAGGCGTTCTGCCAATTTTCAAGAATTACATAACACCAGGGTCGTAGCGTAGAGACCTTGCTTTAAACTACCAGTTTTTTTAATAAGATAATAGTATCTTCTGTCTTGTAATGTGTGTATTAGGAAATGGGTTTGTTATTTATATGAAGGAAATGGGCTATTTTTTTCAATTGTAATATTGCCCCCTTTTCCTAAATCCCATACGATTTAAAGTTTTTTAAGTAGTAATTATTTGTTGAATTTTGAATTAATCAAACTATATATATGCGGTTAGAAATTTAGAACATCCCTTTTTTTGCTACAAATTCTCTGTGAGAAATACAAAAGCACCTTTGTCCACTTCATTAATTATAATAGATCAGACAACTAGGTCCATATTATGTCCCTAACTCCAACGATTTCTATTAGTATACTTTACTGCACCAAATTGTTTTAAATACTCTTCAAGGTTTTCTGTTTCTCTTAATACCATTTTGGAAAAATTCTTTCATCGCAATGTATGACATTTTTATTTACCCAATGATGTAACAGTATATCAAACAATATTGGGAGGCTGATGTTACTCGCCTTCGCAGGAAGTGTACCTCTCATTCCCTGCACGTGCTCCTCGGGTGATGCTAAAGAGTAACAAATTTTTGGTTACTCCACTGTCCCATATAAATTGAACCTCGCAGCGACAGATAGACTAACCAATCAAAAGACGATAATAAAAGAATGATACTCTATTTCTCCATACGATTAAAATAATTAAAATATGTGTTTAAAACTGTCAAAGGTTTTAGCTTTAAAAAACATAGGGGATTAACCCTCGCGAGCATCTCTTAACTTCGACCCAGCACATTAAAGCAGAGATTATTATTCGCGAACAGACCCTGTAACTTTCTCGCACAATAAACCAGGACGTGACCTAGGAATTAAATGTTGTTGTTTACAAGCGCAAAATCAATTTGAAGGTGCGGAATTTACATCGCCGGTTTGTGTAAAAGCAACTTTAAGGTATGTATAATTAATTATAAGACAGTCCAGGCCATCATAATATTCCCAACAACAGCGTGCAATGAGCGATTATAAAGAAAAAAACAGGATATGTCGTAGAGACCCCCGAAAGAAGTGACACTTTTGTATTACAGGGAAACATTTTAATTAAAAAAAAGAAAATAAAAAGTTGAAGTCACGCGGTGTTCCGAGGCGGTCACATATCCAAGTACTGACCACGGCCAACATTGCTTTACTGAGATGATCGGACGAGAACCGGTGTTTGCAACACTCTACCCGACACAGTGTTTGCCCTCACCACTTTTCGTTTAGCAAGAAGGTTGCAGATCAAATTTTCGAAGTTCTTCCATAATAAGTTCCACTTCAAAAAGTAATTCAGTTTTTAAAGCAAAAATTTCTTCCTATACTCAGTTGAAATTACATACGAGGTATAAAACTCGTCTCTAGATTTCCTTACTAAGAAGTCAAACCTGTGTAGTGGGATCATTAATTTAAATCTATACTTAATATTTTAAAGAGATAACGTTTGTGAAGTTGTAGGGGATAATCTCAGGAACTACTGGTTCGATTTGAAAATTCTTTCAGTGTTAGATAGCTCATTTATTGAAAATGGCTATAGGCTATATATCATCACGATAAGACCAATAGGAGCGGAGCACCAATAAATAATATTTCAAAATCGGTTTTCTTCCTTCTGAGAGCTTCCGCTGCGTGTTAGTGATAGTCCAAGGTAACTATTCTACACGGGCGAAGTCGCGTGCAGAAGTTAGTCATAAATATAGCTAGATATTAGATAATTATAGCTATATATTAGAATATTGATCTGAGTTTGATAAGCTTCAAGCAAAGCGTAGTGGTAAGGTTTCTTCTGATATCTATCGTGAAGCGCTTATAGATAACTATCGAAAACGACACTTAAACGGCAGTCTTCCTCTAAGCATGTTACATCATAGACGTCTTCACCTCATGTCAAAACAACAACAAACAAAACAATATAACTAAATATAAGCAAGAATATATTACTGAATAAATAAACAGAGGCTTAATTCCACCTCTTTCACTAATTGAGAACATTTGAGCTCCAGTCACTGGCGCTAATGAGTTAATAGTATTTTCTTGAAAATGTTTATCTTTATTTGCGATATAAAAGGATCAATTTATAAGTTTATAAATAATAATTTATAGAATGCTTTGAATAATGTTCTCAAAGTAAAGACTTAAGCATTTTAAAATTCTTTTAACGTATATTTGTCTGGAGTTTTCATAATCGGCAAATCGGGTTCCAATTACATTTGTTTAACACCAACTTTAAAATTATGATTTATACATGTACCCGTAATATTTTTAAAAGATACAAAAATCTGCATTTTCTCTATAAGCCTACCTCGTAGGAAGATTTTGTTAATAGTGTGCATAAATGAAGCACTCGTTTTGCCTTGTTAAGGCTTGGTTATAGATGGTACATAATTAAAACTTGCTATTTAGGTTTTAGCCTTTGACCACAATTTAACCTTAAGTTGATTAAGTGAGAATACATTAAGCTGAGCAAAAACAGTATTTTAAGAGTGACTGCCAGAACATAACCATATGTGTTTGGATTCAGATTTGCAATTTGAGGGTAGGTGGCCAAAAAGTGCTACCAGCATGCTATGGTTGTCGCTGAATTTTTTCGTACACTGATAGATCCTATGATCTTAAAATTTCAAACCTAAGCAGCGCAAATATCTGAGTATACTTGTTACCTTTTAGGTAATCTGCTGGAGTTGAAGCCGTGCCAGTCAAGAAAGATATGACGATGCTGAAGTATCAACTTACGTGGCATCTCATACCAAGGACAGACTCATCTTCCAGAGTATAAGCATCATCCCATCGGATTTCCAACATCAACACATAGTAAAGAAACCGATGCCACAGTTGCAGGAATGTTGACACTAGCAAAAGTCTAATGCACAGCATCATTGAGGGTGGTGTTGGGCAGAAAATGACCACCTTCTTAGATGCACCCATGGCATTCATAAACCCAAATAGACGAATAAATTAATATGATAATTTATAACTCTATCGATTTAATATGCTCTTATTATATTCGTTTCCTAAGCACTTACTAATTATTATGTTTATTGCTTTTTAATGAGCACAAGTTTCTTCTTGATGATTTTCTAATTTCAATTGAACACATTTCAAAGCTTTTTTATTCCTTTGAACTGGTAATGTGATTCAATCTGGTTTTAATTTATAATATTTCATTATTTATCTATATATTAATACGTGAAGCGAAAACTTTGTACCCCTTTTTAAGCGAATTGCGCGAACGGATGAATGTGAAGTCTGGCATAATTAAAGGTTATATGGAGGAGAAGTGCATGAAGCTATTTTTTTTAGTATCAAATGAATTCAAAACTCATTAAATTCATTAAAATATACATTATACGCACTACTGCTTGAATGACATACAACATATATACACATGTAAATGAAAATGACGTTTCGTCATCCTTCATTTTGCTCTTACGTTCCAATTACCTTTTTTTATCCTACATTCAATATTTTTAACATGACTTACGTTCCATACCTTCATGCTCTTTGAAATTAACTGGTCAAATTGAAGGTTAATTTTATAATAATATATTATGTAAATTAATAATATACATTAATAATTAATGGATAAATAATATATCTTTAATAAATTTATAAAACCACTGAAATTATTACTATTCTCTTTGGTCATATTGATGGAAAATGAATTTCGACCACTAAGCAACCACTAGTTTATATAATCGCGTAATAACATTGTCAATTATTTACTATATTCTTGAAATAATATTAAGCAACTTGAATTTTAACGACCTATTTACTGATTAAGGTAATTTACTAGAAAATTTAGCGTTACATATTAAAAACTTTGAATTTTGCGAACTAGACGAGAGCAAAGCCCTTTAAAGTAATTTAAATGATGTTATTAAAATATAACCACCCAGTAATAGGATTATGATTTAATATACAAAACAATTTCTAAATATCTAAAACGTTCCTTAGTCTAAATTTCATCTTATTAACTTTGACAGAAGATTAACATTTCACATAAATTATTTTTGTTCATTTCTCTATAAAGTAGGCAGTGAGTTTGCAAACACAAAGATTGTATACGCTTCGAATCCACATTATTCTATTTAATATCCATATGTGCTCTCACTAAACTATTATCAAACACAAATGTTGATACATATAATCACGCTATAATATAAATAATACGATTAGAAAAAAAAACAAGAAATACCTACTTTAAAGTCTTTCAATTTTAATTACAAACGTAATATTTAAAAGCCAATGCCGCTTATTTACTTAAGTTTTGCTTAAGTAAGACAAATCTAACGATGTATCATATATTCAAATCCATCCAGACGTTTAAACTATAGAGTCTCTACCAAAGAAATGAGATATGTACACTTGGTAAACATTTGCCATTTACGCATTCAAGGTAAAACGAAACATAAAAGTTCCTAGATCTTGTAATTATTTTACCCGTATTCAAAGGTAGGAATGAGAAAAAACACTTCGAAATACACCGAAACCTAATCTTTCCAACTTTCTCAATTTTCCCCTTCCCATTATCACATTTTCAAATTAGGTGTAGCATAGTCCAAATTTATATTTCCTTGTTATTCAACTGTCTTATAATTTACCATATTACAAGTAAAAAGAATGCTTCTTAGGGCAACGGCAATTTGGATTAATGGTTGCCCTTTAATTGCAAAACTACGAGTTTTTCCTCTAGATCTACGAATAATGGAGACGATTTTTTTAAATATTCTTTACTGAGCAATCGCTAGGAGTAATGTTTCAGGAACCTCAAATTATTGTGCTAGATTTGATGTTAAGCTTGCCCCAGTTTTAAAAGAGAACTTTTGCTTGCAGTATACTTTACATATAAGTTGTAATTTATTGTTAAATCAAACACACTTTAATGATCCCAATCAGGATTTAAAAAAAGTTCATATAAAAGAACACACATGATAAAAGTGAAAATTAAAATCTATAGTACACCTTATCCTTTCACAGAACTTTACCCGTTGTTGCTTCAAACGGTACACCCGTCTTACTCTATTGTATCCATCTATATCTCTTTCCCTTCTTAAAATAGTAATGTTTTTCTCTGTCTAGCCTTGTACATATTTTCTGTTCTTTTTGCATTAAAAACTTTACGCTGTAAAACGTTGCATATATTAAATTGAATTGAAATTCGACTTTGGAATATAAATCTCATCACGTTTGAAGCAATATTCTTTCAATAAATCACAGCTTCGAGAAAATTAAGTAAAAAATCAGAATCAAGTATTTGAATGTTCGTCATTTGAACATATACTCACTGTCTGCCGAATTACCACATCTCTATGGCTCGTATATTTTTATTATTTGCGCGAGAGCGGGTAGTTTTATTTTACAGCTCCGAGGCACAGAGCCCCGGTGCAGGTGAGCGTTACGTCAAAGCTAATGGGTGCCGTAATTCCAGTAACTAAGCTATAAACAACGTGTAATTACCGGCCGAAGGAATTAATGCCGCGTCTCTTGGAAAAGGGACAATTAAAGTTTTAGGAACACTCTTTGCAATACCTCAGCATTGTTGTTATCAATTTTCGTTTCGGAATTCATTTCTACTCTTAAATGATTACATAGGAGGGTAATATTTTTCGAGTGTATATCATTATTATTACATAGTATAAAACAAAGTCCCCTACCACGTCTGTCTGTCTGTTCGCGATAAACTCAAAAACTACTGAACGGAATTTTATGCGGTTTTCACCGGTGGATAAAGTGATTGATGAGGAACGTTTTAGTATATAATTTGTCAAGGATTTTTTCATAATCAGGGCGGGACAACGTCTGCCGGGCCCGCTAGTTATTTATATATTAAGTGTCGTTCATTGATATAAAATATATTGTAATATATAACGTATCAATATTTGTTAAAAACAGTTATTAATAAAGTTCAAAAGTACAAAAACTTTTAATTAAAAAAAATAATACCCAAAAAAAATCGACTCCATTGAATAAGAACAGGGTAAATTTGTATTATTTAATATCTATTTATGTACGACAAATTAAATCAAAACCACATATCTTTTCCTATATTTAGTCATAAAAACAAAACAATAAATTCTTTTACTTACCGAAAATACGATATCCCATCCTTCTTTAACATTCTTGACGTAATATTGTTACAATTTCTTAAAGAACATTTCGGCATTTTTAACAACCTTGCAAGGACGCAAGCGACGTGCGACTATTCGAAATGAGTGAACAGTTTTAAATTGTGCGCTCATTTTATGCGGACGGTTTTCAGACGATGATTGTGCGTCTTGGGTTTTTATATATCAATGGTGTCGTTAGATGTATCCTCTGGGAATAACAAAGGCTTTATAAGCTATAATATTATGAATCAAAAAGAGAATAGAGATATGTTTTTCTTAACAATAACTCGTTCATTACTATAAATAAACCAATTTCAATGTATTTACAGTCTAGACAATTCTACGTCTAATGCATTAAGTCCCATTGGGCACTAGTCTAGTAATGTTAGCAAATTGTAATATATTATATATAATAATCTTGCTTGTGTTTATTTTTCACTTCGAGAACAAGATTTTCTTTGCATTTTATGGTAAGTAAAATATAGTTCAGTATGAACGGTGACCACCAAATAATTAAGATTCGTTGACAGTAGGGGTCATTATCAAAGCCTACGTTGCTTTTCTTTTTTTTCGAACTGACTACGCTATTGACCTAGCAAGGTCTTAACAGCTTCACCGGACTACTAAGGCGAGCACTTAAGGCACTCAGCCGATTTTATTTGACAACTAGCTTAAGGGTGCACGGCACACCTCGGCTTGGGCTGTTGCCTGATACATGCAATTCGCAACCTATCTGAGCTAAGAGATAACCTAAGCTAAGCTAACTATTCATGCATATATGAGTTGTTGAAACATATATGTGTACCAAGCATACATACCTCAACAACTCTTATATATATTTCGTACTGGATAATTTTCTAAACTATTTCAGTTTGATAAGAGAAAAAAATAAAACCCTTCCACTTTCATGTGTAAGCGTGTATGCGTGCACGTGTGTGGAGGTGATATGTGTAATGTTGTCGCAGTGATGTAAGATTTTGTGTCACTGTATCGCGCGAGCAGCAAACTAGAACGGACCTAGGCTTGAGCCGCTGCTGAGGGGGACCTAATCTGGTGTGCGGGAGCGAAATTTACCCCCATACCACGGCGGCGTGATCTGTGGTTACGCGGGCGTGGGCATGAACACGCTCTGTTTGGAGAGACAGGCTGGTACTGATCGTTCGCTGCCGTTATTTTATCGGGAGGATCGTTAAAAATATGTTCGTGGAGGTCTTTTGCAGCGCGCAGCGTTGGGTACGGTTTCGTATTTTGCGGTGGATACCGCTAACGGACTGGTACCTACGTTGCTAAAACGGGCGTTGTTTTTATAAACAAATAGCAAAATTCAAATAATTAATTTTCCTTTACAAAACCTAAACATCATCTTATTATTATCTTCTTACCCTTATCCCACCTAAGTAGGGAAAACCACCACTTTAGAAAACCTAAACAATAAAAAAAAAGAAAATCGATAATCAGTACGCCTAATTGTAGTTTGTTAATATATTCTCATAGCCGACAGTCTGCTTTCTTGAAAACGTTTTTATTGTATCTTAGAAACTATTTATTATTGAATTGGTCGTAGGTTTTCATTTATTAACTATGACTATTGCTTTTAGTTCCTAACCCATTTTGCTGATTTTACGATAGCTCAATTAATTTTAAATAGTAATTAGTAATAATATAGAAAATAATAATGATATATATTCGAAATAAATACTCTGAAAAGACCACATCTATCAATAAAAGTCTTATCAAAAGTAGTTCCAAGATTTTCGGAAATGTACTCAGGCAGACAATAGACACTTCAATTTAATTATATATACAGAATAAAGACCAATTACAGGCAGACAGGTAGTACAATACAAGCGTCATTTTTTAAGCGATAAAAGGCCATAACTACTAATGTAATATAAATTGGTAACACTATCGGCTGACGGTGAAGGACAACATCATGGGTAGACCTAAACCTGAAAAATGTTCTTGTAGTAACACCGTATGTGGGAAAACATTTAACTATGGATTTCTCATAGTGTGTAATGGCCAATACTTCGTCGGCTGGCGTGGTGATTATGCCCATACCTTCCTTCGGGAAGAGGCCTATGACCCTACAGTTGGTTTCTTACACCTGATGATGTTAACAGTACTACTAATCATATTATTTTTTTATATCATAGGAGGCAAACGAACAGGTGAGTCACCTGATGTTAAGTAATCTCCACCGTCCATAGACACTTGCAACAGTCGCAAGTGTGTTGCCACCCTGTGTTTGAGAGAGGGGAGTGGGGAAGGGGAGGTGGGTTATCCAGCGCTCTCACTGACCGAACGAAACGCAACAATGCAAGCACTGTTACTTCACATCAGTTTTCTGCGAGAGGGTGGTAGTACCCCGGTCGAGCCGATCCATTCATGCTGAAACCAGTAATAGCTTCAGCGTGGCTCTACCACCTATAGAATTTTGATTTTGAATGCAATAAGTGTTTCAAATAAATAGCCATCTTTAAATTCATATGAAAATGAAACATTGAAGGCCCACACAAACGGACGGTAAACACGGAAAATTAAATAATTCATGTCACGATAAATATTATACGAGGTTCGTAGGTGGATATTCTCTAGAGAATTAACGTAAACGAATTACACCCCTTTACGTTGTGGGTGTTTTATGAATATTTGAACATACAAGAATGCATCGACTGGCTTCCTATTTCACATCGATCGGTGTATTTAGGTCAACTCTAAGTATAAAAGTTCCGGTATCACTAGCGCTCTGTTTTCATAATCATTACAATTACAAAGGTGTTTTGTTCCGTCACGTAGAAAGTACAGAGCTAATTTGTTTTATAAAAAAAAGTCGAGGCAGTCATAAGGAAGGCCAGCAGAAGTGAAAATACAAAACAAAGAAGTTACTGTGTTAAAATAAAATAACATGTGATAATAATAATAATAATATTTTAATGTTCCAAGTCAATGTATACATAATTAACAGTAACATTGGTATCTGCACTGGTTACAAACCGTATCGCAGATATCACAATTTCATATAATGAGAACTAAAACAAACAGTGACTTAAACATATGTAATAAATAAAAACTTAATTTGAATTAACTAAATATGTGAGATTATTGTGTAACACGGCATTCCGAGTGAGACATGAGTGTTTTATGATAGTAATGAGTGAATTGTTTATTAAATAAAAGTGTATGATTTGAATTACCGAATATATAATTATAATTTAAATTGTGGTAATAATAATTTTTCTGTATTTGTGTAATTTTGTGAATGTAACCATTTGAAAGTGAGTTTTTTAATATTATGTCTGTTGTATTGATGAATCTGTAGTATATTATTTGCTTTATTATAGAGCAATCCTCCCAGGAAGCCTTCAAAACGACAAACAAACCATGTATATGTTTAGGTACTTTTATTATGTCCTCGACCCTTCTTCTCTTATCAGAGAATTATAAGCTTGGCGTTCCTACATGTTGACGGAGGATAATTTGTAGGATAAAAAGCTGTCTAACGGTTAAAACCTGACATCCTTGGTAAAAATTCTCTGTGGGGTACCTATAAGGTCGGAAAAACATCACTTTCAGTATGGCTCTTTGAGCCCTTTCTAGTTGAGTTTTTTCATATTGAATTTTATGCTTTTCTTTTTTTTTCGAACTGACTACGCTATTGACCTAGCAAGGTCTTAACAGCTTCACCGGACTACACGGCAAAATGCGATTTGCTTAATGTGAAACTTAATGGTCATAGTAACTTGAAGACTCAACTTTTTGGTACATCATATTTGTTAGAAGATACAGGTTGGGAGATAAGGTTATACTTCAAATTATTTCGTAATATAATTATTTTTTCTAATGCACCATTATTACATATTACATACTAATTAATTCATATTTAATTACAAATTTCAAAAATTAAATTAAACTAATTTTGGAGTTTAAATTTTGGAAATTTTAAATTACTATTGTGAATTAATTTACTTATTGGGACAATTGTACTAAATTTTTTATTGCCATCGGTCCTTCTAAAGTGTACTAAATTTGAATGTATTCTGACGTTTCGTATTATGTATTAAAACACTTTCAAAGATTCTGTTACTTACATAGACATATAGAAACAGTTCAATCTAATAAAATCATTTTTTAAATAATAGCCATTTCTTATTGTGTCAGTCAATTCGGTTCTTTTTAACCGACTTAAAAAATTGGGGGTTCTCAATTTGATTATACATTGTAGCGGTATTAAATGAAACTATTTGTGTACATTTTATAAATACATTACCAAAGTTAATACAGATAAGTAAAACACAGTTTAGTTAATTTCACAATAATGTGATAAAGCGTTCCGTCGTCTATGCACAATAAAAGATTGCGTACGCGCTCGCCCAAGGATATTCTAAATAACACTGACTTAACGCTCTCAAGGACGCCGCGCTCGCGCAGGCCACTGAAGAGGTGAGGTAAGAGGGGATGTGATCCTTACTTCGCGCGCTCGTGCTATAACATATATATATTTTCTATTACCTCAAAACTTCGTCATTTATATGCTCATTTGGAAAATTATTTTTGAAATAAAAGTTCCTTTAACCATTGTGAGCGATTTTCGGAAAGAGAAAAACTTACGAGTTCGCGTCTTCACCGACGTGACGTGCTCGTGATAAATGCGCTTACGCCAACGCGTAGTATAGCGGCGTGTGTACATGTAATATTGATATTTTGTATTCAACTTTTACAGCCCTTCATATGTTTAATCAATTAATAAACTGTATAAAAATGTATATAATTATTGCTTTGAGTGGCAATAGATGTGAAAGCCAGACTGATGTTAATTATTTCAATTTACAAATTATAAAATTTAAATTATAGAGCGAATTAATTGTTTTTCCGTTGTTTCGAGTTTTCACTTCTGACGGAAGCCCTTGCGACTACCTCGCCTTTTTTTATTGGGAAGGCAGTATTTTCCCGAGAGAATTTTTATTTTTATTTTATTAGCATAAGATCTCGGATTTCGAAATGACACCCCAAATCGAATAAAAAATGTATAATGACTGAGATAGTAATAAGTTTATAACAATCTAAGGCAAAAACATATAAATAGGGTCAAGGACATTTTGAGGGATTTTTTAAAAGTATTTTTTAAGTCGGTTTTATTTATTATATAGCAAAATATAATATCTTCTTTATTGAATATTATTACCGAGTAATTATAATAAAGTGTTTGTGATGATATCTGGGTTTCAAAACGATAATTCCCTTGTTAGAAAATTTCAGGGACTTATTCTGACATTTTAGAATTCATGCTTCATTTACACATGCTTCTAATCTGCTTCATTTGACTACAATAAAGACGCTATAATACGAAAAATACCACCGATATTACACAGTATAAGATCAAATATAGACTAGTACATGTGTACAATATCCACGGGTGTAAGCGGTGTCGAATAACATCATAAGACTTGAGACACCCAAGGCAACCTCACCTGCATGTGGTGCACTCTGCTGAATAACGAACGAGGCAATGGCGAAAGCGGGGTGGTAGGGTTTTACAACCTGACTGGGTCGCAACCACCATGTATATGGCGAAAAAGCCCGTCATAGTTATTCGCTTCTGGGGGTCGCGTTTCGGGATCAGCCTGTGTATATCCAGCTTTTCGCAGGCCGGCATGACAGCGGCGACCGGCGATGGATAGTCTGTCACTCGGTGGTCGCCATTGTTTTTGGATTGTAATTTGCTTACCTTCGGGCATAGTCCAGTCAGTCATTTTGCCGTGCTACAATAAAAAAAAAACCTTCCAAAAAACCCTTCGTTCCTTTTCTTACTAGTTTCTACTTTAACTTTTAAAGTGGACATCAAACGAGCTAAATATTTTTATAGCAGGCAGGCGTGGTAGTAACTAAACAGTTTCAGAGAAAAATATTCAAAAATCCTGACTTGCCTGACCAGCCGAAAATCAAACATGAGTGTTTATAAGTCGAACATCAAGGTTGACATCAAAAAATTCGACTTATAGAGAATTTCGACTTAAACGGATTTTGTTTCGACATAAAGAGGTTGAGATTTTCAGTTTCAGAAGTTTTCAGTTTACGTTTCATAGCACTCATGTTTCAACAATTTTTGTTGTACAATTGTAAAGTGTTGTACAAATTGATGTGTATTGCAGTAGAACCAAACTACTACTGACAATATCTCACTCGAAAACAAATGATTTGCTTCGCTAAAGTTCAAATGAAATCAAAAATAATTAAATTAAGCACCTATCTCACCAAGCAAGCAAACACGTGTTAACGTGAGTATTAAATTCGTGGTAATTCTATTCATTCTCCTAAATTGCTGTCTAAGAAACAATGGTGTCCTTACACTGTCAGCGAATTCTTAAAGTCGGTAACTTATTTTTTTTCGAACTATAGAGGTAATAAGTATCAAATAATCAAGTTGCAAAGGTTGTAATATAAAATAAAACATTGCTATGTTCGAGATACAGAGGTAAAATTGAATTTTTCGAGTAATGGACGGAAAATATGTACCAAAACGGCTTAGAGGGATTCACTAATTATTTCGACTAATAGAGGGTTGAGATTTCGAGTAATGGAGGTGTTGGTGTTTGAAGAGAAGGAAACAAAACACTTTTTTCGAAATTTGGAAGTTTTCGACATATCGAGTTTCTACTGTATATATATAGCTGGATATAATTCATAATGCTGAAATGTGCAGTTTTTACTCTACTTTGTATACTTTATACTGCATTATGTTTTATGTCTTACTAAATAAACTATTTGTAAACACCTTATTTTAAACGCATCGTATATTATCATTTTCAATTCCATTCAATTCAAAGTCCAATGCGGTCTAAAAATCCTACCTTAAATTAGAAAACTGCAACGGTAACATCCCAATGAACTCAACGCCTATAATAGTTTAAACCCAAACGCCGCGCTGCCTGTAATGTAATTAAATATTTATAGAAATGACATCAAAATAACGTGGATCTCGGCTCGAAAACACTTTTATAAAAATAATAGGTATTGCGACTAGTTCTATAGAACCTATTCTTCCTATGGAATTACATGCATTAAAAGAGCACAGATACACGACACGAAAACTCAATGGAAATAACAACGTTAAAATACAAATATTCTTTTTTAACTTAATTATTAAATCAATAGTAGTGACAATCGTCTCCCATCGGGAACCCGGGCATTTTGGTCTCTTCTCAAAGCTATCTTAGGGAATTTCTGTCGATCATCTTTTCCATCATTGCGGAGGGAAGACGAGTCGTTGGCCCATGACGCTAACGAGCTAACGACAAGGCCGTTCTTCTTAGTTGCCTTTTTGGGTCCAACTCGACTCTCAATTGCAAAGGGAAGATACCACCTTCATTACCGCGTTGCGAAAGCTCGATGCCTAATGTTCGGTTTTTGCAAAAAGCTGTACGTAATGCACTCTTTCTTTGCACATCTCAAAGTCGAGTGGGCCAGATCGAATCCCCGAAATTGTGCTTAGGACATGTTCGGTTCCAGTTCCGCAACTGGCTCCGGTTCTTTCACATCTTTTTCAGTACTCATACTTCACAAGCGTGTCTCTAACATCTTGGTGCATCTGATCCATAAAAAAGGCGACCACTCTGTTCCATCCAACTATCTGCCTATGGCCATTACTTCCCTGCTCTCTAAGATAATGGAATCCTGTATCAGTTGCCATTTCCTGAAGTATCTAGAAGAGAACCAGCTCATTAGTGACCACCAATACAGTTTCCATCTAGGCCGCTCAGCTGGTGATCTTCTAACCTTTCTGACTCACAAATGGGCGTAAGCAGTTGAAAATAAGGAGGAGGCTCTGGCCGTTATTTTGGAATTTTCGATCGAGTCTGGCACAATGCACTTCTCTCGAAGCTGATCTCGTATAGACTCCCCGAGAAACTACGCAATTGAGTATCCAGTTTTCTCACAGATCAGAGCATAAAAGTTATCGTTGACGGAGCATGCTCGGATCTCAGGTCTGTGAGTGAGTGAGTGAGTGAGAGTTTTTTTTTATAGCATAGGAGGCAAACGAACCGATGGGTCACCTGGTGTTAAGTGATCACCGCTGTTCATAGACACTAGCAACACCAAGGGAGTCGCAAGTGCTAGCCTGTATTTAGGGAAAAGGGAGGGAGGGGAGAGAGGAGAGGGTATGTGGGCCTCCGGCGTTCTCACTGACCAAACGAAACGCAACAATGCAAGCACTATTACTTCACGTCGGTTTTCTGTGAGAGGGTGGTACTTACCCCGGGCGAGCTGATCCATTCATGCTGAATACTGAAACTAGTAATCGCTCTACTATCTACAAAAACACATAAAAAAGTAAAATTAAAAAAGAATATGGATATATATACAGTAGTTTTTGCGTGATACACAATTGTGCAATCACAGACCTCTATCATATTATTTATATAGATTCCGGTAGTGCATATTGATGATGTTAATTTCTTTCTTGACGTATTCGTCAACTGTGAACCGTGTTAGTTTCAGGAATAAGAATGAATATGACTCGCGAAACCAAACTTAGTCTTGTCGGTACGGTTACAACACACACAGTGGAACTGACCAAAAAAACTTAGGGTGTAAAGCTTGGGACGATTCTTTGCGAAGAGGTATTTTGCATAGAGGTCGTTTATTCGATAGTCCTCGAATGCTTCTACTGCTTTTTTAACAGAATTGCGCCATTCAGATCGATGGGACGCAAGCTCTTCCCACTTATGTGGAGGTATGTTACATGCGATGTGATAGTGCTTAACCACATCTTTGTAGCGAAATTACTGACCCCCAGGCTTGCGCTTTCCATGTTTCATTAAAACACAGTCTTAGGCAACCTAAAGTCACGTACAATGTGACCACACCATTCCAGTTGACGTGCAATAAGTATCGATTCTATAACACTGAGTTTCATCTGCCGTAGAAGCGGAAGAATCGATCGTAAGCATCTCATGTGAAAGACATCAAGTTTCCTAACGTCGCTCCTATAAAGACATCTCAGTAGCATAAATCAGCAGTGCATAATACAGTAGTGATATTATATATAAATTTTTATTTATATCCAAAGAATTGGGATTTAAGTACTTTTATATGAATGAAAACGGAGATCACACACGAACCGAACTTCCATAAACAAATGAAATATTAATCAAATTAAAAGTTTACCACGTTACATTGGTTCATGGGCTTGTTTAGGATAACCAGTTGATCTTGAACTTTACGAGTAGAACTTTGTTTATAATTACTGGCATTTGTACCCGTGTGCGAGGTTTTGGTACGCTGGTCCTTGGTCAGAATCCAGAACAAACAATTAGGGAAAGTTAAACATAGATCCTGCCCGAACTCTAAACCGGGCAATTCCTCATTCGCACTGTAATGAGTTATGCATTATAAATAAGTCGAGAAGGGACATTTACCCTTAACTGTAGTTTTTTTTTACCTTTGTTTACTTACTAGTTGATACCCAAGGCTTTATCTGTGTTTTTTATTATTTTAACAATATGTTGGTCATATAGTGATTATAATAATCGTTGTGCCTTTAAACTTTAAGAACTTTATACTTAACTAGCTTCTGCCTGTGACTTCGCCCGCGTGGAATAGTTAATTTGGGCTAACGCTATCGCGTAGCGAAATCTCTCAGAAGGAAAAAAAACCCCGATTTTGAAACATTCTACATTGTTGCTCCGCTTCTATTAGTCTTAGCATGATGATATATAGCCTTCCTCGATAAATGAGCTATCAAAAACTGAAAGAATTTTTCAAATCAGACCAGTAGTTCCTGAGATTAGCGGGTTCAACCAAACAAACAAACCTTCCAGCTTTAATTATAAAGCTTAAATATAATATTAATTAACTAGCTGTATCCGCGTGGAGCCTGATGTACAAAACAGTGACTAATAAAGTAATCTGAATGTATTAAATCTAATTACTATTGACTTCTTTCTCATAATTAAGTCGCGTTGTCGTTAATATTATAATAACTTTTGATAGACCGAACCGATTTTTATTAAACGAAGACTAAACGTTACTCGAAGAGATGCTTTAAAATTTTCTTGAACAGGTTTTATCATGAACACCGTACTTTAGCAGTGATGCGTGTTCAAACAAACAGACAGACATTTCTATAAATGATTGAAATGTACTTTATTACTTATTCCTAGACACCTGCAACAATTGTTTTATGTTTTACTAATATCTAAAAAGTACAGACACGTTAGATTTACATTCATATTATACGTATATATAGAACTTAATAGCATAACGTAGAATAATCTAAACTAGAAACACAGACAAATCATAAAAGAAGAACGCTATGAGTACCACAGATATAACATATAGTAATATGTTTGAAATAACATACAACATAGCATAATTATACATTTTAGATACGAACATAGGTAACTTTACAGTTTTATGTTGTTACAATGAATGAAAGTATATATTTCAATAAAAGTAGAATAGAGATATGTAAGTAATGTACTAATATTAGTAGGACGGGTGATATTAGCAGGGAGGATGTCATATCGGGAAAAGGATAATTTGTGGCAGTTGAAAAATATATATCATCCACCGATCCCTTATCAAGTTCACACTTTTATCTATACACTAGGTCAATAGCGTAGTCAGTTCGAAATATATATATCATTACATAGTATAAAGCAAAGTCCCCTACCATGTATGTCTGTCTGTCTGTTCGCGGTAAACTCAAAACCTACAGAACTGATTTTCACGCCGTTTTAACTAGTAGATAAAATTATTCATGGGGAAGATTTGGGTATAATTTGTCAAGGTTATCTAATTATTATCAGGGCGGGACAACGTCTGCCGAGCTTGCTAGTTTAAAGTAATATAGATAATTAGTTAGTTATAAGCCCGTAAAAGTCCCATGAAAATCGGTCCAACCAATTTGGAGATAGTACTGCGGACGAAGTCTTAGGTAACAAAATAAAATAGTAATAAGTTACTTCTTATAAAGTGAGTTATCTACCAGCGAGAATCCCGTGAAAGTTAGTTCAAGCATTTCGGATATTCCACTGCGGCCGAAGGCGAATAGAAAACCTAAATTACTTTTTATGAGGTCTGCTACTACCAGTGAACGTCCCGTGAAAATCAGTCGAACCATTTTGATAATAGCACTGCGGACGAAGCCGCAGACAAATAATATAGCCTACGTCACCCGCTATAATTTCAGCTATCTGCCAGTAAAATTCCCGTTAAAATACGTTCAGTCGTTTCGGAGAATAGCCGGAACAAAAAGACAGACATAACGACAGCATTTAAAAAAAACAATTTTTTGGTATTTGTAGCAATATCCATTTACCAAAAAGTTGTTATTTTAATATTTCATACACACACATTATTTTTATAATACATTATAGATTACAAATCAAAAAACGGAAACAAAACTAACATAGAATACACTTTTTGAATAACAACACAAAATAAACTTTGAAAAATGTTTGCGATAGAAACATACCACGTTACCATGGCAACGTATATAACGCCAACTCGCAGCGAAAGCTGTCAAAAGGAAAAAAGTACCCAATTTTGAAGCATTCTTTATTGTTGCTACGCTCCTATTGGTCTTAGCGTGATGATATATAGCCTTCCTCGATAAATGAGATATCTAACACCGAAAGAATTTATCAAATTGGATCAGTAGTTCCTGAGATTAGTGCAATGCATTGAGGTTTTATTGTGAATCCAATACTTTAGCAGTGATGCATGTTCATACAAACAGACAGACAGATATTTTAAAAAATGATTGAAATGTATCTTATTACTTATTCCTAGACACCTGCAACATTTTTTCACGAAAATCTAAAACTACCGCCACGTTAGATTTACATTCTTATTATATGTACAGATAGATGAAGCTATCGCTATAATTTTTCCTTTAGATAAGAACTAGGTATTTAAGAAGAAAAAGAAAAAAACTTTGTCTGAAATTTATGCAAAACTTTTGCATGATACGCGCACATACACAGACCTTTATAAATTTATGTATACATAAAGAAGAAGACGAAAGGAAGAAGATTTGCCCCGTTTCTAGGAATAAAATGTTTTATATAAAACTCTCATTTATTATAGTTTTTAATATAAATATTAAAATAAACCTAGTGTTAATAGTCATCACAATACATGAAAACGTTGAAAAATATTCTTATCTCTTGTACTTGTATGGATTCTTTCTCTTGTTGAAGTAAAACTTCTTTAGACGTAACTAGGAACTAACTGGATGGCAATGCAACGGAAGTTTGTTACGGCAATATGGCGTCACGTTTCTTTACCATCCGGTTTTTAAATATTTTTGATTATGTCAATAAATAATTTATAAACAAATCAATGATGAAAAAATTGAATAATAATAGAAATCAAACAATATATTTATTTACGTATATACGGACGCGCGACCGTGCTGCCATCTGGTTTCAATGTAAGTAAGTAACAAATTAAATCAAAGCTTCATTATCTGTAGTGCCATCTATCAGCTACTCTTATAACGCCAAAGAAGTTTTACTTGAATCGCATGCGACAGTTACACGCACTCATTTTTTTCTTCTTGTTGTCACTTCTTCGCCAACATCGTCATATAAAGAAGGAAAATCTAAAATAAGCCGATTTTTATAATTTGCTTATCTTTATATATAAATTTCTTCTGTACGTGTGTATGTCACTGAACTGCTCCTAAGCGGCTGGACCGATTTTGATGAAATATTGGACAATTGGACCCGGTAGGTGGCGCTGCTGTTGAATTTTAGGTGTTTTTTATTATCAAGACAGGACAACGTCAATTACAAATCAATTGCCAAACGTGTAAAGAAAACGGCTGCTGCTATTTAGCTAATTCTGTTTTTGTTGTACATAATTGTCAGAACAAGATTTGTATGACAACAATACAAAAAAGTAACTTAAACAATGCACTATAACATATTGTTTCAATAACACCAATGTATAACATACATACACAGTTCCATAAATAAGTATGTAAATATAAATATGTGTACATGACTTTATGTTATTTTGGATATCGCGACTTTCAAATATGGTGACTTTCCGATATAGCACCTTTCGGATATAGTGACTTTCCAATATAGCATCTTTCGGATATAGTGACTTTCGTATATAGCGACTTTTGGATATAGCGACTATCGGATATGGCGACGACATTACAGTGTCCAACGTTGGCAACGTTGACGTTGGGTCCAACGTCGTTATAAACGAAATCCGCTGTATATCTATCGAATTAAATAAAACATCAAAGAATATAATTTAATAAAGGCACTTGTTTTTAGCGGAACGCTATTGATTGTAATAAATTATATCGTAAATGAAATCAATAACTTTCACAAAAAAAAAAAAATTCCTTAATATAATTGTCAGTGAATCCGCCTTTGGATACGGGTTTTTATTGTTCCCCGAGTCACGCCAAACGTGTTTGTTTCCATTGTATTATACTTTCTCTAAACTGATCAATTAATTTGAAGGTTCTGTTAGAAACAACTGGTTTTTGAATGAATCATTTTTGACGTAATGAGATGAGACATTGACAAAGAGAGACAAAAAGAAGGAACTATTCTATAAACCAAGGCTGTCACACTGTGGCCCGCGAACGATTTTCAAAAGGTCCACACAAGCAAGTCAGAAATAAAGAAATGTTTTCTATTATACAAGTCTTAAAATTAACTAAAATAGTTAACAACAGTAAACCGCTCAAAATATTTGAATCGTCTGTTTGTGTTGAGAAAGTTTAGTAGCGTTGTTATAAACTAAGAGAGACCCCCATGGTGAAGAGGCATGGGATACGCCGCCTCTTCTAGAGGAAGTTCAGAAGAGACGTTTATGGTCTCATGACGAGATGAGAGTCCCCCTCGGAACAGTTAAAGGCGAGCCTTGCGCCTGACCAGGATTATGGAGCATACTTGCATTGATCGCATGACCCTAGCCTCATACGCGTATAGTAACGCAAGAATTTTTAGCCGGTAGTAATGTCGCATAACCAACTCGCTGTTCCCCAGCAATGGGATGGTATCCAATGAATGATTTTCCCCTGGCTAAAAACGAACTAAGAGAGACATGTGTGAACGATATACTGCTGATAACGTCAGAACCTCAACGAATTTCTGTAAAAAGCGCGTAAGACAGAAATATTATTTATACAAATTCACTTTTATCCCGTCTACTTATTTGCATGCGATCTTATTTTAAATTATGTAATCAAGTTTGTTGTTAATGATGGCTGATTGTCATCAACATGAATATAGTCTAAGTTATAAATACGACTTTAGGAAACAAGAGAAACACCAAAATGCTTCACCATCATCCGACGGCTTCATCATTTTGTTTTCTCTTACCAAACTTATGTTAAAATTAAATATGAAAAAAATATTAACGTCAGACAATGAGAACATACTTCAAGGTTCGTGACAGCCACGGGCAGACACTGCCTCACCTTCTGTTCGACCTTTTCCGTAAATATAATTACCAAAGTATAAACTAAAATTTCAAGTTTCACTATGCAACGTTTTACCTTCGTTTTTATTATTAAACATTAAACGAAGATTATAAATTAAATCCATATTTAACGGACGGAGCTTTGGATTATAAACATAAATAAACTGTTTTATACAGATGTCTGATTAGACTTAATTATAACCATCACGATATATATAAAACCCACTTTATTGGCACGCACATGAAGTGTTCCGTTTCTGAACAATTATCTTTCTAATTATATTCTCAACTAACCGTGCCCGCGACTTCGTCCGCGTGGAACCTAATGTAAAAAAATTAATGACTAATAAAATCATCTTAATGTATTAAGTCCTACTTATCTACTTTTGTCTCTTACAAAAGACACGTCGTCATTAAAATTACAATAACTTTAAATAAAGTGATCCGATTTCCAAAACCAAATAAAACCAAGACTAAATGTTACTCGAAGGTATGCTTTATGATTTTCTTGGCGAGGTCTTATCGTGCACGCAGTACATTAGTAATCATACGTGTTCAAGTAAACAACCAGACAGACGAACAGACATTTCTAAAAATGATTGAAATGTATTTTAATGTTTATTCCAAGATTGTTTTTTCACAAAAATCTATAAAATTACAGAGACGTTAGATTCTTATTATATATGTATAGAAGATATATAGATATAGATTTGCCAGTAGAACTTTTTATTTGTTTACTTGTCAACGGATGTGCATTTGCCAATGCCAATATTTTATGTTAATTCAAATAGTAGCATAGTGTAAGGGCTTTTTCTAAATCCACCTGGCTAGGTACCACCCTCAAGATGAAAATTTGTCGCCAAGCACGTGTTAGTGTACTCAGGCAGCTGCACTGTTTAGCCTACTACACAGGTTTAGCCTGTGTACCATACAATACATACATTGATATATAAGGGTTCTTCGTGGTATATAAATTTTTAACCAAGAACTACTTTTTATACTTTTAATAATGTTTGTAGATCAACAAAATTATAAAAATATAGCTTCTGCCCGCGAGTTTGTTCGCATGGAATAGTTACTTTGGGCTAACGCTAACTTTAACTCGCGGCTTCGTTTACTTTGAAGGTGAAAATATTTTAAAACAATACGTTAGTTAACTCCGATTTTGAAACATTATTCATTGGTGCTCTGCTCTCATTAGTCTTAGCGTGATGATATAATCTATAACCTTCCTCGTTAAAGAGCTATCTGGCACTCAAATAATTCAAATAAAAACTCTTCAGATTTATAATATTACGTATAGTATTAAGTATAGTAAATAAGTAAATAACTAAAAATGAAGGAAAAAAGGTAAAAAGTACCTTCATATCAGTACAAGCTTCTATTTAATTATTTGACTCAAAATACTGAACGCCGTTTGCATTGAAGATAACGTGATCCAAAATGCGTATCCTTTAAAATATAGCTGTTAACGTTTATAGTGACTCGTAGATTGTACTTTCGTGAACCGCTGTGATTAATGGCCCTTGAAAGTTGAATAGTTTGTTCACGATTTGCGAATCCTTGAACTGTGAGCGTTGTTTCAAATAAATCGTACGATACATTAGCATTTTCACCTTTATGCCTTTTGCGCTTTAGTATCAACATAATATCAATCCTTAATTTATTTCTAAATATAAGATGTTTTTATTCTTTCATTATTCGATTTTATCTTCTTTCCAGAGAAAGTTATAACAATGTCGTCTTATACTGAAAATTGGAAGCAACAATCATAATCACCTCTAAAGTCTTAAAAATAATTGTTACTTTTATTAAATACATTGCATAATAATATTCAATTAAAACATCTACTCACTTTTGTACCTTATACTTTTGCCTCTGCACCTATTTTGAATTTCGTTTGTTTATTACTGAAAAGCGGTTCAAATGTACTGCAGCTTAAATACATTGAACAATATTTAAGATATTATTATTATACTTAACTATTACTATCATTTTTTTTTATTGTAACACGGCCAAATGGCTGCACTATGCCTGATGGTAAGCACAGTACAATCTAAAAACAATGGCGACCACCGAGAGACACACTATCCATCGCCGGTTGCCGCTGTGACGCTGGCCTGCGAAGCACATGCTCAGGCTGATCCCGAAACGCGACCCGCAGAAGCGAATCACTATGACGGGCTTTTTCGCTATATACATGGTGGTTGCGACCCAGTCAGGCTGTAAAACCCTACCACCCCGCTTTCGCCATTGCGTCGTTCGTTATTCAGCAGGGTGCTGCACGTGCAGGTGTTATAATGTTATTCGACACCCCTTACATCCCATAACCCATCATGGGTATTACATAGTAGCTTAAAGCTATGTTAGAATGTTGGGTTTGTAATTGAGACCATAGCCTTTATGGCAGCTTCATTGTCATCTTTTATGGCCATTTAAAGTATTAAAGTTGTAATCCAAAATGTCTTGCGCCGTAGCGCTTGCTCACAGCCCGATGAATGAACTTACCAACTGCGTCGTCGGTCACATCGATATAGTAGACATAGGTGTTGATGTGTCTATTGTAGCATGTCAAACACTATTACCGTATAAGTAAGTAGATTTATTTAAATTGTGTCTGGAATTTTCTATTTTCACCCGATTGCACAAAAGGACGGTAATATTTTCGATTGTATATATTTCTATTTCTTCCACGCGATCTATAGCGTAAACGGCTTTATAGATTTCAATATATAAGGTATCATTAGACTCGTGTTAATTGTATGTAACATACGCTAAATAATATTAAGGTAGTGCATAACTATACGTTGGTTAACAACAATATGTTAGTTAATGTTAATAAAAATAGATATGGTAAAATTTGACCTACCAATACCCAGCTAACCTAACTCATTTTGATTGTTCTGACAGATTTCGGCTATGGCGACTACTTTGACCCCTAGTCTGAGGAATGGCGCTGGTGGTCGCGATGATGGCTTATGTAGGCTATCTTCGCGCCAAAACTCCGTGCACACTGAGGGCATCTCATAATGTTATGTTTATGATACGTTATGGCAGCAGGTGGGCGAGCCTTTAACTGGCCCGCAGGAAGTGCACCTCTCATTCATCTGCACGTGCTCCCTGGGCGATACTAATGAGTAACAAATTTTTGACCACTGCACTGTTCCATAAATTGAACCTCGCAACGACAAATAAGTAACCAATCAATCGACGATAATAAAAGAGGGATACTCTATTTAGCCGCAGGATTAAACAAAGATAATTAAAAAGAATAAGGTATAAAAAACGACTTTTTATTGTCTAAATAAGTACTAACTTATTTTAAAAATTCCTATATATTTTTATATTCACATATTACGCAATCGAGATGGAGGTTTCCAGTTGGACACTGAAATCTACCTTATCAGAATACAGAGCGTTTGGTTCGACATAGAAAACGATTTTTCAATTACCATACCCTTTCAATCCGCACTCACATTTAGATCCTACTCACGTTTCATCGAGAGGCTCTTACGCCACTCATTTCCTATACTCATGTAAAACGAGGGTCGAATTTGACGCACACTATGTGCACACTACGTTAAGTCACAGAGGAATGCAGTACGAATGAGAAAACAGAATATATAAAAAGTTATATATTAATACCTTCTTATATAAATTAATCGATATAGGTCTATCGCTCCAAAACTTCTAGATAGATTTCTTTATTATGTTTTATTTTAATTATAGTTTTACACTTGAGATCAATTCTTATCTAAATGAAAATGTCATAGTACTTCCATTTTATTTTTCGAAATTGTATAGTTAAATTTATTTTAAATATATAGAAACCTAAGTAGTGTAAAATCTAAAAGGAGATTGAGTTGTAATACATGTAAGTTGCTTATTAATATAATATTACGCAATTATGATAATAATAATAAATGTTTTAATATTTTTTTTTTATTGAAAACAGCAAAAATGACTATGGTGTGACATTACAAATAATGAGGCTTACAACAAACAAAATAATATAATAAGTATAGAGAGTTATATAACATTAAATTAAGTAAATTCGTTTGAAAAAATTGAGATTATTAATGTTTTAAGAAGCTACTTTTATAAGCACTACGTCTACAGCGCTGTGTGTTTTCTTACCGTGGAAAATTGGACAAGCGAAGTGGTGAACATGTTTTCTACTCTGTATATAAAATATATTGTTACAATAATCAACAACCTAGACGAAGTCGCGGGTATCTGCTTGTTAATTAATATTCTCACGGCTAGGTAAATAATCTCATGGCACAATACTGCTGATGCCCAACGTCTCATCGTTCCCGTTACGTTCAGTATTATTGTATCGAATCTCATACCACAAAGTTATGTATATAATCCACAAATTATTGTTCTGAGTTTGGGTGTACTTTGTGTCCGTTAATTACATGTTTGAAAAGGACCCTTGCGACACAGGCCTTGATCCTTAGTGCGGGGGTTGTAATAAAAATATTCTAGAGAAAGTCGTCTATTGGCGCGGATAAAATGTCGGATTCACGGTACAGTGCAAACAGTGTTTGATCACGTGGGATGGTCGAAAGTGTATCCAACGGATCGGAAGTAATAAGTAATAAGGTACGATTAAACAATTAGGATAAGTTTGTTTTACGTTAATTAGTCTTCGATTGTTTATAGAGTAACCGTGTTCGATTGATTTAGACTTAGAATCAGATGGTGTATATATTTATTTGTACCTTTATTAAGAATTTTGTATCTATGAATTCGAATTCACTTTTTTATATAGTATTAAATAACTTCTAAAATAACAGTCTAACTTTTTTTAAATGTCTTTGTCACATTTTAATTATTATTTTGATTTTATTGCTGCATCGAGAACAAGTTATTACAATAAAATTTACTATTCTTTATAACTGAACAAATCTTACAGTCGTGACAACCCTTCAGATCCTTGTCTTTAGTGTTTGCTATTACCCCGACATAATAAATCTGTCTGGCCGCACCGACAACTTAATTTATATGCGTGTATCTGTTACTCATTCATTCATTCTTATTGAACAAATGTTCGTATGCAAGAAGATTTATGCTTGTCAGAAATGTCCATATTGTTAATACAGTTAAATTATGCCAGATGAGGCATATAGCTAGATTTAAACCTTCTTTAAAGGATAAGTATCACGCTACTCGAATTTAGCGGGTTCCAGCAACCTTCAATAGTTCGTTGATCCACCTTGTGACAGGTCTACCCAGGTTGCGTCTTTCGAAGTGTGGTTGTCAATCAAAAATTCTTTCGTTCTATAAGCAATGTGGGTCACATTGCCATTTACACCTAGCAATTTTTAGGGCTGTGTCTATAACTTTGGTTTTTCTATTGTTCTTCTTATTCCTGGCTTATACTCTTGCAGGACTACATTAATTGATCGCGACGCCGACATCATCCTTCTAAAGACCTCACACACTCTAAAAATCCGAGTATTGCTATCTCTATTGGCGTTTGAGTAACGCTTTTTCATGAAATCCGTCGTTAGCAACTATGCCTTAGTATCATAAGTCATTACTGGAAGCGATGGTCAAAGTTTGCGATACTTAGCGTCAAAAATTCTAAATTATACAAAGGGCAATTTATATTACATCGAATGTATTCCTTGTTGCGATACAGACTTATGATTGAATCTCAAGGAGCAATGATGGCTCAGTCAATATTGTGTTTATGTGACGTAGGTTCGAATCCTTGGGATTAAGTTGGAGCTTACGGTTAAAGAAAACAATGCGATGAAAATATAACATTTGGCTAGGGCTTTTTCCCCTAATGTCGTCACAAAATGTCAAGGATAGTATCCTAATAACGTTTTTGTGTAACTTTAATATTTAATTTGGGCTTAGTGATAAGGCTTTTTTTAAGTCCGCCTGGCAAGTTAATGTCCTCGAGTTAAAAGTCTGTCACAAAACACTTGTTTATGTGTTTCGCTAGCTGCATTTAAGAGCCAGTCCTCTCTGAGTTTAGCGGTAAAGTCTTAGACCACACCCTCATTTAATATCAAACGGGATTGTGGTTTAACGCTCTAAATCCTATTAAATGTAGGACAATATTAGTTCTCACAATAAAATACAATTTCAGAAACATGCTATAGATTAGATACAATGTTTTTCTTCACCTAAACATCAAGCGCATAATAAGACTTTTTGAATGAATCTTTTAAACACCGAAATAGCTTCTGAGCACGTCATAAATTAGTCATCAACTGCTCAAAACTATATTAATCCCATTTCGTGTTCTTTATCTAATTGTTAAATAAAATAATTTCAAATTATAAACACAATTAATATGCCTTCGCCTAATGCGTAACCACTACGTCAAAACGTAAATTGGGCTGGTTTGCGTGAACCGTCAGATAACGTAAGAGTTACGGCCTCGAAATAAGCGGATGTCATCGAAACTAAGGAAATTTATGACATAAAAAAAATATAAATAAAAATATGGTAGAAAATAAAATAAATCTTTTACATATATATAATCCGGATACTGTAATGAAATTAGTGTAAAATTTGCTTGAATGTTAAAATAAATGATTAAATATGCACTATACACAATTTTTAGGATGTTTCATAATACTAGTTGTGTTAAATTGTTGCTCAATATAAATCATATTTATATTTTATATTGAGCAACTATATTTCTTAAATACGAAATCTTTCGTAAAGGTCTTTTACCTTTACCTCTATTTAAAGCATTTATGACCACTTTATAATCAAATCTGTAAAAGATCCACCGCAGTATCACAGGCCTCTTCCCGAAAGAAGATATGGGCATAATCACCACGCCAGCCCACGATATATTGGCGATTTCAAACTGCGAGAAATCTACACTTCTATATTTTTCCACATACGGTAGTACTACAACAACATTTCTCATTTACAGGTTTCCTCACGATGTTTTTCTTCTCCATCAGCCAATATTGTTACGAATTTAATACATGTACTCGAATTCCAAAAACGGAAATGCAAAGGTTTGAAACCTGAGGATATCAAATTGTTATTCTACCGGTCAAACTGCTCGACCTCCACGACTTTTTCTATATACAATGTATTAGTTAAGATGCATTTAACATTATTTAAACTCAAGATAAATGATTGATGAGTTCGCTCTCCAATACATATGAACTAAACCGCGACTTTAATGGCCACACGTAAGTGACGTGAGCTTTAGCGATAATTATAGCCTGGCACTTACGAGGGATAATGGAAATGCCAAACCGTGAATCCTGACCATGTTCCCGTCCAAGAGAGTTCCATTTAACTTATCCAGGTATAACTACATAGTGACTGAACGTGCGACCCTAATAATGACTGGCAATTTCGGTCACATCAGGCTAATTAATTGGTTGGTTAAATTAGGTTTTGTTGAATTAGAAATATTTTAGAATCTGAGATGCGGTAGACGACTGACTGAATTAATGATGTGTTCAATCACATCATCTACCTTATTTGGAGTATTATATATTTTTTATACTGCAGTTCCATCTCATGTTAAATGACAATGTGATCTAAGACAGTAAGCACGCTAAGCCTAGATGAGGCTGACATTTAAGTGCAGCTGCCGAAACTCACTAACAGATGCTTGGGGTAGCTTTTCAACTTGAGGGTCATATAGCTCTAGCCAGGCGCACTTAGACAAAGTCCTATAACCTTGCTATGGTTTCATCACGATATTTTTCATCATCAAGAGCTCCGATTCGAAGGATTCGAGTCTACGTCCATCGACGCGGTGTCAACTAAGCCACCATCAGTTCAAATTACGAGTATTGCACATTTATGATTATGAAGGTTCCATTTGGATTTAAGAAATACACAAATGATATCTTATTTTTGAACTAAGTTTTACGTAGGTGGTAAAGCCACGCTGAAGCTATTACTGGTTTCAGCATGAATGGGTCGGCTCGCCCGGGGTACTACCACCCTGTCATAGAAAACCGACGTGAAGTAATAGTGCTTGCATTGTTGCGTTTCGTTCGGTCAGTGAGAGCTCCCTTCTTCCCCACTCCACCTTCTCCCAAACACAGGCTGGCAACGCACTTGCGACTCCTCTGGTGTTGCAAGTGTCTATGGACGGTGGTGATCTCTTAACATCAGGTTACCCAACTGTTCGTTTGCCTTCCATAATATAAAAAAAAATGTTAAATTATGAAGGTGATTCGGGAAGAAAAAACTGGAAGATTTACTTCCTTTCAGACAATACTAATGTCCCGCCCCGCCTTTGCTTTTATGAAGTAGATACTTAAACTGTTCCCGTGTGAAGCCAGGGCAGATCATTGAAACCGATCGGTTTTTTAATTGTTATAAAGATACACGTGATAGCAGAACTATTAAACTAAGCTTTCATTGAATTACTTTTGATTTTTTTTAGAACAAAATGGTCACTGTAACTTATCCTTAGTAAAGTATGTGCTGTCGTTGACATGCTTATAGATTTTGTTATATAAACAATTCAGCCATACATTATTTTTGTAATAACTTTAACTAATAACGCAACACACGCCATAGAAGCTCTGAAAACGAACCACATATTATATATTTATACAACATATTACCTAGAGATTACTTATAGGTTTCATCTGAAATCTAACCTTTCAAACAGTGCGAGAATTTATCGAATCGAAGAAGTTTTGAAATTTCAAAGGAATACATTTATATTTAATTAAAACAAAACTGAATCGATGTTTCCACGTAAAACATGATTCGTATTCGGCGTGACAATAAATAATTCATGAACTGTAAAAATGTTATTTAAATTCGTTTTAAAATGTTCCACGGCCATTAATCGTACCGGTGTGTCGGGTGAACTGCGATGGAAATCGAGCTGAACTCTACAAAAGTTTTGTTTGTGACCCTTTTTGTTTTGTTTTGCTGGAGACTGTTAATTGAATTCGATTCTTATCAAGTGGCGATAGAGTGAAGTGTAGTTTTGATGTACAAATTGTTATAAATTAAGCTAGTTTCGCACGTATTATATTTTAATTTTATTCGTCGTGAATAGTATTTTTCTGGGTGTATTTCTGTGTTTGTGTGCGTAATTTCGTGATGAGTTTTATCGCAATCAGCTTCTGTTTTCAGGCTAGGAATAACTGGTTCTTGACTTGGTATTTTTCTTACTATGCTCTTGAACCTTGGGATCATCACCACTGTAGGAGCTTTTTTTTCTCATAGGGGAATCCTCTTGGATGTCTACCATGCCTGTCAGCATAGCTGAGAATGCCAGATTTGTGCTAATTAATCCCCTTCGGTGTTCTTCTTGCATCATTTAGACGGATGGGCAAGAACTACTCTAATACTTCTACCCGACCCGGCAGGTGTTAGCCCCTCAGCGGGTCTTGACTCGTGGCCTGAAGAGGGAATACCTTGGGCCCTCCTGTTGCTTAGTATATAACTTCATATACAGTATTTATAGTTACAAGACATCTTTCAATTGTTTGAATGTCATATACGATTTTGAATAAATTTTAACGTTTCAGCCACTGTTAAAAGATGACATTCTCGTATCACAGAAAGCTACAAAATGAATAGTCCAGTCATGCAAGCATAAGAAAAAACAAACAAACAATATCACGTTCATATTATTGGTAAAGACTAGTTCGAAGTTTTTCCAAACAACTTTTATTAATAATCTAATAGATTTGATAGATATTTTATAAAATTTAGTTCTCGTTCCCGTTTGTTGCAACAAGTACCGTACGTTATTATACAAACAAAGTGTATTTTAGATTGCGCGCTATATAATCCGATTAATCCGATATTAACATTAGTGTGGTTTTCATATCTATTGACACTCGGAGCAATAATTATATACATTTTTATAAAGTCTATTAATCAATGAAACGTATGATGAGCTGGAAAATATCAATATTACGTGTACAGGCTCCCATACTACGCGTTGCTAGTGTGACGCAAGCCGCGCAAGCGAAATACGGAAGGTCATGCTGGCATAGCATATCATGACGCGAAATTACAAATGTATCTTCTGCCAAAAATACCGCTAAATGCGCCTAAAGAAGCTTTCATATCAAAAATAAATGTATGACATGAGACCTGTCGTCAGCGTACTGCCATCTGTAAAAACGGCGCTAATTTCAGCCATGCCTCAAATGTTCCGGCAAATGCAAGTGTATATCACACATTTCGTATTAGTTATGACGGAGTACCTATTCACGTTCATAGCGAAATAATTCCAACCAATAAAAAACTAGTGTGAAGGAATAGTAATTAAAATTCCGCGGTCACCGATTTAAATCTACGACTTCAAGAACGGTATCATTTAGGGTTAAAGTTTGCAACTCTGTACAGAATGGGCCTATTCTCGGTGCCACGATGTTAACCATCATTCGGCTAGTAATTACCCGCCGGCAACCGAATTACTTGCGGAAGGCGGAGAACCTTCATTGTACAACTTCGATAATTGCCCCGCGTTTGAATGTGTCTTGTGATGTTTGGACCCCTTTTCCCCCTTCCCCCAGCTGTATTGTAAATTTTGTGTTCTCACTTCCTTATTCAGTTAAATATTTATCTTGTTTTTTAATACAAGATTGTACAAGATGTTTCGACCGGTTGAAGTTACTGTTTTCCGCATAGAATGCCAATGACAATCCCAGAAGGATAGATTTAATTCGTTTCTAGCTTGTAGAAGACGTTTTGACCGCCTGATGCTACTGTTTTCCATATAGTAATTCAATGACAATCCCAGAAAGATACGTTTCAATATTTTCTAGCGTCATTCATGCTTAAACATTCTATGACGATAGCTTGACTAGTTATAGCTACGTAAATTCAAAAGAAATCGTTGGTGTATGCTAAGAAACTGCAGTCATCAGATCGTCAATGCACTGCTGAGATCCTCATTATGAATATGCCAGGATAGCTTAATAATGCGACTAATCTATTTCAACTTATGAAATCTATTTAATTATAATAGCCAGGAATTCATGTAAATATATTAAAAAAAAGGTATTCATTTTAAATTATTTTAAATACTTAATTATGATGAAAACGAAAGGATTTCTTCATACGATGTAAAATAGACTACCTCATTTTGTGATATTGATGAGCGGGACATACAAAAAAAGTAACGGCAAGAGACAGACTTACTATTCACGTAGCTATGTCAAATTAATCATAAAAAAACATCAACAAATTCTTTCACTAACCCGTAAAAAAAGAAATGATCATTGTATTGATCAGGATTGAGTCTATGAAATAACAAATAAATATATCCACGAATATAAACTAACTAATATTTAATACTTTAGCTGTGCCCAGGATCCATTTGCAAACGTATGATTTACATATGTTTTTGAGACGTATTCTATTATTTGAAAATTTAATTTATAATTCAATTTTAACCACAATTACTTTCAATATTAAGATATCCTTAAAATTGTTTCTGACAATATGTTTATCATTACATAGTATAAAATAAAGTCCCCTACCGCGTCTGTCTGTCTGTCTGTTCGCGATAAACTCAAAAACTACTGAACGGATTTTCATGCGGTTTTCACTGGTGGATAAAGTGATTCATGAGGAACGTTTTGGTATCTAATTTGTCAAGCATTTATTTTTAATCAGGGCGGGAGAACGTCTGCCAGGCCCGCTAGTTACCAATAAAAATGGGTCGGTAATCGAGTTACATTGACGATATTGTCTAAATTAAGTGGGCGATACAAGATGATGATGTAAACAAAATTTGATTCACAAAATTAAAAAATTAGAATTAAATTTTGTATGTACACCTGTATAAAAGATGAAAATTGAATAAATCAAAATCAAAAATACTTTAATCAGTTTAGGCCCTAATAAGGCACTTATGAACGTCAAAGACTACCACCGGTTCGGAAAACAACCCAGTCATCGAGAATAACCGGCAAGAAACTCGATCGGGTACATTTTTTAAACATATATTTCTAATACATCATACAATACTTTTAGTAGATGCACAGAGAGGAGTCAATTCCAGGCATCACTATCATTCACATACTGATGCACTCTATAATATCCTTTTGAAACTAAAACCCGTTTGACGTGGCGTTTAAATTTACAGTCCGGTAAATCGGTAACATGCTTTGGGACTTTGTTGTAGAACCTAACACTATTACCTAAAAAACTATTACTGGTTTTGCTAAGTCTGAAACATGGGACCACCACTTTATCACAGTTTCTAGTATTTAGATTATGCCAGTCTTTTACTAAATTCAGTTTTTCAAAGTTTTTACGGACATACATTAAATTATCAAGAATGTATTGGGAGGGCAGAGTTAAGATACCGAATTCCTGGAATTTCGTTTTTAATGATTCGCGAGGTCCCATATTATATATTGCCCGAACTGCCCGTTTTTGTAATAAAAATATCGTGTCTACCTCAGCAGCCGTACCCCATAGCAGAATGCCATAAGACATTAAGCTATGGAAGTAAGCGAAGTAGTCTAACCTAGCAGTGGCAATATCTGTAAGCTGGCGAACCTTACGTATTGCGAATGCAGCGGAACTTAATCTGCTCGCCAGTTTTTTAATGTGAGGGCCCCATTGTAATTTAAAATCTAGTGTAATTCCCAAGAATACAGTATTGTCAACTAACCCTACTAAATTCCCTTCGATCTTGATTCTACTATCAACCTCTCTAACATTGGGTAAAGTAAATCTTATACATTTTGTTTTATCTGCAATAGGTTGTTTAACGCAAACCAATGACTAATTTCATTTAAAGTATTATTCAGATGCCCTAAACAGTAAAGTAAGGTAAAGGTAAAAGTAAAAGTAAAGGGTAATAACCCAAACAGTAGGTACATCGCTTTTCGAGACAGTAAAATGTTGAAAAACATAACATCTTACGAATAGACAGTCTCGAGGGATACCTTACAGGGACAAGAATCGAGACAAGACAAATTGGAATCCATTTTCAAATATAATTTAATTTTTCCTACTCGTCCGCCTACGTAACAATAATCTGTCGTTTATTGTTCTCACGCTAGATGGCGTTGTAAAGAAATCTATTTAAAATGTTTCGAATTTCGGAACCTAAACGGGCATTAGACAAAAGGACTACACTCATATTATAATAGGTCTTCTTTACCTATGAAATTGCCGCTCTGCAGTACTGGCCATTTCAAATCAAAATAATTTTTGTTTGGCTAAGAATTCTAATTTCAAATTAATTTTATTTTAAAAACATGGAATTCTTTTTCCAAAAGTAGTCATTTGTTTATTGATTAGTGTTACATTTTCATCGCATTTCAATCTTTTTTGTCATCATGGATACGTTAAAAATTCGAGTAATTATGGAATATGAATACCGTCGTGGCAGCAACGCAGCACAAGCGGCACGCAACATCAACGACGTTTACGGAGCTAACACTACAAACCAACGCACCACCTGTTATTGGTTTGCTCGCTTCCGTTCTGGGAATTTCGACCTGAAAAATGAACCTCGCGGTCGTCCGAAGACTTTGGTCGACAATGACGAATTAAAGGCGATTGTGGAAGCTGATGATACACAATCTACGGCTGAATTAGCAGCAGCTTTCGACGTTAGCGTCAAAACAATATTGGTCCATTTACGTCAAATTGGCAAGGTAAAAAAGCTTGACAAATGGGTGCCCCACGAACTCAATGATAGCCAGCGCGAAGTACGCGTCGAGACGTGTCTTGCACTGCTCAACAGACTCACAAATGAAGGAATTTTGAACCGCATTGTTACCTGCGATGAAAAATGGATTCTGTTTCATAACGCACAGCACAGCAACGATTCATCACAGCTTCTTAACAAACGGGGTGAGCATTACTGCAGATGTGTACTGTGAAGAACTGAACACAATGATGGAGAAGCTGGCACATATCCAACCAGCATTGGTCAATCGCTCGTCTCCGCTGCTCCTGCACGACAACGCGCGACCTCATACTGCACAGCAGACGGTCTCCAAGTTGCAAGAACTGGGGTTGGAAGTTCTCCGTCATCCACCCTACTCACCAGACCTTGCGCCTACAGACTACTACTTTTTCCAGAATTTGGATAACTCCTTGGCGGGAAAAAAATTCAATACCCGAATTTGTTGCCTCCCGTCCAGCTGATTTCTTTAAGAAGGGCATCAATAAACTGCCACTGCGTTGGCAAAGATGCATTGATTGCATGGGTGATTACTTCGATTAATACAAATAAAAAATACATGAAAAAAATTCGTTTAATTTTTTTCATACAAAACAGCAATTTCATAGGTAAAGACCTAATATTTACTGATAGTATATGATTCGAACCCACGACAATAGACGCATTATTTATTCCAAAGCCGATAAGTAAATTTTGAATTCTTTGTTCATCTGAACGCAATAATCTCTAGAAACATTAGATAGATTTGAATAAATGTTTAAGGATTTTATAGAATACTAGCAGTCTCCTGCGACTCCGTCTATCTCTGTATTTTTATATATGATGCTATAATACAGTATCAATATAATAAATTATATAATATCATAATATTCGTGTAATTCAAAAGATTTTTGAAGCGCACGCCGAAATAACTGTCATATGGCAGAATCTCTTCAGACGTACTTGACGTTTATCGCATTATCTAACGCTATATAAATTATAGCCTATGTATTATTCTAACGTATAAGCTATATGACTATAAAGTTTCATCAAAATCCGTTCAGTAGTTTTTGCATAACAGAGTAACAAACAGTCATTGATCCTGACATTCTTTTTCGTTCATAATATTATTAGGATTTATTGATGGAACTTACAGGCCATGTAACCAGACCCTATAAACTCCAAGAATGGAGTCTTATCATACAAATTGCACGTTAAAAATGATGCTAAGTTTGAACTAAGTATTAGTTAAAAGCGGAGCATAATAAGCGGTATAGATGTCAAGTTTAATGCAAAGTTAATAAATTAATCCGCGAGATACTTCTAGTCGATTATGTTCAATCAATATCTTTATATATAAATTTCTTCTGTACGTGTGTATGTCACTGAATTCCTCCTAAACGGCTGGACTGATTTTTAAGTAAATTTTGTGTGCGTGTTCCAGTGGATCCGAGAATGGTTTAGATTTACAATTGGATCCGGTAGGTGGCGCTGCGGTTGACTTTTATGACTTTTTTATTATCAAGGCAGGACAACGTCCGCCGGACCCGCTAGTATATATATATATATATATATATATATATATATATATATATGTGTGTGTGTGTGTGTGTATATAGGCTGTATACGTATCGTATTTATTGGCTAAAATTGCCGAGTCATGCGTACGCAAGATTATGTTCAAACCTATTTTGAGTGTTTATATTTGCATTTACATATAAACTTTAAGTCGTAGTGGTGTGGTCGCAGTGCTCGTAGGTTCGAACTCCAATATGTACTAATGAATTTTTCGGAATTAGCGTACATTTACTAGTTTAAATTGGTAACACTATGGGCTGACAGTGAAGGAAAAATATCGTGAGGAAACCTGAACCTGAGAAATGTTCTTGTAGTACTACTGTATGTGGGAAAATATAGAATTGTGGATTTGTCAAAGTTTGAATGCGTCGTGGGCTGGCGTGGTCATTATACCGATACCTTCCATTGAGAAAAGGCCTATGTCGCTACAGTGGGGCTATATTGGGTGCATAAGGTTTATTTTGTGTCACAACTGAAATGAAATGCTCTCAAAATATTAGGTCTTTATCTATGAAATTGCCGTTTTGTATGAAAAAATTTAAACGAATTTTTTTAAAGGCAACAAATTCTTCAAAGGCATTTTGTACTGCCTCTCGGGTATTGAATTTTTTTCACGCCAAGGAGTTATCCAAATTCTGGAAAAAGTAGTAGTCTGTAGGCGCAAGGTCTGATGAGTAGGGCGGATGACGGAGAACTTCCAACCCCAGTTCTTGCAACTTGGAGACCGTCTGCTGTGCAATATGAGGTCGCGCGTTGTCGTGCAGGAGCGGAGACGAGCGATTGACCAATGCTGGTTGGAGATGTACCAGCTTTTGTGGGGTGGTAGGGTGTCTGTACCCGACTGGATCGCGACCACCGTACACCAGGTGGAACACCCGCCATAGTGGCACGTTTGGGCGTGTCGCGTTCTGGGATCAGCCGGTGTATATCCAGCAACGGGGGGGGGGGGGGGGGGGGGGCTGTCCCTGACTGGGTCGCTTTCAGGCCGGCATGACAACGGCAACCGGCGATGGATAGTATGTCTTTCGGTGGTCGCCATTGTTTTTGGATTGTACTGTGCTTACCATCAGGCACAGTACAGTCACTTTGCCGAGCTACAATAAAAAAAAAAAAAAAAAAGCTTCTCCATCATTGTGTTCAGTTCTTCACAGTACACATCTGCAGTAATGTTCACCCCGTTTGGTAAGAAGCTGTGATGAATCACAACGGCGCTAGACCACCAAACAGTGACCATCACTTTTCTAGGGGTAAGTTTTCATTTAGGGCATTGTTTAGGTGCTGAACCAGGATCCAACCAACTTGCTGAGCGCTTGCGGTTATCAAACAGAATCCATTTTTCATCGTAGGTAACAATGCGGTTCAAAATTCCTTCATTTGTGTGTCTGTTGAGCAGTGCAAGGCACGTCTCGACGCGTACTTCGCGCTGGCGACCATTGAGTTTGTGGGACACCCATTTGTCAAGCTTTTTTACTTTACCAATTTGACGCAAATGGATCAATATTGTTTTGACGCTAACGTCGAAAGCTGCTGCTAATTCAGCCCTAGATTGTGTATCATCAGCTTGCACAATCGCCTTTAATTCGTCACTGTCGACCAAAGTCTTCGGACTACCGCGAGGTTCATTTTTCAGGTCGAAATTCCCAGAACGGAAGCGAGCAAACCAATAACAGGTGGTGCGTTGGTTTCTAATGTTAGCTCCGTAAACGTCGTTGATGTTGCGTGCCGCTTGTGCCGCGTTGCTGCCACGACGGTATTCATATTCCATAATTACTTGAATTTTTAACGTATCCATGATGACAAAAAAGATTGAAATGCGATGAAAATGTAACACTAATCAATAAACAAATGACTACTTTTGGAAAAAGAATTCCATGTTTTTAAAATAAAATTAATTTGAAATTAGAATTCTTAGCCTAGCAAATATTATTTTGATTTGAAATGGCCAGTACTGCAGAACGGCAATTTCATAGGTAAAGACCTATTATTAGTACAAACTCTTCACAAAATTGTCGAACATTGCTGTGAAAACCACAAACAATAACCGGTATTGAATCCCTCAATATTACCGAATATATTTTATAATCCGCAATGCGCTTGTGTTAGACACGTGTGGTAGCAACTATTCAAACAATAAAGCTCCCATATAACCCGAGAGTAATTTAAACAGAAGCACTTAAACGAAATTTCGATATATTTATTACCAATACTAGCTGTGCCCACGACTCTGCGTGAAACGTTATGTAAAAAACAGAGATTAATAAAGTCACCTGAATGTATAACGTCTATTTACTTATTTACTTTTCTCTCGTATTTAAGTCGCGTCGTCATTAAAATTACAATAAATTTTGATAGAGTGAACCGGTTTCAACGAAACTGAAACTAAATGTTATTCGAGGATATGCTTTATGATTTTCTTGGTGAGGTTTTATCGTGAACGAAGCACTTTAGCAGTGCGTGTTCGAAAAAACAGACAAATAGACAGACAGACATTTCTAAAAGACACCTGCATCATTTTTCTTCACAGAGATCTAAAAACTACAGACGCGTTAGATTTACATTCATATTATATGTATAGATTTTAAGAAAGCTCTTCAACACAAATTTGACATCGAACTAAGTAACAAAATATGAAGTTATAAGAAAGGAAGTTGTAGGGTTTTTGTAAAATATAATAACGGCACGTTATGATGGCCGGTTTGACACATTACATTAGTGATCTAAAATATCGTTTTGTTTTCGACAAAAATGTAATGATTTGATCATTCTGTTTTGTTCTGCATTAACGCGAGTTTACCGGAGGTGATAGTTGTGCTGGCCAACGGTCCTATATGTAATCATAGTACATAAATATATAATTTCCAAATATAAAAATATAAACGGCGAGTTGTATTGTAAATAAGTACACTAATACTTATGGATCCATAAGATGGATGGACCATGGATCTATCTGTCTGTTTGTTTGAACACGCATCACTGCCAAAGTAAAGTAATTAAGGAATCTGCCAAATAGTGATGTTTCTTTATTAATTAAAGCTTGGAGATTTGTTCATGCGACCGTATTATGTAGTTATATAGATGTATAGTATATAAATATATGTAATATAGAATCAGTGCACTAAATTCATTTTAAATCCTAAAATTCAATATTTATAATGCAATCAATATTAGGACGTCACTATGGACAATAAAGAATAATAATTTGCTCCTTTAAACGTAATAAATAATTTATATGAAACTTCATGAGCGGACAAACGTCAAAATGGCCATTATAGTGTGACGCTATTAACACTTTTGTTGCCATATGAATGAGTGAGACAGAAAACTATAGATTGTAAAAGTAATAAGTAATAAAAACTACTCGCCATACTTATAATCTCACTTTATGGTTTATTTAAATATTCAAAGGAATTACTCTTTTTATATACATAAATTACTTTTACATCAAAGATAAATTATGTTAAATAATAAATGAGTTATATATAAAAAGAATGAAATGTTTTCTAAGTAGATTTCTTTTCAATTTGAATTACGACTTGAAAAGATTTTTTACTACGTAACATTTAAACTTAATCAGTTAAGGCCCTAAATTAACTTAAACTTAATATTATCAGAAGAATTACTTATCAAAATTGTACTGCTGGGAACAAGAAATTAATTTTTTGAAGTGAAACTTCTTTATCGACGTAGGGAGGAATTTTAGAGCATGTAAAAACGTATGTAACGTTTTTCGGTTACGCGCCATCTTAATTTCTGTACATTTTTCCGTTACGCGCCATGTTTATTTCTAAAGGTGCGCTCACAATGATCAGATTCCGTTTTTTTTTTTATTTTTTTTTTGATCTTCATTTTTTACATGCACGAAGATCTTGAAAAATAACGTAAAATGTTAGGAACGGATAAAATTAGATTTAGTTCATTTTGAAATGTAACGACTGATATATTAAAATATTACAAAATAATTACGAAAACTAATGTTTACCACCTCCATAGTGTATTCATCTTAATCTCTTAAAAAATATTCAGAATACTGTCTCATTTCTACCGCGTGAGAACTGAACGTTTTTTGTATCCATGTTTATAATAATAAAAGCCTTTTGCTTAAACTTTATCTAATTTAGCTTTATTTAACCAATTTCTGTAAAGTTGTAAATATAGTAGATCATTTTTCGAAAAATGAAGTCATAAAGAAGTTTCACTTCTTACGTGCGTACACTGATACACGTACGTATTTTTTTTTATGAGAACGAATAAGAATGATGCCCGGTAAGTGTCAAAGTTAAAATGCAACAATATCTGAATAATTTATGTAGCAGTTTTTTCGATATACTGCAATGAAATTCACTCACTTCATTTGTTATTTCTGCGTTTTATTTAATTGCTCTCAGACGCTAGTTATTCATTTATTTGTATTAGTTAATCAATATTATATTATCAATAATAACAACGAAAAGAACTTCATTCCAAGCGAGTGTTCCAGGATACTCGCGCATTTTTTTTTGTACTACCAAATACGTTTTTGTAAATACAAAATAGATTATAAAAAGGGAAGAAATAAATGTTACCAGTACATAGTATAAAACAAAGTCCTCTGCCACGTCTGTCTGCTCGCGATAAGCTAAAGTTTTAATATAAATATAAGACTATATTGCGGGGTGGTAGGGTCTGTACCCGACTGGATCGCGACCACCGTACACCAGGTGGAACACCCGCCATAGTGGCACGTTTGGGCGTGTCGCGTTCCGGGATCAGCCGGTGTATATCCAGCAACCCGGGGGGGCGTCTGACCCTGGCTGGGTCGCTTTCAGGCCGGCATAACAGCGGCGACCGGCGATGGATAGTATGTCTTTCGGTGGTCGCCATTGTTTTTGGATTGTACTGTGCTTACCATCAGGCACAGTACAGTCACTTTGCCGAGCTACAATAAAAAAAAAAACTAGGTATTTTTAAACCTCATGACCGCGTACACATATTATTGTTTTTACCATCGTACCACTGAAGTTGCATGCGCAATGCAAAACAAGATGGCGGTTTGACAATTATCTTCTAATTTAAATGCATAGTAAGAAATAATCCGTGCTTAATTTATAAATGCGAATGTGAGTTTGTATATTACGTTTTTAATTCTTCACAATACAACCAATCATCATTCCAGTTTTACACCAGTTTTGTATACATTTAGTGAGAGATACAGAAAAAAACATAGGGTACTTTTCATCTACGAAAAGTACTACTATCCCTAAAGGGTGGGAGCAAAGTTTTGAGCAAAAACCAGTAAAATAATAAACTCACTATAAGTAACATTTTTACCTGATGTCGCAAAAATATCCATGGAATCGTTTTCATACTGAATTCGTTAGTTCTTTTAAAGAAAATAATGAAGTTATTATTTCATGCAATTTAATGTAATATATTAAAACTTCTAAACATTTGGTTTGGATTCCACTTGGGACTGGAGCTATGTTAAAAAAAATCTTTATTATTTTCGTGTCTAGACTATTAATATTTATATATGTTTAAGCAAAACAAATTACTAATGAAATTATCGTATAATAATGTGTGAGGTTGACAATCTATTTACTTCGACATTATTTTGTACATTTTTGACTTCGGACGATTACATTCTTTGTACAATATGGAATAGAACCTCGTTTGAAATCATTCACCCGAAATCTTTTTTTTTGAATGAAAACTTCTTTAGCCACTTTGAACAGTGAATGACAGTGAACCGTCACGATTGGGCCGATTACGAGAAACGGGTTTACTCAGCTCCAGACATCATTGAGCACGTTTACTGTCTGATAATGAGTGAACTCTTCTAATAGTTACGTTTTTAATGTTATGCTACCTGTTTGCAGCTTCCCTCGTGTTAATGTAACATAGATATTGGCTTTGGGAACAGTAACTTTTTGACGTGATAACGTCTTATAAATCCATGAACGCCGACTGTACGCACGAAAAAGCATGACTCGTTGTCACGTTCCGCCTGAGCCGAGCGTGCAAACGAGAGAGCGGAACAAGCGATAGAGAAGCCCGATCGGTCTAAGCGTTCGGAGTAGTCCGGTGAAGCTGTTAAGACCTTGCTAGGTCAATAGCGTAGTCAGTTCGAGGAAAAAAAAATCTAAGCGTTCGGCTTGTAACGCATCTATCTCTCTTCCACTCCATCGGCCGATGAGTCCAAGTCGTTATCGCGTAAAATTATCATCCGTAAACCGAATTTACAGACAACCAAATTTTTTACATTAAAGGTACTCTATGATCTTATTATTATTGTATTATGATGTAATTGATGAGTCAGCAGCTTCCAGTGAAGGAAAACATCGTGATGTATCGTGCATTTAATTCAAAACCTTTTTAAAGCAAGCATTCAATACGTATTTAACTTTTTTGTAATAGCACCGATAAAGTTTTACCAAATTTCGTTCAGTATCTTTTGCGTAAAAGAGTAACAAATATTCTCGCAATCTTTCTTATTTGACATTAATAGAGTATTATTATCAATGGGTTTATCTAAATTTGTCTATATCTGTTACTAAAAGTTATGTTTAATTTGTTCAGCTGTTTCGGATATTAAACCGGACGCAAAACATTCTTTTGATTTTTATGTATATATATGAATTGGTGTCCGTTCTCTTTGCTGAGTGTAATGCTTTTTCTTCTGAATATATCATAGACTATATCATCTCCGGAATCCTAGTGAAGTATCTTAAAAATACCTCTTAGTTTGTAATTTCCGTTTCAAGCTAGAAGTTTACTCTTAACCAGTTCTCATAACTTCCTAAAAGAAGTGAAGCTTCAATGGATTTCATTGATATCTATCAAATATATTCTAAGTTAAATGCATTAAAACATCTATATATTAGGTCTTTACCTATGAAATTGCCGTTTTGTATGAAAAAATTTAAACGAATTTTTTTCATGTATTTTTTATTTGTATTTATCGAAGTAATCACCCATGCAATCAATGCATCTTTGCCAACGCAGTGGCAGTTTATTGATGCCTTTCTTAAAGAAATCAGCTGGATGGGAGGTAACAAATTCTTCAAAGGCATTTTGTACTGCCTCTCGGGTATTGAATTTTTTTCCCGCCAAGGAGTTATCCAAATTCTGGAAAAAGTAGTAGTCTGTAGGCGCAAGGTCTGGTGAGTAGGGCGGATGACGGAGAACTTCCAACCCCAGTTCTTGCAACTTGGAGACCGTCTGCTGTGCAGTATGAAGTCGCGCGTTGTCGTGCAGGAGCAGCGGAGACGAGCGATTGACCAATGCTGGTTGGAGATGTGCCAGCTTCTCCATCATTGTGTTCAGTTCTTCACAGTACACATCTGCAGTAATGCTCAGCCCGTTTGGTAAGAAGCTGTGATGAATCACACCGGCGCTAGACCACCAAACAGTGACCATCACTTTTCTAGGGGTAAGTTTTCGTTTAGGGCATTATTTAGATGCTGAACCAGGATCCAACCAACTTGCTGAGCGCTTGCAGTTATCAAACAGAATCCATTTTTCATCGCAGCTAACAATGCGGTTCAAAATTCCTTCATTTGTGTGTCTGTTGAGCAGTGCAAGGCACGTCTCGACGCGTACTTCGCGCTGGCAATCATTGAGTTCGTGGGGCACCCATTTGTCAAGCTTTTTTACCTTGCCAATTTGACGCAAATGGACCAATATTGTTTTGACGCTAACGACGAAAGCTGCTGCTAATTCAGCCGTAGATTATGTATCATCAGCTTCCACAATCGCCTTTAATTCGTCATTGTCGACCAAAGTCTTCGGACGACCGCGAGGTTCATTTTTCAGGTCGAAATTCCCAGAACGGAAGCGAGCAAACTAATAACAGGTGATGCGTTGGTTTGTAGTGTTAGCTCAGTAAACGTTTTTGATGTTGCGTGCCGCTTGTGCCGCGTTGCTGCCACAACGGTACTCATATTCCATAATTACTCGAATTTTTAACGTATCCATGATGACAAAAAAGATTGAAATGCGATGAAAATGTAACACTAATCAATAAACAAATGACTACTTTTGGAAAAAGAATTCCATGTTTTTAAAATAAAATTAATTTTAAATTAGAATTCTTAGCCAAACAAAAAATATTTTGATTTGAAATGGCCAGTACTGCAGAACGGCAATTTCATAGGTATTACCTATTATAAATAGGCAGTGGGAAAAGGGCTAAGACCATTTCCCTTCCCTGTTTATTAGCCGATTTTCTTCATTCTTTATTTATTTTGTTACTTGTGGCGAGCTTTAGTGTTATCAATAGAAAAAATTTAAAAACTTTTTTTTTCTTTCTGGTCGAAGTTCGGCCACTGGAGAACTCGTATATATATTATAACTCCATAGAAAGAATATTATACATAAGAACATCATGTTCTTACCCCTATCCAGCTAAGTAGGGTTGGCACAATTTGTTTTCATTTCCCGCTCTCCCCTGTCAGATGTCATCTCAGTTTTCACACATTTTATAGACATCATTTTTCACACACTCCATCCATACCTTTTTCGGTCTTCTTCTACACCGATATCCGTTCACCATCATACTCAAAACTTTTCTAGTAACCTGTTACTTCTCAAGTGCCACTGTTATTATTTCCAAACTTCATCTGATATACTCATTCTTAATCTTATCCTTACTAGTTTTTTTTTTTTTTATCATAGGAGTCAAATGAACCGGTGCGTCACCTGATGTTAAGTGATCACCGCCATCCATAGACACTAGCAACACCAGGGGTGTCGCAAGTGCATTGCAAGCCTGTGCTTCGAGGTTGGAGGGAGAGAGGAGAGGGAGGGGGAGGGAAGGGGAGCAGGGCTTCGGGGCTCTCACTCAATAAACGAGATGCAACAATGCAAGCACTATTACTTCACGTCGGTTTTCTATGAGAGGATGGAGTTCCGATCGGGCTGTCGTGCTGACCGGACGCGTGCGCTTAGTGATTCTCGATTCGTCGTTATACTCGTGATAGTGACGTCATCCGTACAAGTACGCGAAGTGTTATTTTTACGTGTTCGTCTCGGTTCGAGAATCTCGGGTTTTCGCGATTACTCGTTTCTTTGTTTGTCAATCGTGTCAATCGTTGTCGATCGTACGTTCTTGTCAGAACGTAGTCAATCGCCGCGTTCTTTTCAGAACGCGGGAAACTTAACCGTACTTATCAGTACGTGCAAACCGCACTTTTCAGTGCGTTCGCCGTGCTCGCCGTGCTCTACGTGTCGTCGTCCTCCGTGGTTCGCGCTGCGTGTCGTCGCGTCGCGTAGAAGCGAAGAAAGAAGTGTTAGGGCTTCCCCCTAGGCACTGTAGGTCCCCTGTGAGGCATTGCACATCGCCCACAGCTCCCTTTGATCCGGACTCGGGATAGTCCGTTAAATTCACTAAGGCGCGCCCCCCTGCCCCTCTGGCAGGGAGGTTTTGTATGTCTTCCCCCGCCCCTCTCCCCTCCTCAGGCCCCGGTATGGCCTCCGACAGTGAGGCTCGCCTCTTAGAAGGCATGCTTCTTCAACTCCGAGAAGCCATACTCAAGCTCAGTCCAGATGTCTTAGACAAATACGACGCGTACGCTGAAAGGCGTCGCGCCGAGTTTTCCAACTCCTCACTGCCCGTTCCCCCGGGGGCGATTCTGCTCGGCGATTTCGTTCGAGAGTGTGAAACCCACGCCCAAGGCGGTCCCCCGCCGAGTAAACCGGTTGTCCCACCTGTCTTCACTTTGAAGAACTCCTTCTCCCTGCTCCCGCAGGAGAGTCTGTCCGCTGCTCACGAAGCAGCCATCCCCGCCTCAGATGAGGAAGGCTCCCTTATGGAGCAAGATGAGTTTACCCCAGTGGTGCGCCGCCATAAGCGGGAGCACCCCCCCACCTCATCCGATAGCGAAGGCCGTCTGCCTTTTAGTAAGAAACGGTCCCCGATAGGTGGCGCTAGTGCGCCGAAAAAGGCCCCTAAGGCTCCCCTCCCCGACAGTCCGGCTTCACCGGACGCTGCGGGTTCCGCAGCTTCGGGCAAGAAGCCCCGCCCACCTCCACCCGTCACGATCCAGGACAAAGCGTCCTGGGTAGAAATCTCGAGCTTGCTGGAAACAGCAAAAATTCCCTACACCTCCGCCACCAATACCGCTTCAGGTATCCAGGTGAAGGTACCGACCACCACCGCCTATCGCGACCTCACTCGTTTCCTTCGGGAAAACAAGTGGGGTTTCTTCACGTACTCCCTCGAGGAGGAACGAAAACTGCGAGTCGTTATCCGCAGAGTCCCCTCTGAACTCCCAACATGCGACATTTCCGATGACCTCGAAGGGCAGAAGTTCCCTGTTCGAGAGGTGCATCGCATGCGCTCTCCGCGCACCCGATTACCATACGATATGGTTTTAGTAGTCCTAGATCGCACCCATGAAGGGAAAGCGATCTTTAACCTCTCGACCCTCTGCGGCCTCTCCGGCGTTATCGTCGAGCCGCCGCGCAAAACGTCTATACCCTCGCAGTGTCACAACTGCCAGGTGTACGGACACTCCGCACGAAACTGCAGCCTGAAACCCAGGTGCGTTAAGTGCCTCGGCGACCACTCCACTAAGGAGTGTTCTCGCCAGAAAAACTCCTCCGACCCTCCGAGCTGCGTTCTGTGTCGAGGCGTGGGTCATACCGCGAATTATCGCGGATGTCCCCGCGCACCGCGCACAAAACTCCCTCGCTATCCCAGGCGGGCGGCGTCGCCGTCTAGGGCGGCCGCCGCCCCCGCCCGCCCCCGACCTCCGCCTCTCATGTCCCGAGAGGCCTTCCCGAGCCTGCCGAGCGTGCCTCGCGCACCGGCAGCGTCCGCACCCGCGACTAGCGCGCCCCCCCGCTCCTACCGGGCCCCTCAGGCCCCGTGGGCTCCTAAGCCCGCGTCTCAGCCGATCCCGAAATCCCAGGCGGCTAAGCCTTCACAGGCCGACCCCGCATACTCCTTTTCCCTATCGAGCATTGACTACGTAGGTCAATTGCTCATTTTTCACGAGATCTCGGAGATCTCGGCATACGAAGAGACGGTCCGAAATCCGTCTCTAGGTCCCTTGACAGCCATACATAGGTTTCCAGCCATTTCGGCTACCCTGCAACGGCTCGTGCGCGCCGCCGTTAATAAATAAATAACTCGTATAAGTCAGAGTAAATCCGTGTATTTACGTCTCACTTCCCCTAAAACGATCAAGTAATAATAATAATTTTTGCTATTTCTATTTTTAGATTCCGGCGCCGACGCCGTTCAGTAAACTTTAAATTCGATATTTTAATATGCGTGTTTGCGCCCACGCACGCGTAACCTTCTCTGACGCCGCCGTGAGAGAAGGATCCCTCGTTAGTTAGTTCCCGCACACATCGCGGTTCTCAGTGATATCTCGAGCCGAGGTCGTCCCCGGATGGAGCCCCCGAGATAGCACTTTCGCGATACAGTGACTCACCTACATCACTTGCACTCACACATGAGATCAACTCTCAACACACGTGCACATATATACACATGGTTGACGGGTTTGTTTTTTTTCCCTTTTTCGAGCTGAATCGAATAGTTTAGCTCGTTTCATTCAGATATACACGTACGCATTTGTGAATCATGCAATCTCGATTGTATGATTCACAAATGAATATATGTATGAATAGTTAGAATAGTTTAGCTAGGTCAGACGCGAATTTTGTCAGGTAACAGCCCAAGCCGAGGTGTGCCGAGCACCCTTGTGTATGTTACCTAAAAACCAAATCGGCTGAGTGCCTTAAGCGCTCGCCTTAGTAGTCCGGTGAAGCTGTAAAGACCTTTCCAGGTCAATAGCATAGTCAGTTCGAAAAAAAAAAAAAAAAAAAAAATATGAGAGGATGGTAGTACTCCGGACGATCCGACCCATTCATGCTTGAACCAGTAATAGCTTCAACGTGGATCTACCACCTACAAAACACCTACACCACATTCCTTAACATTCGTGTCTCTTTCACATGTTTTTTTTTTTCGTCCATCTCTTTCGTAGCCCCGTAGTCAGATGCATACAACATGACTGGTCTTATAACATAGAACCGTCGACCTATCACAAATATTACTTTCATCCAATTTTCCCAATTATCAAGACGTAGAAAATAAAGTATCAAAGCGATTCAACTTTGATTAAATATCCCCGATTTACTCGCATCACAGATTACGAAGCTTTAAACTATTATGTCGATTCGTTTCGAGGGATTAAACGATTTGTCCGCATTCGCGATACGATGAGCAATAAACTGGAATTTTATTAGTAACAGCGAGAGGATTCCGCCGAAAATGCCCGGGGGAATGTTATATTATACCGGGAACGTTTGCATATTTGACCGTTTCGTGTTTTACATTGTCTATCGAACCGTGGCAAATGCAGACAATTAAATAAATTAAAAGATAATATTTGTTTTCATATGGAAATTAAATTATCGCAGTTGGTTTGACCCAATTAGGTGTGGTTGGGGTACAGTCATTGTCCTTTCCTTAAGTTCAAAATGTCGAAAAGTCTTATTTCGCCAAACTAGCGACGCGACGCGTAGTATAGTGGACTGTGTACATGTAATACTTATATTTTGTACTAACTTCTGTCCGCGACTTCGTTCGCTTGGAATAGTTACTTTGGGCTAACGCTAACACCCAGTGCAAACTATCAAAAAGGAAAAAAAACGATTTTGAAACATTCTTCTTGGTGCATAAATGAGCTATCTAATATCGGATCAGTAGTTCCAGATATTATCCCCTATTACCTCATAAACTTTACCTCTTTATAATATTAAGTATAGAAGTATACACTATAGATTACTACTCTTCTCTCGTACTTAACTCGAGCCGTCGTTCAAATTACAATAACTTTTGATAGAGTGGACGGATTTTAATGAAATAAAGACTAAGTTACTCTCGAGGATACGCTTTATGATTTTCTTGGTGAGGTCATATTGTTAACTCAGTACTATAGCAGTGATGCGTGTTCATACAGACAGATAGACAGACAGACATTTCTAAAAATGATTACCAATTTTTTTTTTTTTTTTTTATATATCATAGGAGGCAAACGAACAGGTGGGTCACCTGATGTAAGTGATCACCACCGTCCATAGACACTTGCAACACCAGAGGAGTCGCAAGTGCGTTGCCAGCCTGTGTAGGGAGGGGGGAGGAAGGGAAGGGGAAAGTGGAAAGGGAGGGGAGGTGGGTGTCCGGCGCTCTCACTGACCGAACGAAACGCAACAATGCAAGCACTGAAATAGAAATATTAATATTAATATTATATTAATATAATAATAAATATTAATATTAATATTAATATATAATATTAATTTATTTAATATTATATTAAAAAAAGCAAATATTGAAATTTAAATAATTCCAGACTATAACCGAATAAAAAATCAAAAAGGATATAGTTATCCGTTCTTATTTAATTGTTTTGAGTTATCACTTCTTTCAGCATTCCTTATGACTGCCTGGACTTTCTTTATTTATACACAATACCTCTAAACCCACCGGTGAGATTATAAAAAATCTTTTTGCATTTTACAGTATATTTATTGGGAAAGGTTATATAAGCTATTTAATATCGAACTACCACCATTGGGAGCGGAGAAATTGAGACATTGAGGTTAAATTAAAGTACCGTAGGCGACGCGAAATAGTCGTGGAGACGACATGAATCGCGATTAAACCCGCAGGGCACACCTATTATTATAATTTGTTTATTCAAATTTGATGCATCTTAAATACAAATATAAATGTATATTGTATTTATTTAAGTTTTTTCTTACTACGCTCTTGGATCACAAGGTTTTTATTAACGTGTTAATTATATGAATGTTCATTAATACATTTGCACATAATAATGTGATGATAATATGATAATATTGTAGGTGGTAGAGCCACGCTGAAGCTATTACTGGTTTCAGCATGAGTGGGTCGGCTCGCCTCCGGTACCCGACCCACAGAAACACCCACATGAAGTAACAGTACTCGCATTGTTGTTTCGTGCAGTCAATGAGAGCACCGGAGGCCCACCTCCACTCCTCTCCCCCCCCCCTCCCACCATACCCCTTTCCCGCCGTATATAGGCTGGCAATGCACTTGCGACTCCCCTGGTGTTGTAAGTGTCTATGGACGGTGGTGATCATTTATCATCAGGTGACCCATCCGTTTGCCACCTAATAATTCACTTACAGACATGAACGCTCTATACTTATTTTTTATAGATTTTAGCGCTTGATAACATATCTAACTGTTGTAAAAAAATGATTATCTAAAATTATAAATACGCTAAATCTGGAAAGAACCTGACTCCTAAGCACATCTGCGGGATATGCCTACAGGCATTCATTAACAGATTTCCACCTTGAAGGTGGGTAGCTAATTATAACAAGACATTATAAAAAGTCCTACCAAAATATTACAGTTTTATCCATTGATATATATAAAAACCCAAGATGCACATGTCAACGTCTCAAAACTCTCCGCATAAAATGAGCCCACAATTCAGAATTGTGCGCTCATTTCAATTAGTCTCTCGTCACTTTCGTCTTTGGACTTTTTTTACACTGCTTTGTAGTAACAACTTTAAACAATTCGCGTAAGGTTGAATTTGCAAAAACATAAGTTTATAGTATAACTACTTAGGTATATCGGTGAGTTTTTAGGGACGGTTTTGAGCGTTACTTTTTTATATCAATGGTTTTATCACGCTATTTTCCTTAAACGTAAGTTTTTATTTTATTCTTATTTAACCAAGTTAACAGAATAAATCCTGTCGTTTACATTTTAGCAACTTTTAACGGGATCGCGTTACGTAATGGATCGTCCCATGAAATATGTAAATCCTTTTATAGGACGAACAATCCAAAGGTAAAAACGTAACAAGGAAAACCTCGTTTACTTTTATTCAACCCTTTAAGAATATGAAAAAAATATATATAAAGCTATAGAGATTTACATTAAAATTCAAATTTACATGTTTTATTAATGCTCAGAGTCCTTCCTATTTTTAACGCGCAATTTGAATAATGCGACATTGTTAATTTGGTAAAACAACGACCAAAATTATTTAAATGTTGACATATTTTTACATCGTCGCTTTTATTAACTAGCTATGCCCGTGTACTCACTCGCTTGAACTTCAAAATTAAGTAATAATTTTAAGTTTAGGCTTAACAAGGCATATAAGATACTTGGGGTTATTGGATTGTCGCCTGTCTTAATTCACTCTCTTGTCTTTAATCTCGCAGTTTATGTGCACTTTTTCAACATTTTTTAAAGGAAAACTCGCGCAGCTGTCCGTACATTATTTTGAAGAGCGGCAACTCTTTTTACAGGTGTCGCGTAGTTTCGCGTGAATCACTCGGTCGTGTGTTTTGTTTTACGCACGCATATTAAAATGGAGGGAAAAGGTGGAAAGACGTAATATATAAGCTTATTCATTACTTATATTAAGTTGCAAAATGTATACTAAAACCTCATCACAAAAAACAATTATAATACAAAAGAGAAATAAATTAGTTCAGAGTTTTTCGAATTATAAGCGCATTAAGAGATAGGCAGAGGGAGAAAAACGTTGTCTTTTATAATATATAAGGATAAATATTATTAAAAAACGGTATTTCCTGCAGAATACTATATATCCTTTTATAAATTCGGATATCAAATGATTTAAAATTGTTTAGTTATTTTGTCTGCGTGAATTCATGTTCCGATAAAGACCTCCAGAGTTATCCATGTGTTCATGTCTTGTGTTACTTGTGTCCTGAACAAGCCCGTTCAGGAGAACCTTATTTCGGCATTCTACTTGTACTTCGATTCGGTCGTTCCAGGGTGGCGGTATAGCGGTCCATATTTAATATGATAGCCTCATGACATTACAAACTTATTATATGCAATGCTAACTAGAATTACTATTAGAATTATTATAAGTAAAATTTTATCTAAATGATTTTTATTAATATTGTTTTGAATTATAATTTAAAATGATTTTTTTTTATAAGAATTAATATACGTAATATACATATAATATTGTGTATTTAAAATTGAAACGTTATATTTTAAGCGACCTGCGTTTATTGTGATATGTTTAAGGAAATTAAAGATTTAATAAATAATAATGAAAAAAATGTTATATATAAATGGATACAGTTTTTACTATTCAAAAAAGTTACAAGTTAAATTGTCTATGAAATACAATTTACCGTCCAGTTCCCTTTGAAATTCAAAAAGTATTTTAGGCTAATAAATTCATTTATAATATTTTTCACACAAAACAATTTAAAAATAAATTCTTTTAATATAGTAATCCCTCGTATGACTATGGTCATTGAAATTACCAATCCTTAAATACAATATCCATATACATTGTATAACTGATATTAATAATAAAAAATGTTAGATGAAACTATTATTACAAAATAAAAGCATAAAAGTAAAATAAATTAACCCAAAATTACTGTAAAAATACAATAATGGAACACCGCACTCATTAAGCAAAGATCGAAACGAAGTAGGGGAATATGCCAAGTGGAGGGTGAGGGGCGCTGGAACCATCTCCATAAGAGGATTAAACACGGTAATAAGGTTTGCACCCGACACACTTGCCGGGTCAAGTAGGGCTTACAAGCACTGATGACATCACTACGATTTCACGAATTAATATTGTTTTTTAATATATTATTCGCAAACAGCCAACGAGATCTTTATTATACTAGCTCTGCGATATAATTACATAATATCTAATGGAAAGTACGGTACAGTATAAAAATAACGACGAATGTCGGTGTTAAATGCAAATGACAGGCGTCGCCCACATACCGAACTGCAGAAATATCTCTTCACATCTAGTTTAAAAGGCTCGATACTGTAAGACGAAGAGGATACGCCAGCTAGGAGGTGTTCTACATCTTCACAATATGGCAGGCGTAACAATTTTTGGACTTCTTTGCTCTTGCTAAGATGGCTGCTATCATGTACTTGTGGAGTATCATTTTTTTAAAGTAGGGATATACTTATTGGAAACCTTATGGAAGATTTGGGTAGTATCAAATTTCAACTACCTAATTAATAGTCCCAATTGTCTTCTAAACGGCCAAACCAGTACAGTGGATTGATTTGGTAAGGGCAGATGTAGTAACCGAACAAATCACCCTTCTTGTCCACCCAACATCTACCATGACGCTCTTGGGTTATTCCCCAAGCTAAGGTTTGGTCATTTACGCGAAGTTGTGCTTGTTGTACTAAGAGTCGCGGTCGCTCAATAAGTTTAGCAAAGACGCAAAGGCACTTTTCAGGCCAATAACGTTACACAGTTCGAAAAAAAAGACGTTTCTAGGTTGGTAATGACAGTGGCAATGGCTGGTGTATTGTAAATCTCTTAATAGACGCTGTTGTGTCTTTGAAGTAACAGTGTTTCCTATCAGACACAAGTCACAATCAGTGCCTTTATCGTACTAAAGAGTAAATAGAATGTAAGCAAAAGCGAAGATGGCTCAGTGTTCAACGTGATCAAACACTGTATCGATCATCGTAGATTCAAATCATTACGACTGAGCAGGAACTTTGAGTGCAAGAAAATATAAAACCAAATCTTAATAACAGAGGTTTTCCTAAATCCGCCTGTCTAAATCCGTCAAGTTGAAAATCTATGACCAAGTACTTATGATTGTATTCCAGCAACTGCATTTGAGAGCTAGTACCTCTAGGTTTAGCGTGTTTACCATTTTGAACCGCATTGTCATATAACATAAGGTAAGGTTTGGTTAAACTTTAAAAAAAATAATTTAAAAAAGTTTTTATCACACGTATTGGTGACGTTTGCAAGAAGCGTTGTTGTTGTTCGAAAAATTTTTCCTTTTTTGTATTATTTCCTTAGCATGTTATTCAAAATAATGTATTCAAGAGTTATAGATATTTAGTAATTAATATACCAGATAAATATTTTTTAGTGTGACTTTATTCTTACATAAAAAAGTGTGCGTGTACTTATGTACACGCGTTAGAAGTTATACTTCTTTGGCGTAACAAGATAAAAATCTTTTCAAAAATTTTATCTTTCGCCTTATTCTACGTTTGTAGAAAAAACGACACTAACAATAGAAAAAAGGTATTTAATACATTGAAAGTTTTAATACAAAGAAATACAAACAACAAATACAAAGAAACATAATGTTGACTATAGCTAACTTCACGGTGTCGGTTTTTCGTGACGGTGTGCGCGCGCATCGTAAAAATTTACTCTCATCATTTTTCCCTAACGCGCCAAAAGAAGTACAACTTCAAAAACAATTCACCTTTTGGTAACAATTCGCAATCGAGATGACAAGTCGTCAAAATTAAAGTATCTTCTATACTTAATAACACCAAAATCGATTCGAGTTACGATAGTAATATCATACACAATATTGTAACCACCTACGTATTCCTGAAACTAAACAATGAGAACTTCACCGGACTCCGTTATGGCCACACAATACCATTAATTGTGTTCTGCAATGCTCATGACGGACTTAAGAAGTACATAATCCTACAAAGCTCTTAAAAGCTGGACTTCATACAAAAACCATTACATTCTGTGCGAGTAATGTTACTATGAAATAAAAATAATTACGATTGAATTGATACTTCAGTGTAGATGTTGAAACTGAGATTTCGCTATATGATTTCAGAAATGTGATGAAAATGGATGAAAAATAATTCTCGAATAATTTTCATATGAGAGAGTTTTAGCTTTAGAAAGATAAACTAAATAGAACGAGAGTAAAATAAAAACTATAATGTTTCGTTGAAGCATTGAATATGTAAGAATCGTAGTGGTGTAAAATTTGTAATAGTCTTGCAGCATCGAAATATAAGGTGGTAATTATAGAATATATAGTCCAGGAAAATACTGATTCGGTAAATCATAATCATTACATAGTATAAAACAAAGTCTCCTACCGCGTCTGTCTGTCTGTCTGTTCGCGATAAACACAAAAACTACTGAACGGATTTTCAAGCGGTTTTCATCAGTGGATAAAGTGATTCGTGGGGAATGTTTTGGTATATCATTTGTCAAAGATTTTTTTTAAATCAGGCCCGCTAGTACTATAATAAATTACTACATAATTACTGTTGGAGTTTTTAGCGGAATCCTAGTCTGTCATGTAGTGGATTTTATATTTTATTCATAATTTTGTGTTATTTGACTGTTTATTTTATAATTTTGGTGGTGTTTTACCTTATATAGTTTGGTTATTGTGCACAAGTGGATGGGAAATAATACCACGGGGCATGGATTCTGAGATGCCACAAAAACTCCTTGGAAAGTTCTAACAAGAGAGCTGCCTTATCCTCTCTTGTCAGAACATTGAAATGATCGCAAGAAACTTGTAATATTATTACTTGCTCGACAATGGCGGTAATAATCTACTAGAAGATGAATATTGGTTGCCAAAATAAAGCTGAAAGAATACTTCTGTTTATACCGACTTCACAAGAAGTAGAATCAAGTGTACGCGATATGTATATAGTTCTGTTCTTACTAGTCCTTAATTTATTTCGATTTTTTTTATTTTATACTAGCATCAAGTAAATTCTTTAACAAGAGAGACACCTTATCTAGGCTGACAAAATTTACAAATTTTAAATATGCCAAGTTTAATAATTAAATCTAAAAAGTTCAAGAGGAATTTTATAAATGACAAGTACAAAAACTAAAGTACAAGTTATTGCGGAGCACTACTTAGCTACATTTATTACTAACTTACGATAACTGAAGCGTGTTTTTTTAGTTTTTTTAAACTATTATTTATTTTTCATTTTTTAGTTAAATTTTTTTAACTTTTTTTTTTCGGATTATTGCATTGTCATCGACCTTTGACAGGTGTGCAAAGTTTGAATTAAATCTGATCGTTCAAAGTAGGACAAAATCGAGCTCGAAGGGGTCGGTTACAAACATACATACATACAGGTGAAGCTAATAAAAGCGTGATAAAAAGGAAACTATTATTATGTATATATTATACCTATATATGAATGGGTATATTACCTACACCTACATATTTTTTATTATTATTATTATTATTGTTATACACTACTTTTATTACTTAAAATAAAAACAAAACATTGATAAATTAAACTTATAATAACTCTTCCATACAATAAACCTAAAGTATACTATTTACGAATTATTATAATGCATAATAAAAGGTATAAAAATCTAATTAGCCTCAATGTTTGTTAATTTTTCTTTATCTTTATATATAAAAATCAATGTTTGTATTATCAAAATTATAAGCCATGGTCATATAAATTTCGTGACTGTTGTAAGTTTGCTGCGTCTACTATCTGTAGACTGAAGATCTATCTTTAGAAATATGCTCTCCAGTCCATCTTGCAAAGATCAGTATCAGGGACAAGTCAATATGTGAATGTGGGTTGAATGAAGACACACAATACATTTTTTCAATTGCCCCGATTTACTATTGTGTTGTATGATATTTTACCTAACAATATACTACGTCCGTCTGATTTTAACAAAGGCACAAGGTGTGTATTTTGTTTTTTAAGCCTCTGGCTAATCTTATATGTTTAACGAAATTAAACTTTAACATAACACAATCACTAACAGTAATTATTATGGAAATATATATTTATTTAAGGCATGATGTCTGTAAGTGTTGTGTTTGTTTTTGCGTATCTCAAAGGTCTAATCTGGAAGAACTAAATTATATAAAACAAAAATAATACTACCTATAAAGTGACTCTCCCATGACCGACTTAACACTGGTAGAATTCGTATCTATGAAACTCCAATATTAAAAAGTTGAAGTCGTACTTTGTGAGTTTGGATATTCGGGGTAATCTCTGGTACTACTAATCCAATTTTCAAAATTCTTGCTCTGTTAGAATGGTATATTATACTACTTTTGTTTAGGGAAATATATATTATATAGTAAATGGGGCGTGGAGGTGAGAGTCAGAGGAGCAACCCAGGAGATACCGGGAGGACAATTCTTGCCAATATATATATATAGGATAGTTTCGAGTCACTATTGTAGCCGATAAGTTTCGCTACAAACGGATTCTAGGGTTTTCTTTAATTTTTCGCGTTTGGAAATAAAGTTGAAACCGATAATAACCGATTTGGCGCAGACGAAGTTGCGCGGGTCAACTAGTAATTTATAAAAATAGAACTTTCTCTAGAGTTTATCCTAACTATAACTTTTTAACTTACTACTATTATAATCGTTATAGTTCGTGTTTGTTTGTTGATTTAACATCTTAACTGCTCAACCAATCATTAAGAATTTCTGCATACACGTTTTCAGAGGTATAATGAAAGATATAGATACCTTTCATCGAGAAATGATTTCCCAAAGGTTAGTTTAAATCAACATTACCACGAGCAAAAACTAGTTAGTAATAATCGTATGATTAAAGAAGCCATCGCTAGATAACTTAAAAACAAGGCAAAATGCATTATCAATATAGTGCAATGCTGAAAGGTGAAACGAAGAAAACTGTTTCGAACTTCAATTTTATATATACTTCATCAAAATTTAATTCAAACGTAAGAAAGTATAAATTGTGTTGTATCACGTCTCCGCATTCCCTGAGTGCAGCGCGCGAAGTGCTGCGGCTTGGCCGGCGGTCAGCTCGTTACCGCACCCCCGGGACAGGAATGTTGAGGTATAAGCTTCGATACAGATAACGAAATACACAGATCTGACACTGCTCTGTATCTAGATAATAAATTCATTTAACTAAAATTAACGGAAATGTCACTTTTTTCTCCTGAAAATATTTATGTTTTGAGATACAACAACCATTTTAGTAGTGGTTATAAAGAACGCCAAAAAATTTAGAAAACAATATTAAAACTATTATTTAGTTACCGACCAAATCTTTTTCAATTACTTTTTTTTTCTCGTACTGACTACGCTATTGGCCTTAACGGCTTCACCGGACTACTTCAATTACTATCTCTACAAAATTTGCAGTTCTATAATGTAATCATTCCATGTTGTTTTAAAAAAACAATTCATATTTATTTATAAACTTACTTCAACTCACATATTAGAAAACAAAGTCCTCTGTCATGTTGTCAGTTTGTTTGCGATAAACTCAAAATTGATAGTACATCACTATATAAAGTGATTCATGAGGAAGGTTCAGGCATATATTTTGTCAAGGTTTTTTTATTATCAGGGTGAGACAACATCCGCCAGACCCTATTATGATATAAGCAACAGAACATATGGGTCATTCCATGTCAAATCGACAAATTTTTTACCTGACCCCCTTTGATTTCGCTGAAAATTTTCTATCTTTTTCTACCCCCCGAAAGTTATTTTTCAGAATTTTTTCAAATTTTTTTTCCCGACTCAAAAAAAGTTATAAATTTTTGAAAAAAACCGCTCTTTTATTTTTAAATTGCCAGAACTTTTTCAAAAATTGACCGTTTGGGAACTTTTTTTTTCAAAATTTTTGTTTTTAAATGTAGTTTTCGAAAAAAAATATGAAAAAGATATCATCTACATTCCATATTATTTAAATGAAATGTAGATGATATCTTTTTTACCGACAATCGATAGCTCTTAAATTATCACATTGTATCAACTGGAGGTAACTTTTAAACCCATTGTATTTTTGAAGTTGTCATATTACAGTACCAAAAAAAAAACGTCCATAAGAGTAAAAAAATAACGTCAATGAGAGAAAAAAATTATTTTTTTTTTAAAAATAACAATTTCTTGGACGATAATCACTTGAAATTCTCCAATAAAATTTTATTTTTCAACTTTTGAGGTTTCACGAGGAAATAAAAAAAAATTCATAGCAAAGTTATATAAAATCAGCAAAAATTCAACAAAAGTTTTTTTTTTTTATAATCAAGAAAAAAAATTAGAAGCGACTGTCGTCACATCTTTTGATTAGCGGGGATAATTGCAGAATTAGTTGAAGTATTTTTAGAGCAAAAAAAAAAAAAAAAAACGGTCGGACTTTGAGAAAATTACGGTTTTTTCAAAAAACTAAAATATTTCATGTATCTGGGACTCTGAAAATTTTTTCATATTTTTTTTCGAAAACTACATTTAAAAAAAAATTTTGAAAAAAAAAAGTTCCCAAACGGTCAATTTTTGAAAAAGTTCTGGATATTTAAAAATAAAAGAGCGGTTTTTTTCAAAAATTCATAACTTTTTTTGAGTCGGGAAAAAAAATTTGAAAAAATTCTGAAAAATAACTTTCGGAGGGTAGAAAAAGATAGAAAATTTTCAGCGAAATCAAAGGGGGTCAAGTAAAAAATTTGTCGATTTGACATGGAATGACCCATATACTTACCATTATTTCAAAGATTCATTTATATTTTTTTATTACTCATTAGGAATACATATTAAGAATAGAAAAACCGGTATCATAAAAAAACATCCTAGAAATGTCCATTCTGTTTATTTTAAGCACATATCTTTAATCTTTACAATACCAGCAGTGAAGGTTTGCCGTCGGTGATGCACTGTGCACCGACCTTAATGGCACCGTCTCGTCGCTCGTTTATTTCCAAAGATTAATGTTTTGCCACGTAATCATCTAAAAGGTTGCATTAAGTATTTTGTATCGAAGTAAAATTGGGTTTCCAGAACTTTCTAGAATGAACTATTGCAATGGCAATGTATTATTATGCTTTTCAAATATGTGGACGTTTATAGTTTACCCTTAAGGAAGATAATAATGTGTTTGTTTATTTATATTTATTTAATAATTTTTGCAATACACGTAAAATGAGTACTGATTATCTGTCATTAAAAATGACTAACTGTTCCCGCGACTCCGCTCGCATTTTTACGTACTACTATTTTTTCTTACATTCATTTTACATTAAATGTATTTTTGTAATATGTAGTATAATTGTTACTGTGTGCGCCGTTGCGTTGTCGACGTCACCGTAAGGGCGGGGGTTTCTATGCTAATTTAAGTGGACTGTATATGCGGGGGTGCTATATTTAGTATTCAACTATTGCGATCAGCTACGAAAAGGGAGACAAGGGTAGGAAGGAAACTTGGCACATACCTCGCGACGCTGCAGCTTCCACGCGGCCAGCCGGCTAGGCGACTCTCGCTGCCCTCCACTGGGCGTTCTCCCACACAACACTTATTGTTTATAATGTATGTTGGCACACTATGTAGCGATGCGTTTATTTCTCACTCGACCAGGCGAAAATTCAAACTATATGCATGCGGCGCGGTGCGGCGCGGCGCGGACAAAACAATCACTGACGATAGTAGCAGCAGCAGTGGCGGCGCGCCCGACGCGCCACCGTATATAAGCATGTGCCAGGAAAGGGTAATTGGGTAGGGCTAGAAAGGTGGCGTGATCTGATCACAATAATGCGGGAATTTCAAATATATATAAAGCGGCGCAACCAGTTACATAAGTATAATAATTATTTAATAAGACTTTTGAACCTATTTTTTTATTTAACAGAGAGTGCTAACATTATATTTTAAACGATTAAAATACTTCACTAATCATTTGAATTGCTTGAATAAAAAAAATTAAAACTATCGACTGCTATGATATATCTCTTGTGTGCAAACTTGCAATACAATCAATAAAACAGTTTTTAGTTCAATCCACTCCTAAAAACTAACAAAATATAAGTTACAATTGTAGTCAGCGACTTCTACACTAGAAGGCTTATTGCAAAATGTTTTATAAATACAGGCCGATTTAATCGTATATTTATCAACCATACATGACAATTTGAGTAGTCTGTGAATCAGTATCAATCCTAACTAATATTAGGAAATCCTAAAAAAGTCATCTGAATGTATCCAGTCTAAGTACTATCTACATGTCTCTCGTACTTAAGTCGCGTCGTCATTAAAATTACAAATAAGTTTTGACAGACTGAAGTAATTTTAATGAAATAAAGACTAAATGTTACTCGAAGATATGCTTTATAATTTTCTTGCAGAAGTTTTATCATGAACTCAGTATTTTAACAGTGATGTGTGTTCAAACAAAATCAAATCAAAATACTCTTTATTCAATTTAGGCCCTGAGAAGGCACTTATGAACGTCAAAACTACCACCGGTTCGGAAAACAACCCAGTCATCGAGAAGAATCAGCAAGAAACTCGATCTGGTTTATTTTTTCATAATAACTAACATATTTTTTTTATTATTACAACATAATAGGCACATAAAGCTACATTGGTTTTTAGTGGTTTCACAGAGAGAGGCGTCACTTCCAGACGTTGCTATCGTTCACATACTGATCCACCCTGTAATAACCTTTATGTATTAAGACCCGCTTGACATAACACTTGAACCTACTATCCGGCAAATCGGTAATGTGTTTTGGGACTTTGTTATAAAATCTATCACTATTACCTAAAAAACTGTTACTGGTCTTAGTAAGCCTGAAACATGGAGTGACCAGTTTGTTATGGTTTCTGGTATTTACATTATTTCGGTCTTTTACTAAATCCAGATTATCTAAGTTTTTCCGGATGTACATCAAATTCTCAAGAATATATTGAGAGGGCAGAGTTAAAATACCGAATTCCTGAAACTTTCTTTAATGATTCACGAGGTCCCAAATCATAGATTGCTCGAACTGCCCGTTTTTGTAGTAAGAATATGGTGTCTACCTCAGCTGCGGCCCCCCACAACAAAATGCCATAAGATATTAAGCTATGGAAGTAAGCGAAGTAGACCAACCTAGCAGTGGCAATATCTGTTAGCTGGCGAATTTTTCGAATGGCGAACGCAGCAGAACTTAATCTTCCAGCCAATTTTTTTTATATGAGGACCCCATTGTAATTTAGAATCAAGTGTGATACCCAGGAACACAGTATTGTCAACTAAGCCAACTAGATTCCTTTGGAACTCGATTTTATCACTATTATTTATAATTATTTATATAGTTATTTATAACTGATTTACTATCAGTTGGTGGAACATTAGGTAAGGGAAATCTTATGCACTTTGTTTTGTCTGCGTTTAGCAATAAATTATTTAATACAACCCAATCGGAAATTTTATTTAAAATACTGCTTAGATACGTAAACTCGGAATCTATTCTTTTTACTTAAAATATAAGCGAAGTGTCATCCGCGAAAAGAACTACATCTGCTCAGTTATCAACCACTAGCGGCAGATCATTTATATATACAAGAAACAAAAACGGCCCTGAAATGGAACCCTGTGGAACGCCAATTCGAGTCAAGGATCCCGCAGACGTTGCCCCGTCTATACTAACTTTATGACAGCGATCTTTTACATAGGAGACAAGAAGATCGAGAGAGACTCCACAAACACTGTAATGTTTTAATTTCAGAATGAGGGTACTAAACTAAACAGACAGACAGACTTTTCTAAAAATGATTGAAATGTATTTTATTACTTATACTTAGACGCTTACTTTTTTTTCATAACAATCTAAGTAGAGACAAGTTAAAATTATATTCTTATTATAAGTATATAGATAATGTCCGTCTGTTTGTACAAATGTTTGTTGCTTTCACGTCTTACTTATTTAACTGATTATCACGAAATTTTTCATACACGTCGTAAGGAGTAGATACAAAAAAGGATATAACGTACCTTGTCTGGAATAAATTACTCTTCGCGATGAATAAATAGGTTATATCTTCATTAAAGCAAGCAAAACCGAAGGCAAAATCTAGTTAATTAATAAATCTGGTTCGAAATACTAAACAAGTCATTCATGTAATTCTGTTACACTCGACAACTGAGTGCATTCTGTATTATCTACGACTAAAATTAAAAGCTATTTAGAGCACGGTACCTAAGCCGTACATTATTTGGTAATCAAAATAGTTCTATTTACAACGAACGATACGATATAGATACATATCGTGACGTGAATCCGATTATTTGTGCAATATTACACACAATTTACCACCGATAATTGTTTTATCTAATTTATGTTTATTAAAAATTATCATTGCTGTTGACTCCCTATGGAAAAGCATAATTATATATATCTTAAGCGATACACTGTGAAAATCCTCTTACTGCTTATAGATATCTCGTTAAAATCAGATCAGCCATAACGTCTAATAGGACAGACAAAAAGCATTTCAATTTACTTTTAAAATATAGATTATTAAGTCTTTTTGTGGGAGTCATATAGTCGTGGGAAAACATAGAACCGTAGATTTGTCAGAGTTTGAAATCGCCACTACGTCGTAGGCTGGAGTGGTGACTAAACCTATACCTTCCTTCGAGAAGAGGCCTATGGCTCTACACTTGGTCTTTTACAGGTTGATGAAGATGATAATTACAAATAAGGTTATATTTAATTTAATTTAAAATTTAATAAAGATTAGAACTAATTTAATTCGATAACCTATACGATCAGTTTTCAAACACTGGATAAAATTCATAGAAAAATAGTCGAATACCGTTGTAAAGTTAATAAGAGAATATCGGTAGATATAAAGGTACAATGTAAAGTTTGTCGCAAAACAATCGTTTACTAAAATTAATGACGTAGTACGAGGTGTATTAAGCTTGGAACATGAGAGCTCCCTTCCCACGAGATGCGATGACACTCAAGGTAATAGCGGAGATTGTTGTATACACTATTGTAGAGTGTTGTTGACTAACATAAGTAAATGTATAAAGTAATGACTAACGGCAGTTATGCAGATTTTGCTAATGTGAGTTTGTTCGCTTCTTTGTTACGTTTTCGCGCCTAAACTATTCAATCGATCATCATTAAATTTTGCATAGACATTCTCAGAAGAACAAAAAAGGACATAAAGTATGTTAGAAAAAAGTAGGTCAAATCCACATTAATGCGGGCGAAGCCGCGAGTAAAAGCTAGTTAATTATAAAAATTCCTACTATTATTAAAACTACTTAAGGATATTAATGTGTGTTACCTTTTTTTGTCTACTCCTTGGAAATATTAACAGCGTAGACAATTTTTCACTCCAAATATAGTGAAAAGGATGTAAATTAGAAAGCATTAGTATATGAGATTAATAATACGGGTAGTAACAAGATTTTCAATATATATATATATATATATATATATATATATATATATATATATATATATATATATATATATATATACTAGCAGGCCCGGCGGACGTTATCCTACCTTGATAAAAAAAAACCGAAAAGTCAACCGCAGCGCGACCTACCGGGTGCAATTGTGAATCTAAACCATTCTCGGATCCACTGGAACACGCACACAATATTTTATCAAAATTGGCCCAGCCGTTTAGGAGGAGTTCAGTGACATACACACGTACAGAAGACAATTGGACCCAGTCGGTGGTGCTGCAGTTGAATTTTAGGATATTTTTAATTACCATTACAGGATAACGTCCTCCGGGTCCGCTAGTTTATATATAAGTATAGGAAGATATATTAGTTCATTACATTTTTCATATCTGTTAGTCAACGGATTTTCTTCTTTTTTTTTTTTTTTTTTTTTTTATATCATAGGAGGCAAACGAACAGGTGGGTCACCTGATGATAAGTGATGACCACCGTCCATAGACACTTGCAACACCAGGGGAGTCGCAAGTGCGTTGCCAGCCTGTGTAGGGAGGGGGGGGGGGAGGAGGAAGGGAAGAGGAAAGTGGAAGGGGAGGGGAGGTGGGTCTCCGGCGCTCTCACTGACCGAACGAAACGCAACAATGCAAGCACTGTTACTTCACGTCGGTTTTCTATGAGAGGGTGGTACTACCCCGGGCGAGCCGACCCATTTATGCTGAAACCAGTAATAGTTTCAGCGTGGCTCTACCACCTACAGAGCTAAGCTATTGCATAGCTTCTATCGCGGGCCTTGAGCGTGGGGACCGAATCCAGAAATTCCGTAACGAAAAAAACCTAAAACCGGCACAGCGGTGATACTTTTTAGTTTTTCCATCTATCGATAAATACCAGAACTTTTAATGACTTTTTGAAATATCACGCTTGTCTCTTTAGTTCAGCAACCCGCCTTTAGGTGGCATTGGTTGTATTGGTAAACTACCGTAATTAGCTCTTTGTGAGAAAGTATATAGGTGTATAGGTATTTATCATCTATGTACAACAGTGAATATCTGTACTCGTATAATTTGTGTACAAAGTGTTTTAAATATGAATAAACAAAGTGCATTTATTAATGAAGAAAGTCACGAAAAAATAGTGAAAGAAAATGAGTTATTAGTACTCTATATACATTCATTTTATTATTATTATCACAAATGCAGTATTATTTTTTGAAATAAAAAGAAAAAAATTAATTAATTTTTTTAATTTTTTTTTTTTTTTTAAATATTGCATTAATAAAATAAATAAATAATTATAATTGCATAAGTTGATAAAAAATGCTATGCAATAGCTTTACCGCGGCAGTCTCCGAGTGCCACACGTCTTTTTTTTTTGTTCTGTTGATGATTTTGAATGTTATTAATACAATCATTTTAATTTTACATCTATTCTCTTTTTATTTTCACACCATCAACCAATTTCACTCTTCTTAGAAAGAAAGAGAGTAATGAAATAAATACTTTATTGTTGGAAGAACCATACAATTAAATTAAATTACACAAACTAATTAGACAGAAAAAAATACATTTTAAAAATGAAAAATAGATGTCCAACAATTGGCGAACCCATTTGCAAAAATCTGCAATACTGTAAGTAGTACTGGAGCGCTGATTTTCGATGTGAGCCTATATATGATGATAAACGGACGTCTCTCGTCGTTGACGTCTTACGTCTACAATATACAATAGTTGTATAAGAAAGACTCAATACAATTGTAATAATTTACAAAAAGTAGACTACTGAGCGACTACTAATCATATTATTTATTTCTTTTATCCGACAATCTATTAGACGCCATCTTTTGTTTCATAATTTATTTCGTCATTGTCACGACACGACATACGTATGAGTAAACAATTCAAATAAATATTCTCACATTTCAATTTGAGTCGCGACGCTGCCGAAACAAAACGACCGTAAATATGGTTTTATGTCCCGATAAAAATACAAGCCAACGTAATATTATATTCGTATGTTCAATAAAAAAATACGACGCCAAATGCTTAGCAAAAATGGCAGCTAAAAGACAAATGAACGTGCTTATCATTACATAGTATAAAACAAAGTGCCCTACCGCGTCTGTCTGTCTGTCTGTTCGCGATAAACTCAAAAACTACTGAACGGAATTTCAAGCGGATTTCACCAATGCATAAAGTGATTCATGAGGAACGTTTTGGTATATAATTTGCGAAGGACGTTTTTATAATCAGGGCGGGACAACGTCTGCCGGGCCCGCTAGTAATAGAATAATAAAGAGAGAGAATAAGAATACGTATAATTAATCTGAAAATATATTTAAGCATAACTATAAAACTAATTATTCGGATATGTTTAATTATTAAGAAGCTATACAGCTTTTGACAGATTTTCCGAAAAATGATGAGCGTTAATTGTCATGATACGCGCGCACGCCGACACCTAAAAGCGACACCATGAAGTTGGTTGGTAGTTGACCGTCAAGTTTTTGTAAGAAGTAACAACTATATTCAAGGTAATTATTCAAATATGTATGAATCTACAACACATGTTTTATATCAGTGGAGATAAATAATATATTTATACACATATGCAATATGCATACACTTGTGTATGATTTTAAATGATATGTGCTGGCGAATGATAATTTACTGTGAGTATTCGTAATAGAAGTGTTTATTATTTTATATTATACACTTTTTAAAGCGGGCTTATAGATTTGAGGCAAACTGTTTTTTGTTAAATTGTTATTAATACATTATTTGATAAATAGTTTTCTCTACTTTTTTTTATGGTATCTTACTTGATTAGGTATAGCCATACTTTTTTATCTGTCTGGAAAAAAGTTGCTTTAATTGTTAAGTCGAAAAATATGAGCAGTATTAATTAACATATTAAATTACTAAGCTATTAATTAAATTAATTATGAGCATTGAAATTATTGCAAGACACTTGTAATATTATTACCTACTTGAAAATGGCAGATATAATCTGGAAGATTGGTTGCTAAAAAACATAAAAAGGGGCACATGCGTCTTTAGATATAAGTACTATGCAGTTTATGCAATTATGCCTCGACACGAGTATATAATCTATACATATAATAAAAATGTAAGTCTAAGCGTCAGCAATTTTTCGATTTTCGTGAAAAAAAATGTTTTTTTTTTGTCATAGAAGGCAAACGAACAGGTGGGTTGGGTCACCTGATGTTAAGTGATCACCACAGTCCATAGACACTCGCAACACCAGGGGAGTTGCAAGTGCGTTGCCAGCCTGTGTTTGGGGAGGGGGAGTGGGTTTGGGGAAGAGAGAGGGGAGGGAAGGTGGGTATCCGGTGCTCTCACTGAGCAGCAATGCAAGCACTGTTACTTCACGTCGGTTTTCTGTGAGAAGGTGGTAGTACCCCGGGCGAGCGGACCCAGTTGTTGCAGGTGTCTAGGAATAAGTAATAAAATATATTTCAATCATTTTTAGAAATGTCTGTCTATCTGTCTGTTTGTATGAACACGCATCACGGCTAAAGTATTAGTTTCAAAATAAAACCACACTAACTTAGTATTCGTTTCATTAAAATCGGTTCTCTCTATGAAAAGTTATTGTCATTTTATTGACGACGTGGTGTAAGTACGAGAGAAAAGCAGATAAGTAAATGGACTTAATACATTCAGATGACTGAATGATTGATGATATTCAACTATTGCGATCAGTTACGATTAGGGACAAGGTAGGAAGGAAACTTGGCACATACCTCGCGGCGATGCAGTCTCCACGTGGCTAGCCGGCTAGGTGTTTCTCGTTTCTTTCCACTGGGTTTCCTCTCTCACAACACTTATTGTTTATAATATATGTCGGCACGTATGTAGCGATGCGTTTATTTCTCACTCGACCATGCAAAAACTCAAAATGTTAGCATGCGGCGCGGTACGACACAACTACACTGTGCGAGCCGCGTAAACTACTCGACGATAGCAGTCGAAGTAACACAATGGCGGCAACAGTCGAACACTGGCCGCCGCAATCGAAACTAGCGGCGCGGCTCGGCGCACTACCGAATTAGCATGTGCCAGGAAAGGATGATTGGGCTAGATAGATGGCGTGACCTGATCGCAATTAATTGGTCGGGCTTCAAAGTGACATAATTTAATCCATAATGCGGGAATTTTCAAACATACATAAAGCGGCGCAACCAATCACTGTTTTTTTGTATAAGGTACCACGCGTACGAAATCGCGTGCACAGCTAGTATAAAATAAATACATTGTATACAAAACGTTTTAACAAATACAGTGATATAAACGACATAGTGGGATGGTCCTTAAGTGTTTTTATTTTCGTACCTTCACGTAAACCTTTTAATTTATATCTGTTTTTAAGCTACGTTTTTAGGATACGATGCTTTGAACTTATTTTTGCAATGCCACTTAAAACAACGATGTAGAGAGAATTGTAACGGCTTACAGAGTTATTTTCATTTTTCCGGTATTTCTCTTAAGATTACGTTTAGTAAATATTTTAAACCAATCTTATTGCTGAATAAGAGTCTCTTGCAGATAAAGGGCAATTTTAATTAGTATAGCAACGTATATGTTACTGTTATATTACACCGGCGAGAGATATCATCATTTATTCATCATCATTATCGTATGAAATCAGTCAATGTACACGAATTTTGTAAAAAATAGTACAATAATTCGGAATTCATAAGGAAAGACACTAACAGAAATTTTGCAAATTCAGTTATATTACCGACCAATGGCTAATGTAAGGTATTCAATAAATTATCTATAACTTTATTTTTTATACAGTAACTAGCGGGACTCGGCGGACGTTATCCAGGCCTTATAATAAAAAACCTTGACAAATTAAATACCTAAACCTACCTCATAAATTACTTTATCTACTGGCGAAAACCGCATGAAAATCCGTTCGGTACTTTTTCAGTTTATCGCAAACAGACAGACAGACGTGGTACAGGACTTTCTTTAATAATATGTAGTGATAGTGATATGACTACTACTTTAAATGACATAATATTTGGCAATTCCATTGTTATTCCTTCAACTAGGGAGTATTGTAAAAAAAAAAATTTTTTTTAAAATTGGGCAAATTGCATATGTCAGTGCAATGTTTATCGCCGGAAACGATTTTTTCATACCCTTAAACCCGGATCAAGCAATAAAAGATGTAATACACAAGAACTGGACAGCGGATTCGAAATATATATACGCGTACATGCCAACACATATGAAAGTATCTATATTCTATATACATATATTTCACCAACATATGCATGTATGGTTGATTTATCTCGCATAGTTAGTTTAGCTGGATACGTGATATTGTGTGCAAGGTAACAGACCAAGTAAAGTAAGCAAAATTGGACAGAGTGCCTTAAGCGCACTTCCAAAAATTCCGCTGAGGCTTTGAAAGCCTGTCAGACCAACAACGATTAGTTTGGAAATGAGAAAAATAACAAGGAACGAACTGCATTTACGTTTGGGTCGTAGGACCACTTGCATATAAGTACATAGATACTGGATGGTCTAACAACCTAAGTTCAATTAATTTTGCATCACCCTTCGCAATGCCGCTCATCACCTTACACTTCCTCTGTAATATACTATAATACTATTGTAGAATTTTAGATCATTTCGCATAGAGTAATAAAAAAACAGTTATTCTATAGAAATAAAATTTTATAATTAAATACTTAAATATACTCCCGAAATTATTCACTCGTACGCTCAACTAGCAAATAGAAATAATAATTATCACTTCCAGTAAATCTTATCTACGCTGTCGTGCCCAATCCCGCATCAGGCTAGCCGGTACTTCAATTATTCACTATAAAATTAGAAGTAATTGGCGTAGTTCTGAACCGGATAGTCTAAAGGGCAATCTAGATAAAAGCCTACCCGCAACATCTCTGATAACATTAACACTGTTGGGTTTATACAGACTTGCCTCTGTTAATACGTTTAAGAGCCAAATATCAGTGGTATATTTCGACACGGTTATTTTATAAGAATGACAATACAGTTTCAAACAAAATAATTTAATTCCTAACTAAGCGTAATTTGAAATTTCAAACTAAGCGTATAATTTAAAATTCCAAAATAAGCGTCATTTGAAATTCCAAAGTAAGCACAATTTGAAATACCAATCTAAGCGTAATTTGTATGAGAAAAGAATTATGAGATTATCGATTATAATTAACTAGCTTTTACTTACACCTTCGTTCGCGATAATTTAGAATGTATATCATTCGGAAATAGTACTTTTTTTCTAGATGAGACGTACCTTATGTCCTTTTGCAAACTTCTAACAATGTATATGTAAAATTTCATTATAATTAGTTATAACTTCCTTTGATGTGCCACTATGATTTCAAATATAGTATTATGTCTTATGGTGATAACACATAAATTTTACTTTATCATATAACTCAATATGGTTTTGTAGTTTAAAATATGAGCAACCATATATGGTCTTAGATACAACAATTTTGACTAAACTCAGTAGTATTACCGTTTTTTTTAGTAATATGTATTCTAAAAATTAAGTATAGGATCGTATTTAAGTAAAATATCTTATCTTTGCCGTGCCGTGAAGCTATGGAACAATCTCCCGGCCAGTGTGTTTTCTCCTTCCTATGACATATGACATGGGGTCCTTCAAGCGCAACGTGAAGAGATACTTACGCAGGCCGGCATGACAGCGGCGACCGGCGATGGATAGTATGTCTCTCGGTAGTCGCCATTGTTTTTGGATTGTACTGTGCTTACCATCAGGCACAGTACAGTCATTTTGCCGAGCTACGATAAAAAAAAAAATATATATATAGCAGCTGATTATATATTACTGTATATACATATAAATATCCAATTTTTAGACCACAAATATCCTGTTTTTGAGGTGTAAGGGGTGTCGAATAACTTCTAAGACTTGAGACATCCAAGCCAACCTCACCTGCACGTGGTGCACCCTGCTGAACAACGAACGAGGCAATGGCGAAAGCGGGGTGGTAGGGTTTTATCACAACCACCATATATATGGCGAAAAAGCCCGTCGTAGTGATTCGCTTCTACGGGTCGCGTTTCGGGATCAGCCTGTGCATATCCAGCTTTTCGCAGGCCGGCATGACAGCGGCGACCGGCGATGGATAGTGTGTCACTCGGTCGTCGCCATTGTTTTTGGATTGTACTGTGCTTGCCATCAGGCTCAGTGCAGTCATTTTGCCGTGCCACAATAAAAAAAAATACTCTATTTCCCAACGAACATAAAAATAAACAACGCTAATTAAAATTATTTTTTATGATGCCACTAGTGGATCCGGTAGACGTTATTTTTATCCTGATAATTAAAAAAATCGTGGAAACATATCGCAGCACCCCCTATCGGTTCAAATTATGAGTCTTAATCATCCTAGCGATTCTTTCAAATACACACAAACGATTTCATCAAAATCTGTCCAACCGTTTATGAGGACTTCAATCACACACATGTGTAAAAGAATTATATATATAAATATCGGGGAATATAATGTAAGGTTTTTAAACACAGCTGCGACTATTTCAAGTCTCGCGTCTATACTCCCACTTTTAGGTTAATCTGAGTTTAGTCATAATTGTTGTATCTAAGACCATATATGGTTGCTCATATCTTAAACTACAAAACCATATTGAGTTATATGATAAGGTAAAATTTATATCTTATACATCATGAGACATAACCACTGATATAATATAGCGTTATTTTGAGTTCTAGTATATTAGAATAAAAATCGATAACATAATTATACTTTTCCATTGGAGATAGGCGGTAATGATAAAATTACACAAAAAATAATAATAACACAGGTCATTTTGAACCTATATAAAATACGGAGATCCCCAAAATATTAAAATATTCAGGTGAACGAATTGACGGGCATCGGCTAGTTATAAATATCGGTAGCTTATTATTGAAGTTATACTTCTTTTGGCGCGTTAGGGCAAAATGATGAGAGTAAATTTTTACAATGCGCGAAAAACCGACACCCTAAAGTTATTACGATGCGCGCGCACACCGTCACGAACCCTGAAGTTAGCTATAGTCAACATTTTGTTTCTCTGTATTTGTTGTTTGTATTTCTTTGTATTAAAACTTTCAATGTATTAAATACCTTTTTTCTATTGTTAGTGTCGTTTTTTCTACAAACGTAGAATAAGGCGAAAGATAAAATTTTTGAAAAGATTTTTATGTTGTTACGCCAAAGAAGTATAACTTCTAACGCGTGTATATAAGTACACACACACACGTTTTTCATTTTAATAAACATTTGTTTTACACTAGGATACATGGTGATCAATAATTTGACACTTCGTCCGATAGTCAGTAAATACCGCCGCATGAGGACACTTTAGAACACTAGCAGCATCGAATTTATTGTCTACCCTATAAAAACCTGTTAATTTCTCTTTAAAAAAGCCTCGCACTATATTCCCTTGGAAAACCCCAGTTGAGAGCTCATTCCATAACCGAAACGTTCGCGACAGTAAACCCCTTCAAAAACGATTTTAATGTAGCACAGTACTAAGTAACTAGTACTACAATACAGTACAACCAGTACAAACGTGACCACTTCGGTTCGAGGTTTTGAGAATTAATTTCAGGTCAATTATAAACCTTAAAAATAATACGATTACAGATGGTAATGTAATGAACTTAGACAGCAACGGTCTTTAGACAGATCTGTTTAAAGTGACTGTTGAAGACTTGAAGGAGAATAGTTTAAAATTTCTTTAGAATGTGTCTTGTATAAACATACCTTTCCGTACTCTACAGTATTTAAATAAACACAAATATACACGTCCGAAGAACCCTTTCGGGACACATCAATCTTGCTTCAAGCTCCAGTCGACAACGTATCAAGAGTGCATCAATCACTTCGCACAGAAAATATTTCCGCAAAACACAAGGTGCGAAAATATTGTACTCACGAATATTCAATCTTATGAGGTTCCGTATAATTGAAGCGAAAACTTTTTTAGGCGAGTCGAGGAGCGTTTTTATTGGCAGGATATAAAATTATGATTACGTGTCATGACATGGTAGTAAGCGTGACCGATTATATTGCTCTTACGCTGCTTACGTCAGACTAGCGACGCGTTGTATAAAGGCATGTGTACATGTTGTATTGATATTCTCTATTGAGATTGTGCAGCCCCTCATTTGTGGATATGATTAATAAACTGTATATAATGAGTTATTGACGGGATCTTGAAATGCCATGTCTCTCTTGGGATCCTATGACCCCAAACTGTCGGGGCAGAGGTCAGACACAATGCTTCTCAATCTCGATCTGTCGATGGCTTGACGCTTCACCTCACTCCAAGCAAGCCCAATTTTCACACACTCTGCAAGCACAGATCTTCGCCAGGTTTGTCTAGGTCGACCACGTTTCCGCCTGCCTTGGGGATTCCAATTCAACGCCTGATTAGGGATATGGCTGTTGTTCCTTCGCAAAGTGTGGCCGATCCAGGTCCATTTTCGACGTCGCACTTGATAGTCTATGGGATCTTCATGGCACATTTTCCACAAATCTACATTGCTGATTGTCTCTGGCCAGAAGATTCTTAAGATATGACGTAGACTGCGGTTAACGAAGACTTGGAGCTGATGTGTGAGATCTACGGTAACCTTCCAGGTCTCACACCCATATAGCAAGACTGACGTGACGTTAGACTTGAATATTTTTAGTTTCACTCTTCTAGAGAGGTACTTGGCTTGCCATACGGGTTGGCCTAAGACACGCGTGGTCTTTATATTTTATCCATAACCTTGTGTTATTTGGCTCTATATTGTGTAATGTTGGTGGAGCTTTACGTAATATATTGGTTATTGTGCACAAGTTTGTTTGTTAGGTGGTAGAGCCACGCTGAAACTATTACTGGTTTCAGCATAAATGGGTCGGCTCGCCCGGGGTAGTACCACCCTCTCACAGAAAACCGACGTGAAGTAACAGTGCTTGCATTGTTGCGTTTCGTTCGGTCAGTGAGAGCGCCGGACACCCACCTCCCCTCCCCTTCCACTTTCCCCTTCCCTTCCTCCCCCCCTCCCTACACAGGCTGGCAACGCACTTGCGACTCCCCTGGTGTTGCAAGTGTCTATGGATGGTGGTGATCACTTACATCAGGTGACCCACCTGTTCGTTTGCCTCCTATGATAAAAAAAAAAAAACAAGTGAAGTGGATCGGAAATAATACCACAAAAACTCTCAGGAAAGTTCTGACAAGATGGCCACCATCTTGTTAGTTTATTGAAATGATATCAAGAAACTTATAAAGTCGTTACTCACTTCACAATGGCAGTAATAGTCTACTAGAAGACTGGTTACCAAAAATAAAATAGAAGAATAACTGTATATAATTATTGCTCCGAGTGGCAATAGATGTGAAAACGAGGCTAATATCAGTAATTTAATAATTGTAATTCACACTATAATTAATTTAAAAACTCAGAAGAGAACACAGTTATTTCAATGTTTTAAGTTTTCACTACTGTAGACAGTTCTTATGACTACCTCGATTTTTTTTTTACTTCCTCGGATTTTACATATTGTAATCGCTTTGGTATTGAGATAGAGTTTAAATAAAATAAAGAAGACAATAAATTAATAATTATTGATCGAGTGTACCTCTATAAACCATAAGGACACGGAAGCTGTGATGGCTTAGTTGGTAGTGTGACACTGTACCGATGGTCGTAGGTTTGAAATCTAGCAACTGAGTCCAAGTCCAACTGATTTTCGTAAGAGAAATTGTCGCTGGTGTCTAGGAATGAGTAATAGAATAAATTTCAATCATTTTTGGAAATGTCTGTCTCTCTGCCTGTCTATCTGTCTGTATGCATGAACACGCACTATTGCTTAAGTACTGAGTTCACAATAAAACCTCTCCAAGAAAATCATAAAGCATATCCTCGGGAGTAGATTAGTCTTTATTTCATTAAAATTGGTCCATTATATCATAAGTTATTGTAATTTCAATAACGGCTCGAGTTAAGTACGAGAGAAGAGTAGTAAGTCATCTTTAGCTAATTTGATTGAACTCAGGAACTACAGGTCCGATGTGAAAAATTCTTCAGTGTTATATAGCTCATTTATCGAGGAAGGCTATATATTATCACATTAAGACCAGTAGGAGCGGAGCGCCAATGAAGGATGTCTCAAAATCGGGGATTTTTCCTTTTAAGAGCTTCCGCTGCTTGTTAGCATTAGCCCAAAGCAACTATTCCACACGGACAAAGTCGCGTGTAGTAGATAGTAAATGTATAAAAAATACACTGACATTATGAAAGTAGCATTTTAAATTTTCTTAAAATCTTCTAAACACAATAATTATCTCTACTATTATTACACGTATATTACTATACAATATTACTATTCAATGAAGTAAAGTTATTTGCAAGAAATAAGCCTAACAAACAACTAATTTGATTTTAAAAGTTATTTTACTAACAGGAACCTTCCACTTCTTCCTGAATCCGAATTCCGACACCTATTGAGTCGCTGCATTTAAAAATGAGGTAAATCCAATTTTAATCGCTCATATAACATGTTTATTTTTTTAAAGATTTCCACTTTTTATACAATGAATTACAAATTTTATCATCCGTAAGGTTTTTAGTTTTTTCTTTTATCTTAATATTTTACATTAAAAATATTTGAAGACCTCGATAAAATAATGTAAAATATAACGAGCGGATAAATTGGATTCAGTTTATTTTGAAATGTATCGGCATAATTATTCCCGAACGACATAATCGATTTTATCCATATAAAATACTAATGGACCCGGCAGGCGTAAATATATACTAAAACCTTCCTCATGAGTCACTTTATCTACTGGTGAAAACCGCATGAAAATTATTTCAGTCGTTTTTGAGTTTATCGCGAACAAACAGACAGACAGGCGCAATAGGGGATTTTGTTTTATACTATATCCTATGATTAATTGGCAATAAATATGATTAATGAATAATGAATATCCTATAATGAACAAGTACGAAATCTTTGGTTGTTGATACTATAGAATAAAACTAAAATATTTTCTTTATATGTATAATAATCATTCGATGTTAATTAAGTAATCGCAAGAAACCATTACTCAGGGATCTCTAAAACCAGTAGCGGAGTACCGAAAGATGACAGATAGAATAGGTAATTTGTCGTTCGCAGCTGGTGAATGGATATACATTTTCTGAACGTTTTCGAAATGAAAACAAACGTGAGACGGCGGAAATGAATGAAACGTCATCGAAATGGTATTTTTATTGGGCATTCAGTTCTTCATATTTTATATTTGATGAGAGAAATTATCCTTTTTCGAATAACTCCTGTGCGTAGTAGAAACGAGTATAATAGAGAGAATTAACGCTATAGTATAGTATTAAAATACAGATGCGATAAGCGATTACAGCTTCTATACCTGGTTTTATTATTATGTTGGACAAGATTGTTTCTAATGTCATATGATTATTTATTATCCGTAATTTATGTAAGAAATATGTACTTTTACAAGATTTTACTTAGCTTGCAATGTTTGTTACTCTATTTAGGTGAAATCTTGAATCCGGATTGTAACCAGTTCCTTTAGCTCTTCATGGTTGGCACCGTTATAAATAAATTTAATAGCTGCGCTCCAGATAATGAGATGTGTTTCTGGCCTGCCCCTCGTTTATCGAGTACGGAGTATGCAGACGCATTAGGTAGGAACTTTATGGATGTCAGTGTGACAAAAAAGAAAAAAAAAATCAAATATTCAAAAATTCTTTTTTAGGTGTTAGAGCCACGCTGAAGGTATTGCTGGTTTCAGCATGAATGGGTCGGCTCTCCCGGGGGCCACCCTCTGATAGAAAACCGACGTGAAGTAATAGTGCTTGCATTGTTGCGTTTCGTTCTGTCAGTGAGAGTGCCGGAAGCCCACTTCCCCTCTCCTCCTCCCCCAACACAGGCTGGCAACGCACTTGCGACTCCTCTGGTGTTGCTGGTGTTTATGTACATACATACATATATTAACATCAAAAAAAAAAGAAGAAAAACAACAATTTCTTTAATGTTTGACATATAACATCGCTACGCATATTACAGCGCAACGTATATTATTCCCCAACGCTTTTAAACAGCTTTAAAATATATATTGTGTGAACGTATTAAAATATTATATGGTGTTCGCATTGGAATAATCGTAGTCTTAAAATATTTATACCGCCCGCTTGAGGAGATATTTGGGAGAATCCGCAGACACATTTCGCTTGAGATGCCGCTTCTCCGTATAAGGTGCTAAGTTACAGGTCAGTCCACGCTTTTATTTGTGGGGTTTTTGTTATTTTATTTATTTTAGGCAAGGCCACCAACCGCTTGTACGCTCTCTTTATTTCTTCACCGCACAATCCTGGTGGGGCCTATTTACACGGTCCCACCAGCCCTTTCACTACGGCTTTGCAATTTTGCATAATTATTTTGTCCTGATGACAACACAAAAAAATGAAATAAAAACAAAATAGCGAATTTCAAAATTATCACCATAAATGCTACAAACATTTGATTAAGCTATTTAACGCATTTATATAAATGTTTTTTTTTTAAGTATATTACATGTATGTATATATGTATTATATTAATTATGGACGTATTATTATGGATAACTAGTATCCGCTCGTCACTTTGTCTGCGTTTGTGTTTTTATAAATAATAGTATACATTCTCTTCGTGCTAACGGTCTATGTAGGATATGCCGAGAGAGCTCTAAATGGCGGAATATTTCTAAATTTACTTGACACTTATTGTTATATATTTTGGTCACTTTAAACAATAACTATATAAATATGTGTTACTCTGATATATAAGATATATTACTGAAACTCTTCAGCAAAAAATCGCTGAGTAGTTTTTGCGTGAAAGAGTATCCTCGGAAATGTTCTCGTTTGTACTGTTAATAGGATTTATGTAGACAGATATAACTATGGTACTTTTTTAAATATATGGCAACAATATTTTCATACTTCCATGGTGTATATTTTGATCAAGTTCTTAAATAATTAATAAATAATTTACTACGTAATCATACTTATTATTTAATTTTTCGGAATTCTCGTACATATAAGAATTTAAATTGGTAAACATTGTTCGTTGACGGAGAAAGAATATGTCGTGAGGAAACTTGAACCTAAGAAATGTTCTTTTGTGGTACCACCGTACCTTCGTAGTAAAAATATAAAATATAAAATTGTAGATGCTTATACGTCGTAGGCTGGCTTAGTGATTATGCCCATACCTTCCTTTGCGAAAAGGCCTGGCTTTATAGTGATTATTTAATCAATTCCCTCAATAATATTATATTAATGATGAAATTTCAAATGTAATAAATACAATAAAGTTGTTGTTCCGTGGCAATTCACAATTCCACGGTTACTGAAACCGCAACGTTGCTATCAGCGGGCATTCGCAATCCGGGTAATGGATAGCAAGTATTGGACGACCTACACCGCTTGGCTGCTTCCCAACGTCTTATTTGACTAATTTACTTTCTGCTATGCGAATTTCATTTTAGTATATTTTGATTAAGGAGTTAAATAATACTTGTAATAATTTCATAGTTCTATTAGCAAGTATCATAGAGACATAGCTGTCAAGACTACTTTTCATATAAATAAAATAAGCAAAGTTCAAAAATATATAATACAAGTTTTTTTGTAAATATGGCAAACGAACATGCGGGTCACTTGACGTTAAGTCATCACCGCCGTCCATAGACACTAGCAACACCAGGGGAGTCGCAAGTGCGTTGACAGCCTGTGTTTGGAGGGACGAGAAGGGAGAGGGGGAGAAGGCTGGGGAGGGGGGGGGGAGGTGGCCCTCCGGCGCTCTCATTGACCGAACGAAACGCAACAATGCAAACACTGTTATTTCACGTCGGTTTTCTGTGGGAGGGTGGTACTACCCCGGGCGAGCCGACTCATTCATGCTGAAACCAGTAATAGCTTCAGCGTGGCTCTACCACCTACCAAAGTTCCTACCCTGGTAGGATAAATCGCCTGATGAAGGACAAGTCAGGAAAAAATGGCTTGACACGAATGTTTTAACTATGGAGGCCTAGAAAACGCCCTACTATCGTGCTTTCCTTCATCAAAAGTTCCAGTTGATCGAACAACGCGCTGTCTCATTACAAATTTAATCCTTATTCTAGCTAAAATAAAATAACATAAAGTTACTAACTATATATACGTATTATCAAATAGAAAAGCGGAATGTATCCTAGAATGTGTGATAAGAGAATTACATCACGCAATGATACAACAAAAGCTTAGAACAGACGACTGCGTCGGATAATCAGACTTTACCCTTTCATCGGTTTTAACTAAGCACCGTTTAATCCAATTCTAACGCAATGTTCGGAGGTCTTTGAATATTGCTTACGTTTGTGGTGCAAGTTATAAAATATGGCGGAGTCTGTCAGTACTTTCTAATAACTAAGGTAACACATGTCGTGATGGTTGAGTGATTTGATCGGTTGATCCATAATAAAATAGCAATCCGAAACACGTTCGAACCCCGGTATGTATTTTTGGAGAATTGGCGTAGAATTACCAACCTAAATTAGTAATACTATCGGCTAACGGTGAAGAAAAACATCGTGAACTTGAACCTGAGAAATGTTCTTGTAGTACCACTGTATTTCGGAAAATATAGAACTGTGGATTTCTCAGAATTTTAAATCGCCAATAGGTCATGGGCTGATATGATGATTATGTCTATATCTTCCTTCTCTTCCCTATGGTCCTACAGTCGGTGTCTTTGAGTCTGATGATGACATTAGGACGAGACGCTATATAGAGATTAATAATATGTAAAAATCACTAGAATCTTGATACTGTATACATTTTATCTATATATATAGGGTACCTTTAATCCGGGAAAAATTATTATTTCTGAGAGATAGATCAAGTCTACATTAAAGCGAGTGAAGGCGGGAGCAAAAGTTAATTAAAAAAATAAATATATCGAACGAGCAAATACCATTACTGTGCAGAGACAAAAGTATAGTTTTTTTTTGACGATCCTTCTAGATTATTACTGTCATTGTCGAGTAGGTAATAATGATACAAGTTTCTTGTAATAATTTTAATGTTCGAACAGGGTGGTTCCCTTGTTAAAACTTTCCATAGAGTTTTTTTGGCATCTCAGAATTCATGCTCCGTGGTATTTTTTCCATTCACTTCACATGTGCACAATAACTGAACAATATCACTTAAAATTCCACCAATATTACAAAGTATAAAGTCAAATAACACAAGATTATGAATAAAATATAGAATCCACTATATGACAGACTAAGACCCCACCAAAAACTCATTTAGATCATTAGGCACTACCGCTTCTCACTTGTGCCTAACTATAACAAATTATTTACATTCTCTTAATCAAGTGGTTCGTGTTTACGTTTCGAAGGTTCTCCTCTAATTAAGTTTTGCTTTCAAGACATCCCATTATACAATATTACAGATATATTGTTAAACAAATTGTATATCATTTGTATTTCAATTAACTGAATGATTAATTTAAGCTTAAATAATCCTGAATCTACTTCGATTCAAACGCTTCTTGGTATTTTGGTCAATATAAGAAATAAATACCTATTTCTTCGTACACCTTACTTCTATTCTTTTGCATTTATTTTTATTATTAAGTAAAAAGTAAAACCACTGACTAATACTAAATAAGTAATCGTAATCACTTTTTAAATCTATTTTGACATTGCATTGTAAACAAATATAACAAAAGTTTATATTGTTAAAGAATCACAATTACTCACCAGATTGATGTGGGCCAGCACGTGACAATTGGTGACAGCGATACACCATATTCTACGGTCAATGCATATTTATCAGTGATTATTTATGGTTTTAGGATGTAATCATTAGAGACTGGCATCTCAAGTAGGCTCAATGTCATTAAAAAATTTAATGAGGAAGTTTAAAGTTTATTTATGCGATTGAATCATAAATGAGGATATTCGCAGAAACACCAAAATTACATAGCCTTCAGGAATATTAGACTTTAATGACGTGGGCCGGGAAATAATACTTTTAAACGCAAGGCAGATAAAACTGAAAAGTTTTCTAGGGACGACCACGGAGCGTGGCAATGGACTTACCATATAGTGGGCTAATAATTCGATACAGGTTGCAGAACGACCCTTGTGGTGATAATCTTTAGGGAAAGGGGCTGTCTCCAGCAATAGATGTTCTATAACTAAATGGGTTATTAAAACTATAAAAAGACCTGTCGTGTTATATGGATCCAATCGCTGGGCTACAGAAGAGACGGATGAGAAAAGGTTCCACATGGCAGAAATGAGAATGTTAAGATGTATGTTTGGTGTAAACAGAATTAATAGGATTAAGTATGTGTATATCAGAGGAAGTTTGAAAATAGCACCAGTGACCGAGAAGTTGAGAAGTAATACGTAATAGGTTAGGATGGATTATGGTAAAAAGTAATATGTGTCTAAAAGTGTGACTATTGAAATGACATCTGACAGCGGACGGTGGAAGAACAAAACATGTTGTGCCGACCCTACTTAGGTCGGATAAGGATTATGAAGAAGAAGATGGATTGATACTCGTGTACCGTATTTTAAATGACTTTTACCTTAACAGAATACGATATATAATTACATACAGAGGGAGGCAACGACGACAAACTGATGAATAGTTTTAACATGTATTTTCATTCTATCCTATCCTAATATCCAAGAGTAAGGAGTAGAGTCGTTGTATTGTGGTATTTATCGGCTACACTTTGGGGAATGTGCGGGAATCGGGGTGGTAGGGTGTCTGTACCCGACTGGATCGCGACCACCGTACACCAGGTGGAACACCCGCTATAGTGGCACGTTTGGGCGTGTCGCGTTCCGGGATCAGCCGGTGTATATCCAGCAACCGGGGGGGGGGGCAGTTTCAGGCCGGCATGACAGCGGCGACCAGCGATGGATAGTATGTCTTTCGTCGGTGGTCGCCATTGTTTTTGGATTGTACTGTGCTTACCATCAGGCACAGTACAGTCACTTTGCCGAGCTACGATAAAAAAAAAAAAAAAAAAAAAACAAGATCTGCACCAACTAATTCCACCGTCTCCATTTAATCTCAAGACTATCAGACACCATACAGACTTCCATTCATTCGCGGTTAACATACCCTTCATCCGGACGAAGTGCTTCGCATTGACATTTATTATGCGACAATTGGAATGCGTTGCCTGCGTCTGTTTTTCCTAAAACATATGATATAGCAATCTTCAAAAAATGAGTGAATAAGCATTTACTGCGAGAACGCGATACATCCTAAGCCTCGTCCTCACTTTGTATGAATGAGGTCATGAGCCGCACAGTATATTATAAAAAAAAGGAGTCACTACTGCTAAGTTACTTGTATTTCATACAGAAAGAATCAAATCCTTATAAATAATATTATCCAGTTAAGTACATACAAATTACATACAACCGCAACATCTTTTGATCCGTTCAAACAATTAATTCAAATAAAGCGTCTGCTTGATCCGGGGACACGGTTTTGTTCTGGATAATACCTGATGACAAATAGTCTACCAACCGCTAGGGAAGGGTCAAGGGACGTTGGCGGTCACGTCTTAAGATGTTATAAATTAGCCTGTTAGACGGTTGAAAAATTATCACAATTTTCAACTGTATCGAGGCGAAAACAAAAAAGCTTAATCTTTGAATATTTCCTGAAATAACGTGTGTTATAAAAATATGAATGTTACATAGAGTTAATTGTAATTAAAATGTTTTCTATTTTAATATAATATATAATACCGACCAACACTGAACTTGCACAATATACTAACTTGTAATCACATGTATCCAAGCCATTTAAATAAACGTACTATCCCATCTACCATTCAACTTTTTCATATTAACAATTTATCAAAATTAAGGGAAGTCAAGTTTCACCACAAAAGCCACTTTTTTTATGGCCTAATTTTGAATCTATAAAATTTTTTATGATATGAACGTGTACTACATTAAATACAGAGTACAATTTACATACTTATACCCGGTTTCTGCGATACTCGGTTAAACTACCAATAGGTATAGACTCAACAAAGTTATCCATAAGATAAACTGTCAAATGGCCAGTGAAGTTTTACTGACATTTATCGTATGATTTTGAGTTCAGAAACGCAATTTGACAAGTTATCGAACCGATAACGCTATTAAAAAAAATATTAAACTACAATTAAAGTACCTCAGAAACCGGGCATTAATTAGATAAATATTATTGTTATATTAGCTATAATTAGTTCGCAAATAACTCATTAGTGTTTAATAGTACGCAAAAGGCAAAAATAGTCACTGTTGCGGCCGCGTAAATAGTCAATTAGGAAAAATAGTGTCAGCGAGGGTAGGAGCATTTGTTTGTCGATCCCCCCGGCGATTGTGACACCGGACCAGTTCGCTCGCACACATTGTAGGCGAAGGACGCACGCGCACTCGATTCGTGTCGCTGCTCGTTTCGATATAACCTATTTGCACCATCGCAATTCGTCGGCGCCGACCACCGGCATTGAACCTCGAACCAGCCGGCATCCAGCCTCGAACCAGCCGGCATCGAACCTCGAACGAGCCGGTGAGTGATCACAACATTCACTACTTTCTCTCGCTGATATCGCATCACAGGTGGTTTCCGATCGAAAGAAGCACCACCAGTTACTATGAGTTAGACATACGAGTATACCATCGTGATTTTTCAGTAAGGTTTGTAAGATAAACAATCCCGTAATGCATTATTTTTATGTATTTCGTAAAATTCTGCCAACGTGGGTGACGTTATAAAAATATGAGCCGGAATAAAAAATTTAACTTGATTACTTTTTTTTATCACTTGCGTAATTAGAAGAACTAAGGTTATGAACAGACGGACGCAAAAAGCAACTCTCTTACTATCTATTGATTAATAAACACTTATTTCAAAAAATAATCTAATTTTATACCTAGCGCTCCGGCTTTTACGTGCCACTTTAAAAAAAGCCGTTACGTTGCACTTCAGAACGATGTTCCTGGAATTAGAATTTAAAATTGTATTTTAAATGGTAGCTATCAAAACGTGTGGACACCGAGTCTGCGTAATTGAATTTAGTTGTTTCGGTACAGCACTAGAAGAGTGGTTTTTAGCGAAGCGGTGTTTGTGGTATTTGAAGCAATTTCGAAATCATATGAGTTCTATTTGAAAAACGTTTTCAGCAACGATAAAACGTTTTTCTTTTTCATTTCTAAACCTGTTAAAAACCCATTTACTCCTTTATTATTTTTATTTTAGATACACAGATTAAATAACACATAAATAATGCAGTTCAAATTAAATTGTAGTATCTATTGTTTGTTCGGGTTCCTTCGAAACGACTGAACTAATTTTGATAAGATTACTTACTTACTTAATACATAACATTTTAGATTATCATTATGGTTTTCCATAGAGGCTAGACTGTAGTGATAAAATTTAACAGAGGTTAATTAATTTCATTAGTAAAAGATTATATGGAGTAAGTAGTCACATAAAAATTAAATTTAAAGAATATAATTTACGAAAGATAATCGCTATAAGAAGCGTAGTTTTGTATGTAGTGAAATGATTTTTTATTTTATTTTGTAGCTGTCTTTTTCTCTGTTTATTTATATTTCTATAAGTGAAAACTTGTAATTAGCCTTTAACTATGCTACTATTCTGTTATTTCATTAATGTTAGCTGTAAGTTTTCTTAAATAATTAACATAAATTAATTAAACGTAAAAAAAATTACGAAAATGACGTCACAGTTACCAGATAGTCTTTATATACGAAAACGTCTCCTTTTTTTAAAGTCGGTCATTTTTGGACTAAATAAATTCTGGTTTGTTGTTTATATTATGAATTTGCCTATTCGAGTCGAGAATGATTGTCAGAACATGGATCACAATTCAGAATAATGCATTACAAATTAATAAGAAAGTAAAATGATTTCTCCAGTATTTTCCCGGCGACAAACAATCTCTAGTTATTTATCAGAAGACTAGAGCAGATTTATAGTTCCATCTCCCACTTTGATTATAAGTTATTGAAGTATATTCAAATTTATGTCTATTCGAAACGAATATATATTCAGATAACCTATAACTGAATTACACCTATGATTAGGACCAATAATATAAATAAATATGTATGATTGAATGAATTTACAAAAAATATCTTAGACAACAATATTAATTAATGTAAATATATATGTATTACAGATCATTATTTATGGCTACTCAGTGGCAGCGTTTTCGAACACTGTGTCGATTGCAAACGAAGGAAAACATTGTGATAAAACCATTGCACAGTGGTAGAGTTTCTTGTAATAATTGCCTGATTAGCCACCAACTTCATGTTTAGAAAACTGCAGTCAAACTCCTATAAGTGTGTTTCGTCAGCTGTGTTTAAGAGCCGGTTTTTCCAAGCTAAGCGTTTTGGTAGTCCGTAGTCCGACTTCTAAATCCCAACTATCAACTATCATGAAAACGATAGTGGAGGAGAAGGACCACCGAGCTCCCCTCCCGTAGTCGACGAATTGAGTGGCTGAGGGTCAAACGTAACCTGCAACTGGCCTCGGGTTAGCCTGCGGGTGATAAATGCGGAAGAGTCTATCACAGTTACAACGGATGCAGAGTTGATATTATAATTGCTTAGTTAGAGTTAGGTCACAGCGTTAATAGACTTAGGTCAATCCTAGCAACTGAGTCGGAGCTTCCGCTGAAGAAAAATATCATGATGAAACCATATCATGTTGTTAGGTCTTTTTCTAAATCCGTCTGTATAGCTACCACCCTCTAGTTGAAAATCTGTCGCCAAACACATGTTGATGTGTTCCGGCAGCTGCACTTAAGAGCCAGTCCCCTTTAAGTTTGGTGTGTTTACCATGTTAGACCATGTCTTCATTTAACATCAGACAAGATTGTGGTAACGCTAAAACCCATAAGACTGCGGAATGGCGCTCTTTATGAGGATATCGTACGTCTGTTGAACGGATGAAAAGCAAAAATAGTCCCCGATTCCCGGGCAAAGGGTTCTGAAGGCATACGGTGAAGTTTTAACCGGTACGAGCCCAAAACACACTCACCGCTATCCAATGTATATTCTGTACCACCCGAGCATGTTATCCTCCATAAAAACCCACGAGATACCGTCTGCCATAATGACGGAGTGTCACAGGGTCGATCAAGGCAAACACCGTGATACCACGGCGGTAAGGCCCAGCACGAAGGCCAGGCCGCAAAGCCTGCCCGGTCAGGCTGCCTAACAGTCTATCGAACCAAATGCAGCCAAGCATGTTATCAACTTAATCCATATTATGTTCGTCTAAACTTTGGTGGTACGATACATTAGAATAAGTATACAATAGACTGCAACATTCGGGCGATTGCGACAACAAAATCGCATTCGTCGCGAAAGATAAAATAGACATCGCCAATTATTAATGTTTATTCATATATGTCCATTTTAATTAGGGAATCACGTAGTTAAAACGGCATAATATTAAATCAAACAGAACATAAAAGCGTAATATAAAAAAGTAACACTTAATGCCGGCTCCATCCGGCAGCACAACGCAAACACGGGCCGTACTCGCTTCCGCATCCGGTTCGGAACTTACGCGATCACGTTCGCGGAAATGGAATTTTAAATCCACACATTGTGCTTAACGCCGTCCGCGGCCTACACTCGCCCCGTTATGGTCTTATCACACCGAGGAATTATTTGTCTCAAACAAGCCCAAATTAGAATAGATATAATCTGTTCGCCTATGTATTTCTTGAAGAATGATTATATGAATAATACTATATAAGTATATTACAAAATATCGTATATATTAATACATGAAGCCAAAACTTTGTATCCCTTTTTAAGCGAATTGCGCGAACGGATAAACTTGAAATTTAGCATAGTTAAAGTTTATATGGAGGAGAAGTGCACAAAGCTATTTTTTATATAAAATGTATAACAAGCATATTAAATTAATTAAAATATACGTTACTCATACTACTGCTTAAATTTTACATAACATATACACACATGTAAATGAAAAAGACGTTTTTACATCTGGTTGCGCCGCTTTATATATATTTGAAATTCCCGCATTATTGTGATCAGATTACGCCACCTTTCTAGCCCTGCCCAATTACCCTTTCCTGGCACATGCTTATATACGGTGGCGCATCGGGCGCGCCGCCATTGCTACTACTAGTGTTGTTACCGCGCCGCGCGGCGCGCGTCGGACGCGCGGCCACTGCTGCTGCTACTATCGTCAGTGTTGTTGCCCGCGCCGCGTCCATTTTTGTCGTACCGCGCCGCATGCAAATAGTTTGAATTTTCGCCTGGTCGAGTGAGAAATAAACGCATCGCTACATACGTGCCGACATACATTATAAACAATAAGTGTTTTGTGGGAGAAAATCCAGTGGAGAGCATCGAGAAACACCTAGCCGGCTAGCCACGTAGAAACTGCAGCGCCGCGAGGTATGTGCCAAGTTTCCTTCCTACCCTTGTCTCCCTCTTCGTAGCTGATCGCAATAGTTGAATATCAAATATAGCAGCCCCCGCATATACAGTCCACTTAAATTAGCATAGAAACCCCCGCACCCCTACGATGCCGTCGACCACGCAACGGCGTCACCAACATCCTTCATTTTATTCTTACGTTCCAATTACCTTTTAACATAACTGACGTTGCATACCGTATATGTCCTTTGAAATCAACTGGTCAAATTGTAGGTTAATTTTATGATAATATAATATATAAATTCATAATATACACTAATAATTAGTTAATAAATAATTTATCTTTAGTAAATTCATGGAATCACTGAAATAATTATTATTGTGTTTGGTCTTCTTGAATGTCAAAAATTTTAGGTGACTGTGCTGCTTTCTTTTCATATCACTTTGCTTCATGTTGTCATAAGAGTAAAGCAATATTACCAAAGTCAATGTCAATATTTTAATGTTTAGTATTTTTTTATGGTGAACTCACTTCAAATGATAATTCAATAAAAAATGAGCCAAAAAATACTTTGTAAAATCAAAATAAGAAATTTTGTTTGCTCATGAAAGTAATCCATGACTTACATCTCCGCGGTTACAATGATGCAGTTCAACCTGATGTAGCAATTATACTTAGTACAGTTGATGATGAACTTTGAACAAAAATGAATTCATTTTCAAAAGTTAATGGTAGTATTAAAATCATCTTTGTTTTGGATTCATCATTTGATTCTATTGTGTATCCATTACTTTTACAAACGATGATACTGGACATATCACTATTCCTTATAATGTATAGACTACATTTAATTCAATATCACCCAGAAATACCACCCACCCATGGTGTTGTGTAAAATTAATTGAAAATTTGGTCATGAATTGCGATAAATTTCTTTATTTTCCTAAAGTTATGTTTACTTAGAATTTGAGAGCCTTGCCACCTTATGTAACCGCCTGTTTTTTGTTTCAAATTTATAATTAATTTCAATTTTCATTTAGACATAGATTTTTTTAAATGTTAATATAATTTAAAAAGAAAGTGGTAAATAACTGAGTAGCCATGATGAAAACCTTTGATTATAGAAGTAATAAGTAATCATTATCATTTCTAATGTTATTCGCGATTTCATATTTTCAGCTTAACTTATGACGTGTTTGAGAATTACAAATGGCAATATTTAGATACATATTAATATTCTTAATGGAATTGAATGAGATTATTTTACACCCGTTGTATCGCAACCCTAAATAGCTTTCTGGTTCGGCGAATGATACAGGATGTGCACTCGCCGCGCGTAAAACTGAATTCCCAACGAAAATACTTCGTCCATTCATCCAGGCTCTTAAATATTTATATACGGGCTTCTAATATTTACTTTAATAGTCAATCTTTCAGACAAAGATTTTTTTATTAGGAATAGATATCTTATTCACATATGAATTACATATTTTTTCTTAACATGTTGAAATGTGACTGTAGGTAGAATTATATAGGCAATAAATTTTACAGAAAGGTTATCAAGAAAAAGGAAAGTAAATATTCAATAGAAATAATTCATTTTGTAAAATAATTTACTGTAACAAAGAAAAAATTTGAGCCGTCACGGGAGGCCTGGCAGATGTGAAACATCGAAATTGTTTTGTATAAGTTATATGCCTAAAGGAACAAATTACGAGAGGAATCAGCTATGACATAATGAAAAGATAAGGCATTACAAATTTGTTCCATAAAATAATTACTGTTTATATATTGTTATGTAATAATAAATATTCGTTTTTATGAAATACAAAACATGCAACTTGGCGCAGGCGCGATGTGTTTGGCTGCATTTGTCAAAGGGCACTATGTCGTCGGCGCGTGCCGCGTAACATTAGTAGAACGAGTGGCCGATAAAACAATTTGAATCTTATGTATATACAGATAGGGTTGCAAATGTTTTGAGTATTTATTTTTGAGTATAATAGTGCAAAGTTTGTGTTTTGCGTCGCCACGTCGCGCCAAGCCAACAATCAAGCTTACCCGCGCCTATGGATATTTCACATCAAAAATAAAATAATGTTATCTTCTGTCGCCTCATTTGTTTATTATGGGAAGTTAATCAAAAAGTTATCTCGAAACTTACTGATGGAATTACTAATGGGACTAAGTTGTTTTCGAGAACATTTTTATTAGAAACTAGCTGTCCCGGCGGACGTTGTCTCGCTCTCATAATAAAAATACTTTGAGAAATTATATACGTAAATCTTCTTCGGGAATCACTTTATTTACTGATGAAAAGCGTATGACAATCCGTTCAGTCGTTTTTTGAGTTTATTACGACCAGACAGACACACAGACAGACAAGGCAAGGACTTTGTTTTATAATATATAGTGATTAGCTTCATAAACATACATACAAACTGCGCGGTTTCGAATTAATGATATTATTAAATTCCTTTAAAAATACATCCCAAGCCCGCACTTACATGACACGGTTTATCAGTCTGTGCGGAACGTCTGAGATAATTTCCACGAGGCGTCTTAATTTGGCCCGGTCGTAATTAAGGAGACAACCCTGGGGCCTGTCAAATTAATTACATCTATTCGAGATAATCACACCGGGAACTCTAGGCGTTGTTTTTTTCACAACTTCTCGTTAGAAGTTTACTTCAGTCGGGGCCTTGGTGGATTGGGATTATGGGGTTTTCTTGAGTCCGTAAATGTATTTTGGTAACTACTTTTTTTAAAGATTATAATGATTTTGGCTCTGTTTTTTACATTGTCAGAGGAAAATAAAATAAGTATATTTAACTAGCTAACACCTGCAACTTCGCCTGTGTCGTATATTATCTTACCAATCTTATTGTATGTATGAAAGGACATAAGGATCACACCGCTTGCCCCTCTGCTTTGCGGTAAGAAAACGCACATCGCTCAATGAGTAGTTCTTATAAAAACCACAGCTTCTTAAAACTTTGATAACATTATATTAGATAGAGCTATCATAATAATCTTTCAGGTAAGGACTAAGTGCTTAAGAAAGAAAACAAATAAAAACTTAACATAAATAAATCCTGTAGTTTTTGGGAGATGTGCGCACAACGACAGACCCCAATCAGTTTATGTATACCGATTACAGGTATATTAAATAGGATAATTAAATAAAATGTGATATATATATATATATATCATTAATACCACTGAAACCGAGCTATTGACTGAGTGATTTGTACTAATGACCTACTATTGACAAACTGCCTTGTTGAACTGAAGGTTTGATAGATAATTCTGACAGTACTTGGTTACTATTTGTACTTCGATAATAAGAGAAAAAAGAATAGATATAAAATTGTAATCAAGTATTGTCAAAATTATCTGAAACCAACAAAGCAGTTTGTCAATAATTAATTATTAGTACAGATCACTCGGTCACTCGGTTTCTATAATTGGACCTTGTATTAATTACTCTACTTATTTTAAAATAAAACAACCTTTCTGTGTTAATATTCCCCCTGTCTTTTACATCGGATCATTGCGCTCTGCAACCGCAACAACATCACGTCTTATAAAAGTACATCAGTCAATAAAAGTACTTCCGTTACAAGTTCCGTTACGAATTACAAATTTGAACATGAAACATGAAATAAAAATACGTTTAAATCTGTTTATATTCACGAATATATATCATTTGATCCGACACGGGTTTGTTTATAAAAGCGGCTCGTCGCTTCCGGCGACCGCTCGAAGTACGAAACGGAAGATTTATTAAACACAAACGGAAATCTCTTTAACGAAATGATACCTTGCTCGACGCGACGTGCGAAATTTATTTGTTTTTTCATGTCAGTTTCAGCCGCGATTAGCTCAGTGACGTATAAACCCACAAATCAGTTGCGGATTCTTTTTATCCTTCATTTTTATAAATAGTATTCGTTTTTCTATAATTTACTAGCTTTTCATCACGGCTTCGGTCGCGTTAATATAGATTTTGTTTATCCCTCGGAAAAAATACTTTTTTTCTCAATGAAGGTACCCTATGTCCTTTTCAGTACATTTGTGTATGTTGCTGTGTGAGACTTCATGATGAACGATCACACAGTTAAGGTTAAACTCGCTTTTTTTTCATTTTTGTTGGTCTCGCATATATATATTTGGAATTAGCAATATAAAGAGAGAGAGGGGTGATCGCAATTTGATACGAGTCACTTCTCTCTCCCATGACGCGTTGCATGAACATTATGCATATATAAAAGTCATGAAGATTTTTCAGCCATGATTTAGATGTAAGTCAGAGAGTCGTGTAATTTGAAAGTCCGTTAAATGCCTTGAGATTAGTGATCACATGCATAACAAAATTATCAAACGATTTGATAGCAGACTCCTTCTCCATCAAGCCCAAAACATCGAATAGACATGTACGAAGATTGTCACAAAGCATTATATGCCGCGAACGCGGGGGCATCCGTCACCGGTAGATGAAGGCCCGTGCGGATAGAGCACGGCTTAATGTCGCCGCTCCACGTGAGGAGCATAGGAATAACCCTTTCTGAGAGGTGGGTTTTCGTTTCTACCATCCACAGGAGACCTAAGCGCATGGACAGGGTAGTGGAATTTGCTAGTCGTCACCCCACACCCTGGTCCACATTCGCGCTACGTGGCCGCGGGTTTTTAGTCGTTAGGAGTCCGACATAACCATCACGCTGTCCCCCGGTGGCGTAAGGTGTATACTATGTAGGATTATCCCTTTATTTAAAAAAAAATAAGGTTGAAATAACTATATAGGTTTGGTAACAATGGGGCTCGATGTTATGACGTATGACGTAATGCCCTAAGATGGTAAACACCTTGAAACTACTTAGCTCTCAAGTGCATATTAACACACACACCTATAATTTGGAATACATCTAGAAATTGCAACCATCAAGCTATGGTTTCATGATGTTTTCCTATATCTAGCTTCCTTTTCCTAGCTTCTGCTCGTTGCAAGATACGAACTTACTTCTATCGAGACAGTGTACGCACTGACCCATCACTATTTCAGAATTTTAGTATTAAGGTAATTTATATAATTCTTTTGTCCGTTTGTATGTATGATAGGACTCGGTAGGTGGCGCTGCGGTTGACTTTTATTTTCTTTTTATAAAAGTTGTTTATTTTCTAGAACTGTCTACGGCATTGGCCTAGCAAAGCCTTAACAGCTGCACCGGACTACTAAGACGAGAACTTAAGGCACTCAGTCGATTTTATTTTGACAACTAGCACAAAGATGCACGGCACACCTCGGCTTAGGCTGTTGCCTAGGTTACGCGTTAAAGTTTTAAGAAACCACGACCTTTATACACATTACGAATTCAGCGATATGTGAAGTGGTGCAAGCGATGTGGTGCGCATGCTCGGGAGGGAGGAAATTAACGAATGGCATTATTTACAATGAAGGTTATGTATATGTTTTTCATTTTTTTTTCGCGAACAAAGCGGACAAAATATCGGTTACTGACAAATATTATCTGAAACGTAATAAGCATCCGAATTAAAGTGTCTAGCGTTGTTAAATTTCATCACAGTATTAGCATAGTTGAATTTTGATTTGATGTAAAACACAGTAATATTCAAGTTTGCAACGCTGTGTCGGATTGTGCGGTCCGCATTAAATATGCCTTAATGACCCATTAATGATTGTGGCGTGGAGTGCGGTGTGAATCGTGTTTCGGATTTTAATGGTGCGATGTTTTTTTATTAGAGTTTGAAATGTATATTCTCAAATTAATTGTGGATGAAGATTCATGTATAAATTCATTATCCACAATTTATAAGTAATTTGTATTGGATATTGCCAAATATAAGGTTAGTAATGGTCATATAGCATATTTAATAATAACTTTATTATAGGTATAAAAAACGACGTTGTCCCACCCTGACAATAAAAAGAACCTTGATGGATTATATATGAGCGCACAACCGTGCTGCCATCTGGTGTCAATGTAAGTAAGTAACAAATTAAACCAAAGCTTTATTATCTGTAGTGCCATCTATCGGCTAATACGGAACTTAAATAACACAGGAAATATTATCGGTAACTCTTTGCTATAAAGTAAATATAAAGTAAATTTTCAAAAAAAAGTATTAACCGACTTCAATATCAATCAAAAACCCATAAGGCACTAAAAAGCGGAAAATAAATAGTTTATCAAATTAACCAAATTAAATAAAACATATGAATATGTGTGCTACCTAGAGATGTATTGGAAGTCGTGGATTGTGAAGTGGTGAAGTGTGAAGTCGTGAAGAAGTGGATTAAAATGGGACCACACGGGAAGCACTAGCTTTCAAATAAAAAAAGAATCATCAAAATCGGTTCACCCAGTCCAAAGTTATGAGGTAACAAACATAAAAAAAAAAAAAAAACAAAAAAAATATAGACGAATTGATAACCTCCTCCTTTTTTTGAAGTCGGTTAAAAATATAGAATAGTACGAACAGATTACTATGATAAGTAACGAATTTAATTAATTAAGATTTAATAAAAGTTTTGGTTATGTTTAATTATTATCTAATATTGTTTTAAGAATTTTAAAATAGAAATATGATTCATTAAAATGCGTCATTTCCGGTGTATTTTTTTATTATATTTATTTCTAAATTAGTTAATTAAGATATATTTCAGAGCTTTTAAGTAAGACTAAAAATAATTGCATATTGTTATTTCATTTATATTGATTTGTAAATCGTTGATAATAATTATGTATGTAATAAAGAAAATGTGTTATTATTGTTAATAAGATATCGCGGAGTTGGAGTGAGTTACAAACGGACAATAAGGAATTAAGTTAAGAAAACATTCAGTACATACAACATACAGTATAATTTTTATGATGAATTCTTGGGAGAGTTCTGGCGTGGCGCCGACATATACCTAAACCTTCCTCATGAATCACTTTATCTACTGGTGAAAACCGCATGAAAATCAATAGCTATATTTACGTATGTGTTGCAAATAAAATTCATCTTCATTTATAATATTAGCTGAAGCTCTGTACCCATGTGTTAACACGTTCTTGAGTATCAATTTATTGTATTTTTTTATCATTTGTATTTGGACCTTCTTTTATTGTTATCTATTGTGATTTCTACATTTATATAAATAAAATTCATAATAGCAAAACGCGAAAGTTATTTTAGCGTTATCGTAGAGCGGTACATAAGGGAGATTGAAGCAGTTTTATTCCTAATCAAAATTCAACTATGGTAATTCTGACACTCGAATACTATTAAAACAGCGATGCTTCATACTTTACCGCAGTTCGAGGATACGCTTGGGGTATTTAATTACCCTCTCGTTAGTTATTTCAAATTCTGGCCGGTGACAGTCGAGTATGGATTCGGATAAATCATTAAAATGAGTGTTTGTATTCAACTCACTCTAATTATATATTTTCACGCTGTTTTGTTTTACAGAAGTGCCTTCAAAATAAACCAAGTTCAGTTTTCGCCGTTCATAGGTTTTCTTGTTATTTAAAATGTTTATCGGAGCAATGATGTTCAAGATCCTAACTTCTAGTCCTGACACTGGATTTCCAAAGATGCTAGGTGCTTATTTCGTGTTCAGTACAGTCGCACTATGGGGTTTTGTTTACTATTTTATCGAGTTCGTAAAACCACCGGAAGGTAGTTGCGTAGTGATTTTGCGTTTTAAATTTTTAATATTAGCAGGACTAGTAATTGAATGAATTAATGATATGTGAATAAATAAACAGTAAGAAGTTTTCTTGCACAGTTTGTGCAATATCTCATAACACAAAAGGGCGTTTGCCATATTTTTGAGGCATTTTATGAAAGGATTAGTACACAACATGCCTCCATTAACGCTGGCACGATATTGAGATCACGTTTGCTAGCTAGCCGAGTTTTAACAAGGCGCTATTGCAGCTCTTATGGCGTTTCTAAAGCTTTTTATTTATAATATTATTGATGGCAGGTATTATTCAAATACTACCTTAATAGATATCAGTTATACGAAAATGTACCATATACAACTTAATAATAATAAAGTATAGCTAAGTGCCACCTAATGATGAGTTGAAATAAAATTGATAGCATAAAAATCTTCTCTATTAAAATACACTTTTGTCCACCAATTTTCATAGTGATCGGTTGTATAGTATTGGAGTTTATCAACATTATATACAAATCTCTAATAGAGTTTGGTATCTGAGATAAATCAGAGGTAGCTCAGAGACGGCAACAAACCCACATACAAATTAATTACTACATACAAAGTGAAACGTGAAAAAACTTAAGATAAAAATTTCTTATTCTTCTAAAAACTTTATGCCTTTTGAACAAGACATATAATAGAGTAAACAATAACGTTGATGTCAATCTATTTACACAGTATTTCTCTTTGACATCTTAAGATATTGCAATTTCAAAACATCATTCCTAATAAAGAAAAAAAAAACGATAAAAAATTTTTTTTTTCAAAATAACCTTGTTAAGTTAAACCCGCTTCTATACTTTGTTAAATAATACAAACGCGTTCATTCCCCTGATATTATTTTAAAGCTTGCCCTTGAATAATAAGTCTTGTATTATGTTATAAAAGTGTATTTTTATTTGACAGCGACCAGACACGTCGTTTACATCGTTCGGGCAAATCGCGAGCACGACGCCCACTTCTGAAACAGTCCCAGGAACTTTGCGCTACGTGTACCCCCGCTTACCAATTTAATCCGGGCCTTTTGGGTTTGTTTTGCGTTTTGCTTACAATTTGTTTTGAATATTAATGCAATGATAATTGTATATCTTTGTTGACATACCTTATATTTACGCTTTCTCGTTCCGACATTGATAGTTTCATGTAGAATAAATAGTCTTAAACTCGTTTATTTGTTTTCTATAGACATATATAGCTATGATAACCGGAGTACTATACTCGCTAATATCCCAATATCCACGAATTTATTCGCGTTCCATTATTATATTATCAATAGATTATATATCAGAAGAAAAAAATAATAAAGAATAAATAAACTTTGCTTACAAAACTTCTTTGTCAACAATATTATTCGTTTACGTTTCTGCTCATCATTTCGCGTGTGTTACTTCATACATCAGTGAAGCTATAGAATAAGTAAGAAGGTGAAGGGCAAGGAAGGAAAAGGAAAGGGAAAGCCAGGGAAAGCAAGGGAAATAACTATAGCATGTATTTTAATAATTAGACTACTAATGTAACACACATATAAACACAAAGCTGGTAATCATGCTCATAATTGATTTCATGAATAAATGTTAAATACGCAAAGAGAAATTGAGAAAATTTGATTCGTAGTTCCATAACTTAATGCGTTCAAGCAAACAATAAAATAGCAATCCCTTGTGTTATATAGATTAACTAGCGGGCCAGGCAGACGTTGTCCCGCCCTGATTAAAAATAAGTTCTTGACAAATTATATACCAAAACGTTCCTCAGGAATCACTTTATCCACTGGTGAAAACCGCATGAAAATCCGTTCAGTAGTTTTTGAGTTTATCGCGAACAGACAGACAGACAGACGCGGTAGGGGAATTTATTTTATACTATGTAATGATAAGACATTTAATCCAAGTCAAACGAGGCAATTAAAACTAACAACCTACGGTTATCAGTTTACACAAGAGAAATTAAAAACAAACGTGCCATTAAAACAAAACAAGCGTACAAACGTTTTTTACAATTGAAACATTAATCGTGGAATCGAATGTTTTCAGGTTATTTTGTACTATGCGACAGTGAAACCCATTATGTTGAAATGACTCGACACGTATTATTTCAATTAACTTATGTAAATTGGAGCGGACAGTATAATACTTTGTCACGACTCGTTTTTATCAATATAAATAATTAAAGCGATGGCGATAGGGGTTAGTGTATCCTATATTTTTTCTTCACCCGTTTCCCCCGTTGGGAAATCTTCCATTTGTGTCCTACTCTTTACGGAAACGCTCTTACAAACTATAACCCGGCGTTGTCTCGTCCACGCGTGTCACTAGCTTTAATGTTTATTTCCAAATAACACACAACAATAGCAAAAATAGATATTGGTTATTAAATGGCAATTCATACTATGTACCCGTAATATAAACTTCGCATGCACTCTCCATAGACTTACTAGTAACATTGTTTTGGTATCTGTTGCTGATAGTGGTTGATTTCTCCAATCAACTTCAGGTAAATGTCAATTTTATTATAAAAACTGTTTCAGTCAAATAAAACTTTTTCTTATGTCATAGCAGGCAAACGAACATGTGGGTCATTCGATGCTAAGTGATCACCACCGTCCATAGACACTAACAACATCAGGGGAGTCGAAAGTGCGTTGCCAGCCTGCGTTTGGGGGAAAGGGAGGGAGGGAGGGGATAAGAGAGGGAATGGAGTTGGGCCTCCGGCGCTCTCACTGACCTAACGAAACGCAACAATGCAAGCACTGTTACTTCACGTCGGTTTTCTGTGAGAGGGTGGTACTACCCCGGGCGAGCCGACCCATTCATGCTGAAACCATTAATACCTTCAGCGTAGCTCTACCACCTACTAATTACTATTGTCATTCGCACTATAATTCACATGATAAATTCAAAGGAGAACACATTTATTTCATTGTTTTGAGTTTTCACTACTGTCGGCAGTCCTTATGACTCGCCCGACTTTTTTTTATGATCTTCATATTTGACATGTACAAAATTTGAAGATCTTCAAAAGTAACATAAAATATAAAATAGGAACGACTAACATTGGATTTACTTTATTTTAAAATGTAACGACTCGTTTGTATAAAAAAAATTCATACGCTTTGACTTGAGTCGGGCTTTATATTTATCAAATACATTTCCTTGGGAACGTCAGACGGCTGAATCGCAACACTAAAACACGAGGCACCCAGTGATACAAGGCGGTGGCAGTGGGCCAAAGCCTCACCCAGCTGTGTGGTATATTTAATATTTATTGTACGTATTCATTAGTAAACTGTGACTTGAATTCTAATTTATTAATTAATATTATTACAAACTAGCTTATATTTTTTTTATTTAACTCTGCCGGATCACGCTCATTAATACTTGAAATCAAGAGTTATTAATGACGAATTTTTAACACTAAATGATGCTCTTGAAGAGTATAAAAAGCAAGGAAATAAATGTGTTTAAAAGCACTTTGTTCATATAAATAAATATGGCATTAAAGCTAAATGAGAATAAATTGAGAAACGATAGATTCCTTTTTGACTAATCATTGTATTGTTTTCCTGCTAATTCTTTAAGATTATCGTGTACCCCACGTACTAAGCAAAAATGACGATAATTAGTCGTCAAGCAGAGAAGAAAAATGTACTGAACTATTTTATCTTTTCCTATTTATGTATGTATATAGATTTTACACCAATTATTTAGAATGAATCAACTTTGACACTTTGCAAAAGATTCTGTGTTTTTCTTTATTTTCATGGTACATTATGTCGTATTTAAAAATATCGATCAAGTGTCTGCATATAAAAGCGTTGAGTAGATAAAGTTTTTATGCCATTGATCAACTTAGTCATCAAAGATCAGTGGTCAAAGTAATGACAGCAGTTAATGGTTTTATTTCAATTTGTAATTTAGCATTTGATCTCGACATCATGTAACGTTACGTGACAATTAAAGTGAATATGATATAAGCTTAGATTAAAAATGAACTGACTCTCAAAAGCAGCTACTGGATTGCACGAAAAGGTAACATTTTTTTTAGTTAGTGTTAGGTGATAAGTGACTAAATATAATATTCTCACTAATATCACAAATACAAAATTGAATTTGTGTATTTGTTTGTTTGTTACACTTTCACGTGTTAACTATTCAACCAATCATCATAAAATTTTGAATAGGCGATGTCAGGTGTAAATTGGTTCATATGGTACCTTTCATTAAAGTATTTTGTCCTCATGGTATAGGTCAAATCTATGTTTAGTCGAGCGAAGCTGCGAGCAAAAGCTAGTTTTATATAAATAAATGTTTTTATGAGGCCAATCAACACAAAAACATCAAAATCGTGAGTAACGCCTACACACTGAAAAACAACGCGAGCAAAAATGTTGTTTTATTTCGAATTATCCACACGTTATTATCTTTATGGCCTTCACTCCACAGCAATAAGAGCAGACATGCCATAAGGTAGATATTAGAAGACGCTAGACGCTATTGTGTGGCAACGCGCTGTGGAAGGGAACAATGCAGGACCGAGCGTTGTGGGAATCTTTAAAGCAAGTTCTTCGACTGACTTGATAAAAATCAAAGTCCACCTTAACCAAATAACCTACGAAGTAATAGTCCTCCAAGATCCCAACCATTCCCCAACGTTTCGACTTAATTTGTGTAAAATGAAAAACTGGACCGTTTACTTTCTTTCGTTCTAATCTCAACAAAATCTGCTTAAAATAAATTAGAAACGGGCCCGCTCACGGCGAGAACTTTGTTTTTAATTTCCTTTGGCGGAAAAAAAGTCTTACATCTTTAATTAATTAAGGAGGGCCTCTTTTAAATCAAGTGTTTAATGAGTGTTGTTATTTTTACTGCTTTTTTTAAAGAAAAGATTTTCTAATTGCGTTGAAAATTAACGACGAAATTAATAAGAGAGAGATATATAATTTCACGAAACGTATAATTTGGTTGAGGTATTATTTTGTATTTAAAAAAATTGGAATTTCCTATTACCCAACTTTTGTAGTCACTAAGTATACCCAATTTCTGTCTCTTTATGAACATCGTAAAATAATTGATCTAACTTATTGAATTAATTATAGCGAATAGAATAGTAGATTGTTCAGAACTCTTATCAACAGTTTAATTATGTACTTTGCATTAAGAGAATCTAAAAATTTATAGTTACCTCTTGTAAGTACAACATATAGACAGTATATTGCTATATCTTCATAGTCAATTCTCTACTGTTCCGATTGTAACCGGTTTATTACACAGGAAAACTTAAAATTTTCCTTTTCGATTACATTTATGATTACTTATACTAACTGTATTTTTTTTAATTTAAATAAATAAATAATATTATGCTATTTATTAATTTTGTTTATTTTAAACTACCTAACCTAGGCTGGCTTTACGAAGGAAATGTGAAACCCTAAATGACTATGTGCAGAATAATTGCTTGCTGAAATTTATACGATTTTCGAACCCTCAGGTAAATAGATCTCTAGGACTATTTGAAATCAGTACGTAATTGATCATAAGCCACAGAAACTAAATTAACAGACGACCTGCAGACCGGAAAACTGCAATACTAATGTTACTGTTCCATAAGGTGTAATAGTGATGGTACTACAAAAAAATCTATATTCCTCCACATAAGATTAGCAATTGATTACCTGATTATTAAATACTAGCCGACCCGTGCCTACTTCGTTGGGCGGTAATAGGCATTATCAAGCTACAACTTTTCTCTAGAACTCAATCATATATATCTCATAATTAAGGCAGCGTTCGTAAGAAACGTTTTCCTTCGACCAATTTTCTTCGACTCCCCAGATATTACCCCCTACAACCTCACAAACTTTACCTCTTTATAATATTAGTATAGATTATAGATAATATAATTAGTTAATAGCTTCTGCCCGCGACTTCGCAAGCGTGGAATAGTTATTTTGGGCTACACAGCGGAAGCTCTCAAAAGGAAAAAATACCCCGATTTCAAAATATTTTTCATTGTTGCTCCGCTTTTATTGGTCTTAGCGTGATGATATGTAGCCTATGACACTCATAAATAACGTGGCTTTATATTGGTAAAAGAATTTTCAAAATCGGTTTAGTAGTTCCTGAGATTACCCCCTACAACGTCACAACGTCACAAACTTTGCCTCTTTATAATATTAGTATAGATAATATAATTAGTTAATAGCTTCTGCCCGCGACTTCGTATGCGTGGAATAGTTATTTTGGGCTAAGACGCAGCGGAAGCTCTCAAAAGGAAAAAAAGCCCCGATTTTAAAATATTTTTCATTGTTGCTCCACTCCTATTGGCCTTAGCGTGACGATATATAGCCTATAACCATTCTCGATGAATGAGCTATATAACACTGAAAGAGTTATTCAAATCGGACCAGTAGTTCCTGAGATTACCCCTTACAACGCCACAACGTCACTAACTCACAAACTCACAACTTTACATCTTTATAATATTAGTATAGATAATACTTATTTTCAATCTTATGGAATGACAAACAGACATATAGTTAGTTCACTATAGTAAAGTACGATTAATCAGTGCAGGCTATGGCTATGTGCTGAATCTCAAAGGACTGCAGTCTGGAGGCCAGTCATAAGAGATGACTAAACCTGAAGCCTGGGTTGGTACACCTCGTATACCAGAGCGTATTGGCAGCCACAGCATGTAGACCCGACCACAGCAGCGCGAACATTATTGATTTGCACCAGAAATACATATGGCAGTTGTGCTTATGTAACCGAACCTTGCACAGGTTCTACTAATCATGCTACTATTGAAACAAATATATCAACGTAACAAGTGTTGATTGGATATCTTAATAATCTATCTCATTTCAAAGATTTTTATTCACGTCAGAAGAAATGTAATCTCTGCCGTCAGGTAAACAAATTGCTGTCTCGATTTATGTCTTTAAATTTCTTATTTTAACATTTTTAATGAATCTCTCTTTTTGGGACCGCGAGAGTTTTATTCTGGTAGCATTTTATTATGCTTGTTGTTTAATATTGTACAGATAATTTCTGTTAGACATTTTTTTTTTCAATTGATAAGCATACGTCTTCAAAGTTAGCAGATATTAAACTACCTCATTAGCGCTCATAGCACTTTATCGCGGGGCACTTTACAAAAAAATATACATACGAAAATAATGTACACCGAGGCTCAGAGAATTTAGTTATGGATCACATATCTATGGGCTTCTATAAAATTTGAATTCGCGACATTCAGTGCAGTAGCGAAGCGACCCCTTAACCCATCCAATATATTTGTTATACTGTTCATCATTATTAACTGTCCTTGAAAGAGTAGTTGCTGGTATAACTCGATAGTTCTAGATAGTATTTGAATTCGAAGATGGTTGCCACTTCCAAGATTATTTAAAAAATACTAAAAGTCACGCTATGGTTTTATCACAACATATTTTAGAAATATCACTGACATACACAACAAATAATGTATTTGTCTGCTTTCAGCATTCGAAGGATATAATTCTAACAACACTGTGAACTAGCTAGTGCCAGCAAACTCACAAACACGTGGAAATGTTATAGTTGTTTTAACAGTGTATGTGTGTTTTTTTTTATCATAATTTATTGTGGGTCTTTGTTAAATTTTATCATTACTATTAAGCTTCTAAAAAGTCCTCTCTCTGACAATAAAAGTATTGTCAAGTCAGTCAAATATCAATTCATGTCAAATATAAATTAGGTCAATAATCAAGCAAATAGATAGATAAATAGATACTCCACAATCTACATAATTCTAAAGACTAGTTCGAAGATACTATTTATATTCAGTTGTAGGAAATGTAATAATCTCACTGTTCGAGTCAACAAGCGTTCATTCATTTACAGAATACGGATACCAGAATATTTTTCCGTCGTCAATTCAGAATCTCGACAAGCGCCGACAATAATTATCACTAGTTGCCGTTTTTTATTTTGCCGAGTAAAAAGGATCCATTTTTTGCAAAGAAATCTTTTAAACGTCTCTTCCTGCGTTTGTTTTTTTTTCTGGTGTAACTTTATTGAAATGGGTTTTTTATTATACATTTTCTTATTGATTCGTTGAAATAAACCTAGTGTGTAAATTTCATACAGCTTTTTCGTATGGTTCTAGGAATTTTTCAAAACCTGGCTAGGTACTTATCATCTTCACGTCGTTTATCTGTCGCCAAGCACCTATGTATTCCTATATGTTCCAATAGATACACTTGATATCAAATCTCCACCTAAGTTTAACGTGTTTACCATCTTGGAGCACATCATCATTTAAGATCTAAGGTTGTGGTGAAATACAAAACCTATAAAGCCTTTTTTTTTAAATTGGTGATTGCTGATGACATATTCTGTAACAAGACTAATTGAGACCATCTCGGTGGAATTCATGACAAAGATGTATATGATATTGATTACATGCAAAGAAATTGTTATTGTCACGATATGTTCAATATTGTAGATTATTGTTATAATTTGTACACATTTCGACTGTCATATCTATTTCTGTTACAAGACAGTAGTGCTCTGTCCACTGTGTTGATTTCTAAATAAACTTGTTGACAACACGAACTTGTTTATAAACCATTATAACTCAATTCTCAGGAGTGCCAATCTAATTATGACTCGCCTCTGGACTGCAGTTCTATTTGAGATGTGTTATGGGTAGCTTTGGGTTAGATTAGTAACATAACAAATATTTGTACTTAAAAAGCGGTGGAAGTAGCCAAAGCTTATACAAGTTGAAGGTATAACCGTCACATCTATTTCGTCTGCAAAGTAGCAGCATTCGTTTTACTATGTCCTGGATTAAAGGTATTTTTTTATACGAACAGGCGGGTCATCTGATGGTAAGTGATCACCGCCGTCCATAGACACTAATAACACCAGGGGAGTCGCAAGTGTGTTGCTGGCCTATGTTTGAGGGAGGGGTAGTGAGGGAGGGAAGAGCGGGCGGAGAGGTGGGTACCCGGCGCTCTCACTAACCGAACGATACGCAACAGTGCAAGTAAGCCACGCTGAAGCTATTACTGGCTTTAGCATGAATAGGTCGGCTCGCCCGGGATAATACCACCAGACCCACAGAAGCACCGACGTGAAGTAACAGTGGTTACTTTGTTGCGTTTCGTTCGGTCAGTGAGAGCGCCGGAGGCCCACCTTGCCTCCCCCCTTCCTATCTCCCTCCCCTCTCCCTCACCCTCCAAACACAGGCTGGCAACGCACTTGCGACATCTTTGGTGTTGCTGGTGTCTATGGAAGGCGGTGACCTACCTATTCGTTTGCCTCCTACGGTATAAAAAAAATACTTCATATACTTTAACACTTCATCCCAATCTCAACTGATATTAGATAAAAGCGTAATCTCAAACGCTAAACTTAGAGGGGAGTGACGCCTAAGTGCATCTGCTGGAACACACGCATTGATGCTTGTGTAATGAACAAAAGGTATAATCGGTCAGTCAGGAAAACCAATTAACACTCTGTAAGCTCTGGGACTATTTATCTGAGCAGAGCTTCGCCTTACAATAACTTCGACATAGAAGTGAGTGTCTCGATTTACAAGATGACTTTTGTAGGCCGAACTGTCTAATAGAGTGGCGTTAGTGTTAATCTTCCGGTGGCGTCTCGGATGTGTTGTACCGGTAGCGGTAGTAGATATTTAAGTCACTGAAATATCATTTTAGTTTATAAAAATATTATAAAGGCCATATTCAATCACTAAAATTAATTACAAAAATAGAAATCATAATCACTTGGCAACACCATTTTCAATTTGAAAGTGGCAATGCTTAGTAGAATGAGAAAAGCGTTGTCTAAAAAAAACATTACTACAATTTATTATTAGTCACAGTGTAAATTATCTGTTACTGATTTTTACTGCCTCTATAGTTGCCGCTTTCAAGACAAGCATTAATTTCTACTCATAATAATAATTTCAAAATGACTACTACATATTATAAAACAAAGTCCTCTGCGACATCTATCTGTCAGTCTGTTCACGATAAGCTCAAAGACTATTGAACGGGTTTTCATGTTGTCTTCATCAGTAGATAAAGTGATTCATAAGGAAAGTTTAGGTATATCATTTGTCAAGATTATTGTAAGGCTCTATAGTACCTACTAGAATTGCTCTCACCAAATGTTAATTCTCTCTAATTTGGTAATTATTAAATAAGTGTCCTCTCACCAAATGTTAATTCTCATTAATTTGGTAAATATTAAATAAGTATTCTCTCACCAAATGTTAATTACCTTTAATTTGGTAATTATTACATAAGTATCCTCTCACCAAATGTTAGTTCTCCCTAATTTAGTAATTATTAAATAAGTGTCCTCTCACCAAATGTTACTCTTCTCTAATTTAGTAATTATTAAATAAGTGTCCTCTCACCAAATGTTAATTCTCTTTAATTTGGTAATTATTAAATAAGTGTCCTCCCACAAAATGTTAATGCTCTCTAATTTGGTAATTATTAAATAAGTATCTCAACTTTAATACTGTTCATAATATATTCTACAGCAAGCGTTCATAGTATGTTATTAGCCAGACGTTTCCCGTTCGGAAAGCCTGAGTGTTTGAATTTGGCAGCATTCCAGTAAATATCTAGTGTATTTGGCACCACGTCATATCAATCAATATCACTTTACTAAGCCTTTAATCCAAAGGGAAATTGGAATTATCTGCTACAGTGTAAATTATTATAGTGAGTTTATTGATAATATATTGATAAAATTAATTACCTTTGACGAATAGATACGCAAGTATTCATGTAAGTGCACGGTAATGGTTAAATTACAAAGCACTTATCTGTATTTTTATTTATTTATTAACTATTAGCTGTGCCAGCGACTTGATTCGCATGGAAGCTAATGTAAAAAACAGTGACTAATAAAGTCATCTGAATGTATTAACTATTAAGTCAATTTACGTATCTACTTTTCTCTTACTCTTAAGTCACGTCGCCATTAAACGTACAATAACTTTTGAAAGAACTAAGACTAAATGTTACTCAAGGATATGGTTTATAATTTTCTGAGGTTTTATCGTGAATCCAATACTTTAGTAGTGATGCGTGTTCAAACAAACAGATAGGCAAACATTTCTAAAAATGATTGAAATGTATTTTTGTAGGTGGTAGAGCCACGCTGTAGCTATTACTGGTTTCAGCATGAATGGGTCGGCTCACTCGGGGTAGTACCACCCTCTCACAGAAAACCGACGTGAAGTAACAGTGCTTGCATTGTTGCGTTTCGTTCGGTCAATGAGAGCGCCGGAGGCCCACCTCCCTTCTTTTACTTTTACTTTTGACTCATCTGATGTTGCAAGTGTCTATGGACGGTTGTGATCACTTAACATCAATAAAAAAAAATATTCCTTATTCCTAGACACCTGCAACAATTTTTATCACGAAAATCGAAAAAGTACAGACATGTTAGATTTACGTTCTTATTATATGTATAGATTAAGTAAGTGCCCGCGACTTCGTATGCTTGTATTATGGAGTAATTATTTTCGTTATGTATTTTTTTTGTATTATAATATGTGAGAAACTTATTAATAACTTGCCCGTGTGTGGAGGTGATATGTGTAATGTTGTCCCAGTGATGTAAGATTTTGTGTCACAGTATCGCGCGAGCAGCGCACTCAACAGCTCCACGACTAGGGAACGGACCTAATAATCGTTACGCAATTGACAAAGATATCGATTAACATACATTAAAAAATACATACAGCCGAACATAGTTACCTCCTTTTTCGAAATCGATTAACAAAATGGCGAATTTCAATATGGCGGCCATACTCATCGAAACAAATTGAAAAAACACTGAAAGAAAATTATCCGATTAAACGTTTTAGTGCTTGTTTTTAAAAATATTTTTTTAATATTTCATACGAGCGTGGACTGTATGATGTTGGGGTAAATGTTATTCTATTTAAAAATATATTCATTCTCCTTTATTTTGACATATCGCATTTTTGAATGGGAATAGAATTTTGGTATATACAAATTGCCACCTGTAACACGCGTGCGACAGATCCGCCACCAATAATATAGATTGACTGACAGCGACCGTTCAGTGTAAGCTATAACGGACTCGAGCTAGCTGGACGAGTGCCAGACATAAGTGTTTTAGCGGGATATCCGGATACTCACAATAAAACAACAGTGATGATAGAGCGATTGTGTTTCTAAAACAGTGTTATTTCAACGCTTGTTGAATGAATTTTTGTATCTAATTTAAATTAGGGATTCGCGATTGACAAGATTAACCGAAAACTGACTTTTTTGAAGTTATTTTTAAGATATATAATTCAGAACATTATGTTGATGCATACCATAAGGTTTAAAGTGAAGGGTTAGAGATGTAAGCATCCAAAAAATATATTTTACTATCGGGCCCGGCGGACGTTGTCCCCCCCTGATAATAAATAAAACCTTGACAAAATTTATACCTAAACCTTGCTTATGAATCACTTCATCTACTGGTGAAAACCGCATGAAAATCCGTTCAGTAGTTTTTGAGTTTAACGCGAACAGACAGAGAAACGTGGCAGACGACTTTCTTTTATAATACGTGATACCTAGATTACCACTTTCATTGAATAATTCCTTTACTTTATCTAAATAAAATCTACATGTATCATACAAGTAATGTTTGTTAGAAGTATTCGTGTGGTGTCGGCAGTGTAGAATAGGACCACCCAATATCTTCCTGTGGGTAAAGTAAAAGGCGATTAAGATAGTAGGAAAGTAAAGTGCAAGACAGTACTGACTCCTTGTAACTTTCTCATCGTGATAATGTTCCGTCTTTCTGAACCCTTCTGTGGTCGTAACGGAATCCGTTCCATTGGGTCCAGAAGAACAAGGATGAGTATGTGCACTTGTGTCTTGCGCGTACACTTGTGCAACTTTATATATCCTGCGCATTTGACCGCTTTCATTACTGGATTTCAAGTACTATCAGACTAGGGGTCAAAGTGATCGCTATAACCGAAATCATGACAGAAATAAGGTTACACGCAAACAGACGCGTTTAAGGACTTCGCATACTATAATTTTAGACTGATTAGATTTTAATCTATATATCGTTCACACTTATATAAAAACCAACTTGGGAGCCCGGCTTTGATCTTATAACCTTCCTCGATAAATGAGCTATATAACACTGAAAGAATTTTTCAAATCGGACCAGTAGTTCTTGAGATTATCCCCTACAACGTCACAAACTTTACCTCTTTATAATATTTAGTATAGATGGCATAAAGTTTTATTTTAATTTAGAATTCAGATAGTGTTATGCAAAATTTGTAGTAAATACTCTGCACTTCTATAATATAGGATTTTAGTACAATTTTTACACTGTTATATCACTGATGATAAATCAATACATACTACTATATTAACAAAAATACGCAGAGGACTTTTCCGAACCGGAGCGACTTTTTCATCGGAATATAAATAAAGACGTTCTTATTAACAAGTCACATCCAGTCTTTAGTGTCTCAAATGATATGTAATTCTTGCTTTATTCACTGCTTTATAAAACTTACATTAAACAACACTGTGATATTAATCAAGTAGCAGTTACAAAATTAATACATCATACGCGTTTCGCACATCGAAGCATTACTACAGTCCATCGGTTAACCGCACTGGTCTCGCGTTCGCGACCAATGATTAATTCCCTTATCGTGAAAGCTTTGCGGGAAAATCTTTTCATTATTTTTATATGTTGACCGTAATATATGTATAATTAATTTAATATAAATACCTACTTTAAAGCTTACGTGATAATTTTCGATTGGATCCTCATTACATCATGTTTTTAAATTAAACGATAATGCAAGTGGTTGTGTAATCATGTATTTTGCAAGCAGAATTGGCTAGAAATCGACTGCAACGTGACAAATTTGGTTAAGTACCTAATCATAATGAAGCCTTAGTAGAGGAAAAACAATAATGCCTTTATATACCGCAAGAATGGTTAAAGAATTGCAATATTCACAGAGGTTACAGAGTACCCATTTCTGGTTCTAAATAAATTTAAAAAATAGGTGCTTAATACTTGACCTAATTATCTAGAGAACTACTAAAATTATATTCAATCCCATACGCGTCTTTGATTGTAAGTACGTGGTAGGAGAGTGACCGTCGCGCCGTGTTCAGTGAAGCGTGAAAGAACTTGGTATTAACGACCAATCAACAAAGGATAATTTTTCAAAGTATGAGTAGAAAAGGGGGCTATTGTCCGTATTATTATCGAAGGTTATAAACTCCAGGTCGCAGGTTTTATCACCGGTCATTCAACCTAGATGTATTACGTTTGTATCCGTACTTTTGAAAGTCTTAGAATAAACTTTAACTAAGGTTCTCTTTGTTGTTTATTTGTATTCGTTTTGATATTATTATTGTATATGTTAAATATAACCATGAGATATCACATGATTGACTGTTGTTATACTTTAAACAGTCACCTGGTATATATAACCAATATTTTCCTATGAGTCCTGCTATAAAGCAGAGGACACATATTTTACATTATGACATGTACATAACCTCAATTTGCAATCTTGGAGACAATATTTAATACTCTCTTCTATCAGTTTACTCTTTCAATATAAATACTTACAAAATGGATACTATTTTCAAGTAAAATTACCCTTTAAAGATAAATTTACAACAGTCGCTCTGACAAATCGTTGGACGTAACAAATCACGGCCCCGGAAGGCACTTGCGTGAGGTTAACCATTGTATTAAATTGCTAATCCTTAACATTAAACCCTAAATCAAAGATATTAAAGCGTAAAATCGGCTGTGATCGAAATAGATATTGTGTTTGCACCACACGACCGACACCAGGTTTGTTTGGAAATCAGGATGTTCACTAATGATTACACGATTACAACAACTACGTATAAGCACAGGTTGCTTAATTTATGCCAGATATATTTTGATGTACTTAGAACATAATAAAGGTTTTCATAGTAAGGAGGTTTAATTAGAATTTGCATATTTTCCTATAGTGTCGCCGGAAGGTAAAAGATGCATTTGACTAAAACACAGTCCGAAGAAAAATCGAAGAAACTATAGCTTGCTCCTTTAGCAACGTACGCCTACCTCGTTTATTAATTAAGGGTAATTTGAGAGTTGAAGCTCATAGATTAATAAGAAAATAAGAAAGCGGGATAGGAAGTCGCTGTAGTCCATGATTTCGGTCCCTGAGTCCAGAAAAGATCACCGGCTAAACGTAAGCTTTCTCCAAAAACTAGTTCTGCGGAGGTTGAAGATATATCCTCCTTCCAGGCACTGCATATATCTAACAGTACGAGTGGAAGTACTTCATACTAGCTTTCGTTATTGTGACACATTATAGCTGTTTTTAAACGACGGTGAAATCTTTCCCCTAAGCCATTTGTGGCAGGATGATAAGCAGTGGTTGTTAGGTGGTTAGATCCGGTTAATTTGGCAAGCTGTTGGAATAAATGAGATTCGAATTGCCTCCCTCTGTCTGTAGTGATTTTAAGAAGGCAACCAAAACGTGAGATCCAACCACTCACAAAAGCATGTGCTGCAGTTTCAGCTATCATGTCTTCTAGCGCAATATCTTCGTACCAGCGTGTGAAGCGATCTACCACGGTTAAGCAGTAGTAGTAAGTAGTCCATGCAAAAAAGCAAGTGGGTCGATTAAATCGACATGGACATGTTCGAAGCGTGAAGATGGCGGTGTAAACATGTATATCGGTGATCGTGTATGATTCGATACTTCCGATTGTTGGCAAGCAATGCATGTTTTCATCCATTCTCTGCAATCTTTTTTAATACTAGGCCAGATATACCTTTCGGTCATCAATCGGATGGTAGGAGCGGCACCTGGGTGACTGAGACAATGCACGGAGTCAAAAGCTTGCTTGCGAAACTCGGGTGTGAGATATAAACGAAGTGCTGATCCGGATACGTCACAATAAAGTTTGCAGTTGCTGGAATTAGAAACATTAATTTTCTGTAATTTCAGCGAAACATTTGAATTCAAAAGATGTCTCAGCTCGGTGTCCGTTTCTCGCGAAGCAGCTAGGTTTTCTAAGCATATACTACCAGAAATATTACGATACGTGAAAGAGCATATGCTACGACGTTTTCATCGCCAGAGATATGTCGAACATCAGTAGTAAATTGTGATACGAAGTCAAAGTATCGAAATTGACGTGATGAGCATTTTTTTGATACTTTTTTGAAAGCAGCAACAATAGGCTTATGGTCAGTCCAGATCGTGAATGGCTTCATCTCCATCATAAAACGATACTGTTTAATGGCCTCGTAAATTGCTAGCAGTTCCCTGTCGAAAGGGCTGTACTTGCGTTGAGCTGAAGTGAGCTTTTTAGAGAAAAAAGCTAAAGGTTGACATAAGCCATTCAAATTCTGTTGTAATACAGCGCCGATCGCTACGTTAGATGCATCTGTTACCACCATCAGATTTGCTTGTGGGTCGGGATGAGCGAGAACAGTAGCATCAACAAGGCTCTGCTTTTCCTCGAGCTCAGTATTCCAAACTATGGGTGTTTTCGCCTTAACATCAGAACCAGATAGTGAGCGATGCAGTGGTGCTTGGAGTTTTGCAGCATTTGGTAAGTTTGATTTGAGAGTTAACGGCGAGCATGTACTCCTCTAAACCTGGGTATTGATCTACCCTACAATAGCCTCTTTTACCCAAAACCCGCTTGACATGACGCTTAAACTTACAGTCCAGCAAATCGATAATATGGCTGGAGACTTCGTTGTAAAACCTAACACCATTACCTAAAAAATAACGAAATAACAATAACTGACAATAAAAATATTATGAATTCAAACATACCTAATTAGTTGTTTCAACCAATATTACAATTTCAACAACAGCGTATTATTTAACCCAGTCTTAGCAAAAAAAGTATTACAACAAAACTGTCTAAAAAGATCCAACCCTCGTTTTCTTAAAAACAAGAAAAGAAGAGCAATAAAATTAATGACACTAATATCCCATTCATTTGTTTCTTCTTTAATTAAAGGAGCAGTAATTGCCTTTTAAATTACCAAGTGTCTGAGAATATCTTAATTGTTAACGTAATAATAAAAATTCTAATTGTAATAAGCATTTTTTTTTTTTGATAATAACAGAAGTTGGCTTAATTTAAGTTCGATATCCTTTAATGGTCTTAAACTTGTACTGCTGAAAAATTGTAGAACTGACTAGTGTTCGGGTATAAATTGGTTCACGGGTAGTTCAATTTTTTTTACATTATATATAAGTAAAAATCGGAGATAATCGATCACTTGCCCGTCACAGGAACTCGGATTCACTCGCTTTTGGATTCGCTCTTCGGCACTACGTCTACCGGCATGAAAATCGGTTTCGATATTTGTGGTATACATTATTTGGGAAGCTGGTGCTTCCTTAAAATCGGCAACGACGGCGGAGAAAAGTTATCAGGTAAGTGAGCCTTCATCCCGATTATAAAGTAATAATATCGCTATTGATTTTAAAAGGCTAGGTTAATTACCGCGACTTGTGTGGTTTCCACCTCAAATAGCATGGAGATTTCTAACCATTTTCTAACTTCTGACATCATAAACTTTTTGCTACAACTCTATTAGTGTGTCCTAACAGATTAATTTTAGAACTGATCACTTTCCTGATTATATTCCTGTTTATGTCACTCAATACAAGCAAGACAGAATGTAATTGCGGTAAGAAAATGAATGAACATTTGCTTAGAGGGTCAACAATTGCTGCCATAACCGGCGTTCGGTTTCACATAGATGTTGCACCGTTTTCGGATACGTTGAAATTACAGCAATTAAGAGTCGACAGGTGGTAGACATCATAATTTCGCGCATATTAAACAAATTATGATAGACGTAATAAAAAAGTCCACCATTAGCCACCGCAAAAAGGTTAATCGCTTGGATTAGCACGAATGGCGTGTCGCATGCCTTTAATTGGCTTTTCGAAGTATTTTTACTTCACAGAGCAGAAGCAGCGTCACATATTAAAATATTTCTTTGGTAGATATTTTTATGATCTTCAGAATGGATATCGATAAATTATCTATGAGGAGACTGGGTAATTCAAACCCTTATTTTCGAAAGAATGGTTACTTTTGTGCAAAGCTCGGTGGCGAGAACACCGATAATACCAACCAATCATAAAAGCTTAGGATGGCCCAATTTTTTTTTTATTTTTTCGGGTCTATTATGAAAATATGTTACTTTATTATGTTTTAAGAGCTACTTCAAAAGCACAATTGAAAAAAAGTTTAAGAGATCGCTCATAATATTAAAAATTTCCAAAATCCTACGACCATTCTTTTGAAAATAACCTATTCTTGTTCTGTTACTATTTTTATGATAGAAGTATATACAATAATATATATTTTGTTAATTATATTCCAGTTGTTATAGATACTATAAAATGGTATGTGAGGTGACTAAAAATAGGAAGATATGCAAATCTGATGAAAACAACTTTAAGCATCAAATATGCGCCAAAGAGACTAAATACAGAATAGTATGAGACAAGCCGTGCGGTGTCAGTATAGAAGAAAACGATATTTCACGTAATGTCATAACCAATATTCTACTATATTATATTCAGGCTTCGATAACAATTTTAAATCAGGCATGCTGATACTAATTCATACTATATAAAAAAATTTTTTTTTTGTAGCACGGCAAAGTGACTGCACTGTGCCTGATGGTAAGCACAGTACAATCCAAAAACAATGGCGACCACCGAGAGATACGCCCTCCTCTGGCGGTCGTCGTTGTCATGCCGGCCTGCATAAATGTCTCTTCACGTTACGCTTGAAGGACCCCATGTTATAGGAAGGAGGGAACACACTAGCCGGGAGATTGTTCCACAGCTTCACGGTACGGCAAATATAAGATGTAGCGAACTTTTTAGTTCGTACCCAGATAGGTGTTACCGTAAAACTGTGGCTCCGAAGACCAGCACGCGTGGTTCGGTTGTGAAAAGGAGAGGAAGGGATTAATTTGAATAACTCTTCAGAACACTCGTCATGATACAGACGGTAGAACAGGCTCAGTGAGGCAATGTCTAATAAAGTAATAGTGTAATTTATTGGATTACCCGTGAACTATTGCAACCATATTCTCCAATAATTATGGAAACTCGTCAAAAGTCAAGACTGCAGTGGTAAAAATTCAAATTTTGGGACCACTTAGTGAATATCCAGCTTATTTACAGGTTTTCAACGAGGTAGGTTTATAGATTGACACTCCTCATTTTACCACAATGATAGGTGGTATTTGACTGCACTTTACTTACCATCAAGTTATATACAATAATTTGGCTAAGAATAGACAAAACAGTTAGTTCCCTTAGTGGAAGCTTTAATATGCTTTTATTAAAATGTAGACAGTTTTAAGAACAAATATAGCAAATATTTGTTAACGTTTTGTTTAATATTGCACTGTGGCTCTCGTATGGGGTTTTCCATGAGCGACAGAATCAGTCGTATCGTCAGCGTCACATGGACCTAAATGGGACTCATAATGGAACTAATGTGCCATAAAAGGTACTAATCAGTTACGTAGACTTATTAAATGAAATACATGCAGTACTTAATCTCGTTAAAAGATTAAATTACAATCTGAAGAGTGTACTTAACACTTTTTTGGTATAAACATAGAATATGCGATCTTTCTTCTGCAAACAGTTTGGAACTTTATAAGCGCTGATGTATCAATAAACTAAAAGTGCATCGAGTCCGCTCGATTGAACTTCCTCTTCGATGTAATTAACACTAAAAACGCCTCATTTCTATACATTGTTCTAGAGTTTAGCAACTTTTAAATAGATATGAAATTTATTAAGCGATAAATTTAGCTATACCTCAAACCTTATTTAAACTAACACTATAACTTAAGTCTTAATCAGCATGTATATAATAAAATATTCTTAACTTTATCTCTTATATCACTGGAATTTCTTTAGAAAAAAAATACCAATTCATTGCAACATAAATACACACACAGTGTAAATATAACATTATTTAAAGCCTACTGCCAGAGCTTCTACACCAATAATCTCTGGACCTCATATGTCTTCAGGGCATTGTTAGGGCTACCTCGATATTGTAGTGCATCGGGTATCTTTGCTGAAGCTCGTGTGGATGATTTTTACGCAATCATTCGTAACAAAGCAAACTCCCTGATAGATCGAATGTGTGACAGCTCAAATATTATCTTGAAGATGTTATCATGTAGGCTTTATAGTTTGTTTGTTCATAAATGGAAACGTTAATAACTTTGATTGTGTGGGTGAAGAACGTAATTTGTAAATAGTACTAAAGCATGCTGTATAACCTTACCATAGGCTAAGTTTTACTAACAAAAAAAAATGGATGTAATATCTGAAGTAAATAAATTATTATTATTCTTGCAAAGCTGCTTGACATGAAGATGGTAATGATTTCCGAACCAAAAACCTCGTTTACAAGCTATCATATATAATATATTTAATATATGTCTCATCTTGTTATTATATTTGGTAGCCAGCTTCTTACATGGTAGAATTTAAAGTTATTTAATTGCGTTTGTGCTTGTGAATATATTATATCAAAAACATTGTTATTTACTTAATAACTTTCGTAATGTAGAGAACTGTTTAACTATAAATGTAGAATTTATTTTCTATTAAAGCTGCCTAAATTTGTACCTGTTTTTTTCTATCTAGCAAAGTTTATTTTATTGCGTGTCCATTCTTTAATTGTAATGTTTTTTAAAGAAGATTTATATATTAAAGTAATAGCAATGTACATATCAGCTACAAACACAACACAACCGAATCCAAACGTTCACTGCGACGAAATTGGCTGTCCTGAACGTGAAATAGATTGGTGCACTTACATATTTATTACTTATCGCTTCTATATACTTTATTCCGTGGCATCAAGGATTATTTTCGAATGTTTCAATGACGGAACAAGGAATCCTTCTATGTTTATATAATGGATCGGAATACAAGCGTTTGAAATAGGTGTGTTCCTGAATTATGTACACGCTAAAAGCTGTCAGCCGGTCTGACTTAAGTAATGTTTGTGAAATACGTTTTTCGTCATCTTTCATATCAGTGTCATATGAGTACCTGTAGTTCGCCGATGATATTATATCTAAAAAGCTGTAAATACGTATAAGCGCTTCGACAGCGCCTTGTTAAAACTTGGCTAACTAGCCTATTTTTGACGGCTGCCCCATCAACCCGCCCTTACTTAAGCAATATATAACTATTTCTTTTTCACCACCGCTATTGAGAATATGCCACCTTACTCCCAGATTTTATCTAAGACTGTGGCGTTACAATATTACTTTACGTATGTGGGCGCTATCGTGTCATTTGTGTTGTCCAAACATCGTGTAGGTAACGTATCTACAGCTGTTTAGTCATAATATCATTGTAATTCGTAGTATTTCAATTAACACTACGAATATCAAATACATATTGATTACAAACTGACGTTTGTTTTTATTACACTCTCTGGAATTAAGTGACTATGAAGCCCAAGGTAATTACTAAGCCTTGAAACAATTGACTGTCAAGTGCAGCTGCTAGAACATATATAAGTGCTTTGCGACATATCATGATCTTAAGGATTGTAGCCTTTCGTAAAATTCTCACCAACATGCTATAGTTATTACAATACTTTTCTTTAAACCAAAGATCTGACTGGCGTTGTGTCCGTATACGCATCCACTAAATCATGATTGCTTCTAATTGATACATAGTTTGTGACTTCAAAAAGATAAGTTAATGGAAAGACACAAAAGTAAAACCCTGAAGAATCTATTTAATTAAATAGTGCCTGAAAAAACAATTGAACGGACATATTAGTGTATTTTAATTGTTACTTATGGTTGTCGAGTGGTTAAAAGTAGACCACAGAGTACAAATTTTTTCTTCACGTACTATATAGTGATATTATTATCTGTATTGTATTAACATTGTATATTATAGACGTAAGGAGCATAGAGTATGACGAATACAGATATCTAAAAAGGCTCGTCGGTGGTAAAGCAAAAAACTGTTCGCAATTTTCTCTTGTGTTTTTTGGCGGGATCTTAGATTGTCATGTAGTGAATTTTATATTTTACTGGCGAGCCTGGCGGATATTATACCGCCCGATAATAAAAAAAAACCTTGGCAAATGATAAATCTAAACCTTCCTCATAAATCACTTTATCTACTGGTGAAAACCGCACGAAAATCCGTTCAGTAGTTTTTGAGTTTATCGCGAACAGACAGACGTGGCAGAGGATTTTGTTTTATAACACGTAGTGATTCATAATCTTGTATTAGTTGACTCTATATTTTGTGATATTGGTGGTGTTTTAGGTAATATAGTCCGGTTATTGGGCACAAGTGAAGTGGTTGGTAATAACAGGACGGAGCTTGAATTTTGGGATGCCACAAAAACTCCATGCAAGGTTCTAACGAGAGAGCCACCTCCATCTTTTTAAATTGAAATTGTCACAAGGAACTTACAATATTATTACATATTCAACAATGGCAGTAATATCGTAGAAGATTGGTTGCCAAAAAAAAAAAATGATTACTCGAAAATTCGTTAATAGCCATCAATAAAAAAAGAAAATCGATTGACAGAGGAGAAAAAGGTACTAAACTATTCTTCGTCTATTTATTTATTTAATCAGCATTAAATAAGGCCATCGAATAAATGGAATCCAAAAAGTAGTACCCTAGAACTATCTACGAAAAATTCCGCATTGAATAGTTTTTACGTCATACCTCCTCAAAGGAACCGTATTTCCTTTATAGTATATACAAGTCTATAGATTTAAACCAATTCGTCCTCCAAAACACAATTTTGGTCTCGGAATATAAACTCACAACAAACTCGTTACAAAGAAGACTTCAATTTACAAGGTGGCAGGTGCATGCGTGTACACTTTGCAGTAAGTCTTTGGCTATCTTCTGAAATATTACATCTGCTAACATAACATGTACGTGGGTGTATCGAGTGTAAACGAATAGAAGCGAGAGATTCCGAGACAACGGCAGCGCTTAAGTGGACGAGTGCCGTAAACGTTTCAAAGGAATTCATAAAATATTCATATTTGTCGAGAGACACCCCTAATGATGTTACTATAGGAACGACAGTGTATATGATAAGCTTTTAAATCTTACAAGTTCTATTTTTTTTTTAATATTCTAGTTGATTTTACATTTTATACAATTTGGTAATATATCATGATAATATAGTATTACCTGGAGTTTACTTTTTACATATATCAAATGTATAATAATAGGTATTTACCTATGAAATTGCTGTTCTGCAGAACTGGCCATTTCAAATCAAAATAATTTTTGTTTGGCTAAGAATTCTAATTTCAAATTCATTTTATTTTAAAAACATGGAATTCTTTTTCCAAAAGTAGTCATTTGTTTATTGATTAGTGTTACATTTTCATCGCATTTCAATCTTTTTTGTCATCATGGATACGTTAAAAATTCGAGTAATTATGGAATATGAGTACAGTCGTGACAGCAACTTGGCATAAGCGGCACGCAACATCAACGACGTTTACGGAGCTAACACTACAAACCAACGCACCACTTGTTATTGGTTTGCTCGCTTCCGTTCTGGGAATTTCGACCTGTAAAATGAACCTCGCGGTCGTCCGAAGACTTTGGTCGACAATGACGAATTAAAGGCGATTGTGGAAGCTGATGATACACAATCTACGGCTGAATTAGCAGCAGCTTTCGACGTTAGCGTCAAAACAATATTGGTCCATTTGCGTCAAATTGGCAAGGTAAAAAAAATGAAGAAATTTTGAACCGCATTGTTACCTGCGATGAAAAATGGATTCTGTTTTATAACCGCAAGCACTCAGCAAGTTGGTTGGATCCTGGTTCAGCATCTAAACAATGCCCTAAACGAAAACTTACTCCTAGAAAAGTGATGGTCACTGTTTGGTGGTCTAGCGCCGGTGTGATTCATTACAGCTTCTTACCAAACGGGGTGAGCATTACTGCAGATATGTACTGTGAAGAACTGAACACAATGATGGAGAAGCTGGCACATCTCCAACCAGCATTGGTCAATCGCTCGTCTCCGCTGCTTCTGCACGACAACGCGCGACCTCATACTGCACAGCAGACGTTCTCCAAGTTGCAAGAACTGGGGTTGGAAGTTCTCCGTCATCCACCCTACTCACCAGACCTTGCGCCTACAGACTACTACTTTTTCCAGAATTTGGATAACTCCTTGGCGGGAAAAAAATTCAATACCCGAGAGACAGTACAAAATGCCTTTGAAGAATTCTTTAAGAAAGGCATCAATAAATTGCCATTGCATTGGCAAAGATGCATTGATTGCATGGGTGATTACTTCGATTAATACAAATAAAAAATACATGAAAAAAATTGTGAAACGGCAATTTCATAGGTAAAGACCTAATATTTGTTTAAACTACATTATTTATACTATACTAGCGAGCCCAGAGGACGTTATCCTACCTTGATAATAAAAAAAAACTTCTAAAATTCAACCACAATAACACCTACCGGATCCAATTGTGAATGTTAACCAATCTTGAATTCATTTGAAAACACACGAAAGTTTCATCAAAATCTGTCCGGCCATTTATAAGGAGTTCAGTCACATACACACAGGTAGAAGAATTATATATATATATAAAAATAGATCTTAGCGTTCGAATACAATTTTAAATCACGATGTGTCCCAAGAGTGTGTTTACCACGTTAAAACTAGAGGGACCGGGTGCAGCTATCGGAACACACCAATAGATGCTTAAGGAGAGATTTTCAACATCACGATGATAGGGCCAGAAGGGCTTAGTAAACACCACACTATCACGCTATGATTTCATAATAATCTTTTCCTTCACTGAAAATTCCGATTCTCAAGGTTTCGAACTTGCAACGATCAACGCGGTGTCTAAACACGCTAAGATAATAAACAACACAGACGTAGTCATCAGTACAAGCTAGTAAATAAATAAAGCTAGCATATAGCTTCAATTTTACAAAGTTAATCTGAAGTTAACTTCAATCGACGTTTATTTTTCATCCTGTCCAATCCAATCCTTCAAAACTTGCAATAGAATAACAGATTAGCCCCGCAGTTCTAACAACGTTGCATCGTATTTGACATTCCAATTACAGGTCTCGTCTCGCGATCGGATGTTACCGACTGACGGTTTTTGTTCAACGCAAATGAGAGATGAGGTCCACCGAGTAATTGCTCCGGGACGGATCGATAGATCCGCTGATCCTTTTTATTGTCAACTATCGGAGAATTCATTTCGTGTTTAAACTCTCTCGCAGAGTTGTGACAATACAATCTGAAATACAAAGTAACGCTTTGTTTCAGATGTATTTCAGTTTTTTGCATGATGTTAGCGTTTTTTGTACGTCTGGCTGGTTAGGTGTTCAACGCAAACGAGAGATGAGGCCACCGAGTAATTGTTCCGGGATGGATCGATAGATCCGCTGAACCTTTTTATTGTCAACTATCGGAGAATTCATTTCGCGTTTAAACTCTCTCGCAGAGTTATGACAATACAATCTGGAATACAAAGTAACGCTTTGTTTCAGATGTATTTCAGTATTTTGCATGATGTTAGCGTTTTTTGTACGTCTGGCTGGTTAGGTATCACGGTCTAGTTAAAAATCCGTGGCCACACGTAGGTGTGTTCTGACAGCCGCACTTGAGATCCAGTCCTCCTCTAGTGTTTTTGGTTAGGTTCTACCGTATTACCATTGGTTGCGCCACTTTATGTATGTTTGAAAATTCCCGCATTATGGATTAAATTATTTCACTTTGAAGCCCGACCAATTAATTGCGATCAGGTCGCGCCATCTATCTAGCCCAATCATCCTTTCCTGGTACATGCTAATTCGGTAGTGCGCCGAGCCGCGCCGCTAGTTTCGATTGCGGCGGCCAGTGTTCGACTGTTGCCGCCATTGTGTTACTTCGTCCACTATCGTCGTGTAGTTTACGCGGCTCGCATAGTGTCTTGTTGTGTCCGCGCCGAGCCGCGCCGCATGCTAACATTTTGAGTTTTTGCATGGTCGAGTGAGAAATAAACGCATCGCTACATACGTGCCGACATATATTATAAACAATAAGTGTTGTGAGAGAGGAAACCCAGTGGAAAGAAACGAGAAACACCTAGCCGGCTAGCCACGTGGAGACTGCATCGCCGCGAGGTATGTGCCAAGTTTTCCTTCCTACCTTGTCCCTAATCGTAACTGATCGCAATAGTTGAATATCAAATATAGCACCCCCGCAAATACAGTCCACTTAATTGAACATAGAAAGCCCCGCACCCGCATGTCCCTCCGGTGACGTCGACAATCGCCGCGGCATCACCAACCATCTTATACAACTTTGTTATTTACGGGTTACAAAACACTAAAAACTGTGATATATAGAAATACAATAACGTGACAGATGCTTGCTGAGACTACAAAATCCACTTATTATTACAATATATCTACTTCTGAATAAACAGACAAATATTAGTTTTTATATAACATAACCTCTTAGTTGCTTATGAATCTTTAAATCTCAAAAGATCTTTGTAGGTGGTAGAGCTACGCTAAAGCTATTAGCACTCTCACTGACCGAACGAAACGCAACAATGCAAACACTGTTACTTTACGTGGGTTTTGTATGAGAGGGTGGTACTACCCCGGAAGATCTTAATAAATATCGTAAAATATTAGGAACGGCTAAAATTGGATTTAGCTTTGATTTGTAAACACATGTATTTGAAATCCCTCTATCTGTGAGAATATTTAATAAAAGTTCAACAGGACTAAATTACAAAACGAAAAACTTCAAAATATAACACATACTCTGACGACCCTACACGATATCGTTAGGGGTGTCACTCGACAAATATGAATATTTTAAGAACTCCTTTGTAAGCATTCATGATACTAGCCCACTTAAACGTTGCTGCGCTCTTGTCTCGGAATTTTCCGCTTATATTTCTTTACACTCGATATACTCGCGTACGTGTTATGTGGCAGAAGTAATGTCTCAATAGACGTAACTTATCGCTCGCTTCAAAATGCATAACACTCGCATCTGCCTTATATATATTTCTATTCATATTAAATGCAAAAGCAAGACCGTCTGTCCGTTCACGATTAAACCACGGAACCAATTGCAATAAAGCATTCAACCTGAAGCAAAACAAGCATACGAAATCGCGGAAGAAGTCTAGGAAAGTCTATGGGTATTATTCAAAGTGTCTTACTTACGTGTCTTATATTTATTTATTTAATAAAAACTGCACAGCCCAATCGTGATATTTTAAAAAGATATGAATATAATTTACATAGTGCCAATTATGAAGTAATGCATTTTAAATTTCGTATAATGAGAGATTGCGTGTATGAGTTTATTTACAATATTGTATAATTATTAATTTTGCACGTGCACGTGGCCATGTTGTGTGCGTGTGTGTGTGTGTGTGTGTGTGTGTGTGTGTGTGTGTGTGTGTGTGTGTGTGTGTGTGTGTGTGTGTGGGTTTGTGTGTGTGTGTGTGTGTGTGTGTGTGTGTGTGTGTGTGTGTGTGTGAGAGAGAGAGAGCAAGAGCGTGTGTGTGATTTTTGTTTGTTAGTTTTTGTTTTATTTTTCCTATATGATACCTGATTCTAATTTTGTGCGAACCGACTTAAGAAACTGATTCCGACTTGGGTGAAAAATATCAACTATATACTTCATACATTTTAGTGTTTGGTACTCTGATGTTGAAAGGACGCTAAATCTAGCAGGGTATAGAGTCTATAGTATAGACTCTCAAGTGCGGTAATCAAAACATACCAATTGGCGCTTGGTAACAGATATACAACTCGAGGATTATAGGTAGCCAGGCGAACTACCCAACCGTCATGCTATGGTTCTATCGTGATGTTATCTTTATCCGACAACTTCGACGCGGTGTCTGAATATGTTATAAATTAATCCATCATCGTTTCATAATCTATACTAATATTATAAAGGTGGACGGTTTGTTTGTATGGTTGAACGCGCTAATCTCAAGAACTAACTAGTCCGATTTGAAAAATTCTTTCCGTGTTAGATAGCTCGTTCATCGAGGAAGGCTCATGTATCATCAGCCTAAAACCAATAGAGACGAAACACCAATGAAGATTTTTTCAAAATCGTGTTTTTTTTTTTGTTTTTTTTAGAGCTTCCGATGCGTGTTAGCGTTAGCCCAAAGTAACTATTCCACGTGGACGAAGTCGCGAGCAGAAGCTAGCAATTAATAATTTAAATTAGTTACATTTAAACTTCTCAGAGTGCAGATAAGTTAAGTTATGTATAACCGTGCCTATGTGTACGAACGAATGTATACACCTGAAGGAATACTTTTATGGCCGAAACTGCTTTAAATATAAGAAATTCTATGAGGGGCTTAAGATAATGAAGGTGAAAGATTGATCAAAAGACCTCGTATCCTGCTGTGTTGTATTTAATCACAATTAACGGCATTTGAAAGAAGCAAGCTTTTATGTTATGTAGGTATATTGTGTCAATTTTATATTTATTATTATTCTGTTTTCTATATGTCAATAGAACACATTGTTATATGTATGTATCTCTTCTATAATATTTTATAAATAATTACAATATTATTTTTCATATCCCATATACAATATGCTGATCTTATAAAGTCGAATCAGATTCAACAAAAAAAAAACAGAAAGGCTGTCTTTTCACAGCGTTACAATTCAAAATATTACACGGGTTACATAAACGCCGTCCACGCAAATAGTTGTATAGGCACAAAGAAATATTGGATCAATTTATTTGTCCAATTCTAACGGGGACTTTCGGGGTATAAATCACGCATCACTATGAATTATTGCCGCGAGGCGCACTACCGTCGCGTCGCTACAATATGTAAAACTGAGTTCGTACGTGACATCCCACGTGTAGTTCAAATTTATGTCGTGAGATAATTTCATTAAATTATTACGTTATAAAACAGTATCGCTTAGGTCATTAATCGTCTATGTCATATGTCGGTGCTACGAATTTGAGTCGTCACTACAATTTGGAAAAAAAATGTAAGCGATAAAGAATTATGACAAATTAAAACGGGTTATGTGATTAATACTGATTTATATTTTTTAATACTTTATAGGTTATTGTGTGTGACCACAATGTCACCTAATGTTGAATGACGATTCCCATCGCTAAGCCTAGAGGGGAACTGGTTTTCAAGTGCAGCTACCGGAATACCTATACCTACTTGGCAACAGATTTTGTCTAAGTGGTCTTCAACGCCAACGGAGGACCGGTGGGAGGAGGCGGCGATTTGCTCAACTCCTGCCGCCACCGTAGCCGGATCAGAGGGGATGTGCCGGGGGTCCCATCTCCTCATCACATAGGTCCAGCTGACGAGGGGAGGCAGATGGTGTGTACCTAGTCTGCCTCCCTATTAGGTAGGGGCCCGGCGGTCACCTTCCGCTGGGCGAACCGTCGGGGTGGCTATCCAAGGTGATTAGCGTCGGACGATCCCTTGCCGCCCCAGCGTTACGGTCTGTCGGTACACCGTGGGGTTCTAGTCCGTGGGAGCCGGACATAACCCACTCGCTCCCCCGAAAGGGTGGCGTATCCATAATGGTTTCCCCATGTTAATAAAAAAAATGAGGGCGTGTAATCTTCACACGCGATTGAAGTAAAACTTGCTATTTAAGTTCCGAATTAGCTAACAGATGACACTACAGAAAATGAAGCTTGGATTTATTATTGTTATGGCAATTGCCGTAACGGACTTTTGTTGCATTGTAGTCCAGTTACCTCCTAATAGCGCCTAAAGAAATATTACTTAAAAAAAAATTTATAAAAAATATTAAATTGAATAATAATAAAAATCATACAATAGAATCAATTAGGTATAATTATATGGGCGCGCGACCGTGCTGCCAACTGGTTTCAATGTAAGTAAGTAACAAATTAAATCAAAGCTTCATTATCTGTAGTGTCATCTATCAGCTAATTCGGAACTTAAATAACACAGGAAATATTATTAGCAACTGTTTGATAGAAAAGTACGAACAGATTACTATGATAAGTAACGAATTAAATTAATTATGATTTAATAGAAGTTTTGGTTATATTTAATTAATTATCTAACCGGATGGTACAGAAACGTGCCGCCATATTGCCGTAACGGACTTCCGTTGCATTGTCATCCAGTTACCTCCTAGTCGCGCCTAAAGAAGGTTTACTTAAAAAAAAAGGCATTAAGCAATTTAAAAACAAAGTGCGTGTATCAGTGTAAACACGCGTAGGAAGTGAAATTTCTTTGGCGTATATGTATTTCATTATATATATGGTTCCGTAGTATAAATAGTTAATTATACATTTACTCGGTTTGGTATACTACTAGACTCAGACAGACACTTTACTTACACATACAAACAGATACATACCGAACTTATACTTAACGAGTAACGACAATTTTTTCCTACCGTGCCATAAGAAGTTTAACTTCAAAATCCTTTCGAGTTGTATTACCGGGCAAAATTACACTATGACAGTAATATATAAAATTGGTGTGTGACAGTTAAGTCTAGGCCATTTGTGTCCATGCATGTGTAATTTGTTGAGCATAGCGATTTACTGCTGGTTTAGAATAGAAATTAAATTATTTAGCAGCATCCTGTGGTTCCGTACATACAATTTAGACTACATTTATTTAGTATAAAATCGTTAGGTTTTCGAGCGAGGCACTAATATGACGACATAAGTGTCCCATTAATTGAAACGACTAATCCGTGATCCATGTTTGACACTTTAACGTAATCAAAGTTAAACACTCTTCAGAAGTCTCTCATTACACAACTATATTTTGTTACGCACAGTTTTAAATCTCTGATATATTCTAAGTTATTCATTAATATAATATTCTACAAAGAACCATCTTGATTGACATAAAATCCATAAGATAGCTAACATATTTAAATGAGTAAAAAATAATACCATATCGGTGAAAACAGCTTCACAAATAAACCATATTGAAGTTACACTTCTTTTGGCGCGTTAGGGAAAAATGATGAGAGTAAATTTTTACGATGCGCGCGCACACCGTCACGAATAACCGACACCCTGAAGTTATAGCTATAGTCAACATTTTTTTTTGTATTAAAACTTTCAATGTATTAAATACCTTTTTTCTATTGTTAGTGTCGTTTTTTCTACAAACGTAGAATAAGGCGAAAGACAAATTTTTTGAAAAGATTTTTATCTTGTTACGCCAAAGAAGTATAACTTCTAATGCGTGTACATAAATGGTTGTTATGTGTTATATTTAAAGAATAAATGAACTAACTGTTTTGTAGGTACTTTTAAAATATAAAATACTTTTCTTAAATATTTTGATGTACAGCACTTTTGCTTTTAATATGTATTATAAATGTGAATGAGAGTTTGTTTCTTACGCTTTCACGATTTAAATACTTGACTGATCATCATAAAATTTTCTATATACGTTACCAGGAGTACAGAAAAGAATATAGAGTACATTTTTTAATACTGTTCTCGAGATATACATCAATTCTCTAAACGGGCAAAAGCAAATAAGGTATAATGCAAAACACAACTATTTCTTGTCTATCTTTTATAAATAAAATATAAGTTCATTATAGAAAAAACGAGTGTGCTTTAGACCACATGACTAGAGTAAAACTTTTGTACTCCATTTATATGTATGTTATATATACATTTATTAATTTTCTACTAATATTGAAATCTATTATGGGTTTTCATTTATACGAGACCTAAATCTCTCTCTTTGTATCTTCACTGACTTATATCTCTCTCTCAACTTCCGTTCGCCTCGACCGATCACACTTTTCGTAACGATCTCGTAACGCATTCATCAGCTTACTCCCCAGGTCAAGCGTGCGTAAAGAAGTTTTACTTCAATAATCATTCGGAAGAAATTACCCAAATATTAGGGAAAACCGTATCGAAATTCGTTGCTTAGTTTACAAGAAATAAGGACACATAAACAAATCCGCGTAACTCCGTGAGTCATCAACACTCATAGTTTCAAACTGTCCAACGAATCTCATAATTATGACAAAAACTAATCAGTTAAGTGATCAATTATACAAAATTATATAACATCAAACTTTGCACCGAACGATCGACTACCGAAGGAAACGAATTCCACTCGAGTCTAATGAAAATTCTTTGATAGCTCCGAATGATAAGCGAGAAAATTTTCAGATCTTAAATATTTTAAAGTATTCGGGGGTGAGAACGGACGCGTGAATGCTCGCACGATTGTCAGTATCTCGACTATCTATCTATAGGTACGTATAATAAGAATGAAAATCTAACGTGTCTGTACTTTTTAGATTTTTGTGAAAAAAATTGGATGTGTCTAGGAATAAGTATTAGAACACGTTTCAATCATTTTTGAAAATGTCTATCTGTCTGTTTGTTTGAACACGCATCCCTAATTTCACAATAATACCTCACTAGGAAAGTTAAAAAATAAAGAATATTCTGGAGTAACATTTAGTCTTGGTTTTATTAAAATCGGTTCACTCTATCAAAAGTTATTGTAATTTTAATGACGACGCGACTTAAGTACGAGAGAAAATTAGATAAATAAATGCACTTAATATATTCAGATGATTTTCTAGTCACTGTTTTTTTACATTAGGCTCCACGCGGACAGAGTCGCGGGCACAGCTATCGTTACTAGTATTAATACGAATATGAGTGTGTTTGTTTGTAATGCTATCACTACTTAACTAATCATCTTGCTACAGCACGTTGTCAGAGGTCCAGAAATGAACCAGAAAAAAACTATTGTTTCCAAGAGATTAGGTGAGGTCTACATTAAGCGAACTAAGCCGTGAGCACATGCTAGTAAATTATACATACGAATGACGGTTTTTTGTTACGCTTTTTTATCACGGCTTAACTAATCAATTGATGAAATTTTGCATACATCTTATCACTTGTGAGGAACACACAGAAAGACATTCCCGAGAGATATGTCACATTGAGTTAAATAGGTTTAATACGAGTGAAGTCGTGGACAAAAGCTAGTCGTTTTATACGACTTTGCACGTGAACTACAATATTTATGAAACAAAAACTTTTTATACATTACGTGGCTTTCTTGCCCGTGAATATTTATTTATCACAGCAATTTAAATACACTATATTTTTTACCCAAACAAATTTAATTGCCGTTAAGGATTAAAAGTTTATTTTATAATGGTCTGAAACAAAAAAAAAAAATTTATGATAGTGCTAATTATTTTAGCAATTTTACTTGAAACTTTTGTATATCGTATTACATCAATTTAAGTAATGTATTGCATCTGAAAGTATTGGTAGACACTTTGTGTGATTGAATTCATTTTTCACCTGATAAATGATTCTATATCTTACACTATTCAATATAACGAAATATAGATCAAACCTTGACCACAGAAAACACTGATGCTTAAGGACGCGCTCTCAAAAAAGGTTTTTTTCACTGTTTTTCGGTAAGAATTACAACAAAACTATTGGACTTTGGTAAACATAATGACTAACTACAGTTACATTGAATCTTTAACAATGATGTACAGATAGATGATTGTTTTTTTTAAATTAATTGGTTTCCACTTCAAAACATCAATTCTCCGTAGTCACCTCGAGCAAAACAGCCTGTTAGTGGGTATGAAAGTCTCAGTAAATTTACATTTTTCTTAATAAAACAAAAATCTGCTTATGCTACAAAATAATCAAGTTTAAATAACATGTCATAGCATCCAAATTATCTATACTACATCTGAGAAAAAGAATCTGAGAGAAAGCCAAGGCAGTCATAAGCACTGCCGACAGAAGAGAAAACTAAAAATAATGGAATAACTTTGGAATGAAATAATCTCTTTTAAAATTAATTATCATATGAATTATTTAAATTTCATAATCCGTATATAGAGATTATTAAAATTAGTCTGGTTTTCACATCTATTCGCACTCGGAGCAATAATAACGATAATAATTCCAATTTACAAATTGTGACATTTAAATAATTCACACTATAATTAATTTAAAAATTCAAAACAAAATTTAAATTCCTATGAGTTTTCACTTCTGTCGGCGGTCTTTATGATTATCTCGATTTTTTTTTAAATTGATATATTATCAATTGCACTGAGTTACTTTTATAAGCTACAAAAGTATAGCTTCTATGTTTTTTATATTACATATACGATAAATCGTTCATCTCGTGCATTTTTCATCTAACCCTCTCGACCTCTTCACTATTTAAACGAGGCGGTAACTCCTTAAAGTTATTAAATATTCATAACACCTTAAAAGCAAAGATGTACTGCGGTGACCTCTAGAAATATTGGCCAAAGGTTAATTAAAGGCTGCCGTTTTAATGACTGTTTAATATTACTATCTCCTTTGACCATAACTTATATACTTGTTATATATAATATTCCTATAGATAAAATTGTATACACGAATGAGTTTTTGAATCGGCTGACCTAATTATGACCATCTTTTTCATTACATAGTATAAAACAAAGTCCCCTGCGTCTGTCTGTCAGTCTGTTCGCGATAAACTCAAAAACTACCGAACGGATTTTCATGCGGTTTTCACCGGTGGATAGAGTGATTAATGAGGAACGTTTTAATACATAATTTGTCAAGGATTTTTTCATAGTCAGGGGGGGACAACGTCTGCCGGGCCTGCTAGTATTAAATAAAATACATTCAGAGTCTTACATGTAATTTTTTATTGTTGCGCTTTTCAATAGGTATTTAGCAGCAATAAACAAACAGTAATAGTGACAACTAAAAATGTGTAAAAATATTCGTGAGGTTAAGTTTGAGTCACAAAATCAGAATTAAAATGTTAACGCTTACAATTAATCCATATAAGTGGTGTAGTTCAAACGAAGTCACGGTCATCAGCTAATCATAAATATAATTTTGCCTAAACATAAAGATCGTTAAAAGATACGAATACTCATTAATAAATAGAATAATTAACTACTAAAACTGAAACGATTGTATTAGAGTATGTGCTGCTAATTATACTCAACACACACGTTCACACAATGCAAAAATTACATGCTGAAGTAATAGTTAAAAGCTTCGCCAAACAGAACGCATTATTAACCCACGTCAAGGCGTACTAGCGTTGCGTACTTGCGCCCCGTTAGAACGCTGCCTTGTGTTGTACTATTCTATTTGAAACCCGCCATACAGAGCGTACGCGCTAGAATTACTCGACGCTCGTGACACGCGCGCTGTTTAACGGGCTTCAACTTTTTTTTTTTTCTTCGAACTGACTACGCTATTGACCAAGCAAGGTCTTAACAGCTTCACCGTACTACTAAGGCGAGCGCTTAAGGCACTCAGCCGATTTTATTTTGACAACTAGCTCAAGGGTGCGCGGCACACCTCGGCTTTGGCTGTTGCGTGATACATGTAGTTCGCGACCTATGTGAGCTAACCTAAGCTAAGCTAACTATTCATACATATATGAGTTGTTGAAACATATATGTGTACCAAACATACATACCTCAACAACTCTTATATATATTTCGTATCGGGTAATTTTCTAAACTATTTCAGTTTGATAAGGGAAAAAAGATAAGACCCTTCCACTTGCATGTGTAAGCGTGTATGCGTGCACGTGTGTGGAGGTGACATGTGTAATGTTGTCGCAGTGATGTAAGATTCAACGGGTTTCAACTTTGATAGTACAACACAACGTAGCGTTCTAACACGACACGGCGCCGGTACGCGTGGTAGGGTAAACACTGTGTCGGATAGAGTATTGAAACTACCAGCTCTCGTCTGATCACTGAAGATCACTCAGGCACGGATAGTACTTAAATGGGTGACCGCATGGGAACATCGGATGACGTTGTTTTTTTTTCAATTAAATTTTTTCTCTGTAACACCAAAATTTCACTGCTATCGTGTGTAACTAAAAACTTCAAAACTTTTCCGTTTAGCAGTCGAATCTTAAAATAGTTCTAATACTTAAAAACAAGTATAGACTATTAATTTTGTTGGCAGAAATATTGTCGTCGAAATATTCTCCGGCAACGCTATAGATAAATTAATAATGCATCTCCAAACAGCAGCGCGCAACATACGAATCGGAACAGAAATGTTGTTCCATTCAATCGCACACGAATCACAAATGTATGCGCATACATTTAGTCTCGTTATGAGTTCCACTTTCGATATATACAGTCATATCTCGCAGGATGTGACTTATACAACAGTGTTGCCATCTGTGGAGTGCAAAGAGAAATAATAAGTTGACGTCTACTATCAGGAAAATGGGTGAGAGGCGGTAAACGGAAATAAGTTTTTTTAAAATATATCGTAGGAGGCAAACGAACAGATTACCTGATGGTAAGTGATCACCGCCGTCCATAGACACTGGCAATATCAGGGGAGTCGCAAGTGTGTTACCAGCCAGTGTTTGGGGGAGGGGAAGGAAAGGTGGACCTCCAGCGCTCTCACTAATCGAACGATACGCAACAATGCAAGAACTGTTACTTCATGTCGGTGTTTCCGTGAGAGGGTGCTACTACCCATTCACGCTGAAACCAGTAATAGCTCCAGCGTGGCTCTACCACCTACAATTTAAAATTTGCCGCGGCTTCTCTCACCTGAATTTAGAATTGATCTATCTTTCGGGACATTACTTTTATTTATAGTTTGTGCCATATTTTGTTTTATTAATAACGTTTTAACGTTAATAAAGTAAACAAACGAGATTTACGAAGATTCTTTAATAATTATGAACTGCAAATTTCAAAACACATATACTAAATTTATGAATACGTATACATATTCTTAGCACCGCATAAGTATATTGCATCCGTGGGTGGTAGGGACACATCACTAGTCTACACTTAATATTATAAAGTTGGAGGGTTGGTTTGGTTGAACGCGCTAATCTCAGGAACTACTGGTCTGATTTGAAAATTGTCAGAGTTAGATAGCTCATTCATCGAGGAAGGCTATAAGCTATACATAATCACACTAAGACCAAGAGCGGAGCACCGATGAAGAATGTTTCAAAATCGGATCGTTTTCCTTTCGAGAGCTTCCGCGGCGTGTTAGTGATAGTAGGAGCTATTCCATGTGGACGAAGTCGCGAGCAGAAGCTAGTTTAACGATAAAACACTGATTTCATTAATTTTCAGCTATCTCTTTAGATGTTCAAACGTTGAATGATGTAGGTAGGTAATACGTTCCCCGAAGGCTTTTAAAGCAACGGTGATGGTACAAGACTACGAGAATACTTGTAGATGAAGCGTTGCTAATATTATATAAGCGAGCGTGAGTTTGTTTGTTACGCTTTCACGCCTTAACAAGCTCAACCGATCGTAATAATTTCTTTCCCAAGTGACGACAAGGGCACAGACAAGGAGATAGGGTACATTTCATACAGAATTAAAATTATATTTTTTTTTTTTTTTTTTTTCTTTTTTTTTTGTCTTACTCCCCCTAACCCTGACCCTTTTTTTATAATTTTTTTTGTGTGTTTTTGGAGATTTGGAATGGTTTTGATTTTCTATTTGACTCGGTAGGTGGCGCTGCAGTTGACTTTTAGGATTTTTTTTATTATCAAGGCAGGACAACGTCCGCCCGGTCCGCTAGTGTTCATATAAAACCGATATGCAAATGAAACTTTTTTTTCGGATCGTAGGCATTCATCTGAAAAATTTCAAAAAATTATTCAGTCTAGGATTTTAAAATCGCGTTTTTAATTGTAACATAATAATTGAAAAATGGGAATGATAATAGGAAATCAATAGTCGACGAGGTATCTTTATATGTATAATTTTTTTGTCCGTGTGTATGTGACTAAACTCATCCTAAACGACTCGACAGATTTTGATGAAATTTTTAGTGTGTATTCACGTGGATTCAAGAATGGTTTAGATTCACATTTGGACCCGGTAGTTGGGGTTGCGGTTGACTTTTACGCTTTCTTTATTATCAAGGTAGAACAACGTCCGCCGTGCCCGCTAGTCCAAGTATTAATTTAACTTTCAATCTAAATATTAGAATATGGAATAAATACAATCATTCAGATGATAAATATATTGGAGTTGGCTGCTCTGCCGAGCGCCTTTTACTTTACCCCTACTCCGGGGACGGCTGTAATGTGACATGCGATAGATGGACGAAAAAATTTGAGACCATGGAAAAAAGTTTCACTTTAAAAAGTTATGTTATCGAAAGATAGGTCAAATCTATATTAATGCGAGCGAAACCGCATGTAAAAGTTAACATTAATATAAATCATCAACGGTCATCCTTGTTTAATTATTAAAGTGTATTAAATATGCACTTTGAATTCGGTAAGTCTTCAAATGCGTTAAACATAAATAATATATAGATTATACCAGAAGATGTTAAATCCGAATTCAAATACTCAAAGAAACCCTTCGTTTATGCCAAAATGTTTGAGAATTAATAGGTGTTTGTCTGTAATGTAAATATTAAGTATACTACTGAATAGCTTTAGCCCGCTGCTCCGTTCATGTTAGTGTAGATTTAATCTCTCCCTGTATTTTTTAATGAAACAGGTGCTTCGTGACATATTTTCATTTTCAGGGTGATAGCTAGCCAAGCGCATTTAAAAAACCTTACGAGCATAGACCACCATAGTACCACGGCGTAAACAATTTCTGAAGTGAAAACTTATTTAGGCGCGTTGATCGGTATTTTTGACAGGTGATAATTTCGCGTCATGACATGCTACGTAAGCATGACCGGCCGTATCGCGCTTGCGTATCTTGCGTCAGACTAGTGACGCATAGTATAGGAGCCTGTGTACATGTAAAATTGATATTTTCCAGCTCATGATACGTTTGATTGATTGATAGACTTTGTAAAAATGTATGTAAGTATTGCTCCGAGTGCCAAGAGATATGAAAACCACAGTAATGTTAATAATTTCAATAAACAAATTATGAAATTGAAATATTGTCATTCGCAGTATAATTAATATGAAAATTCAAAAGTGAACACATTTATTTCATTGTTTTGAGTTTGCACTTCTATCGACAGTTCTTATGCCTCGACTTTTTTATGTTTTTATCAAATAAGTTCCTGCTATAATAGTGTTTTTGCCACACGCTGACTTAATTTAGTCTAATTATCTAACAATCTATATGAAAAATAATATTCACTTTTATTTACTTCCGACATGCCTTATACGGAAGTATTGTACAAAAAATATTTTCCATATCTGAATATTCCATAAAAAATGGGTAACGCGTGATCGTGCGGAATTCTGACGCCACAGGGCTGACAGATGAAAAATTATTTCGTAATAAATTCGAAATGTCACACCTGCGCGAGATATGATCTATTCTCATCTACGTACAGCCCTCACAGGGGTGTCAAGTGTTTCGCATGATGTGTTTTATTACAAGACATTTCTGAAGTAATATCATATTACTATAATGATATAGAACTATTATTTAGATGTAATTGAAATGTCCAATTTATAGTGAACTGTAGTATCCAGTGAGTGTGAGCAATTGTAGGTGGTAGAGCCACGCTGAAGCTTTTTATAGATTCAGCATGAATGGGTCCGCTCGCCCGGGGTAGTACCACCCTCTCACAGAAAACCGACGTGAAGTAGCAGTGATTGCATTGTTGTGTTTCGTTCGGTAAGTGAGAGCGCCGGATACCCACCTCCCCTCCCCTCTCCCCTCCCCCTCCTCCCCCAAACACAGGCTGGCAACGCACTTGCGACTCCCGTGGTGTTTAAAAGTGTCTATGGACGGTGATGATCACTTAACATCAGGTAGCCCACCTGTTCGTTTGCCTCATATGATATATAAAAAAAAGAGCTAGCATAATGAGTGAAGCTGTACATTCACTCTAGAAGAATTTAGAGCTCTCTTCATTCTTTACGTTATTGTTACGCTCGTGAGTAATTAAATGCTGTTTTGCAAAGAGAAAACCGAATAATTTCACTATAACATAATTACGCTATATTCGTATTTACTACCTCCTACTCGGTGGACTGCAAACGAGTATAAGCAAACTACACACATCAAAAAAGTCTAAGCAACATGCGTGATATTACAAATTTTACCATTTATATTAACTAATTTCTAAGTATTTACTCAAACAAAGTGCGTAGGTAAGTAAACTTTTTTGTTATTGATGACATACTGGCTGGTTGTAAAAAAAAATTTTGATTATGTTTTGTTTTTTCATAAAATTCAAATGACTGCGAATTTGTTTGAATTTAAGTGCGTTTTAATTGCTACGTTTAGTCTTGATTTTATAATTTTACCAACCATTTAAATAAAGTTAGCGACAAAATTGAATTGTTTACGTCATGAAGCGACGTCATTTGATGGCAGATGAAATGCAAAGAGCTGTAAGGATGTTGCAAGCGGGAAGTAATCAATCTCAGGTATCTCGACATTTTGGCATTCATAGAAGTGTTATTTGTCGTCTTTGGCAGCGCTACAATAATACAGGAGAACCCGCCGAACACCATCCAGGCCGTAAAAGGAGTACAACCACTCGGCAAGACCGGTACATACAACTGACTGCAAGACGCCAGCCGATGTTAACCGCTCGAGAGATAAGTTTGAGGCTACAAATTTCAAGTGGTGTTGATGTAAGTCCTCAAACTGTGCGAAATCGACTGCATGAGTACGGCCTACGAGCTCGACGCCCAATTAGATGCCCACCGATACGTCACGGGAATCGCGCTCGTCGATATGAATGGTGTAGAGAACGCATAACATGGACCCAGGAACAATGGGATAAAATTATGTTTTCCGATGAGTCGCGATTCGGGTTTAAGCCTGATACAAGAAGGGTGCGAGTGTATCATCGGCCCGGAAATACTGAAAGGCTCAGGTGCGTTCAGGAAGTTCATCCATACAGCGGCTCAACAGTTATGTTATGGGCGGGTATTATGAAGAACAGGCGAACTGAGCTCGTTTTTGTAAATGGAAACATGAATGCTGAAAATTACATTGAGCATATTCTCAGACCTTATGTCTACCCATTTCTACAAACCTTTGGCTCCGATTTTAGGTTAATGCATGACAATGCGCGTTCACATACAGCTCGGCGAACCAGTGAATACTTTGCAACGGAGAACATCCGGGTATTGCCCTGGCCTGCACAATCGCCAGATCTCAACCCCATCGAGCACGCATGGGACATGCTCCGGAGACGTGTTTTGAAGGACTTGGACGGAGCGACAACAACCCAACAGCTGAAAGATTTGCTACAATTCCATTGGGAGCGAATACCGCAAGATGACATAAACAGTCTCATTAATTCAATGAATAATCGTTGCCGACAAGTTCTGAATAGCAGAGGAGCCCATACTTTGTATTAAATTGTTCTATTCTTTCACAATAAATACATTTTCTTTAGAAATTTCATTTTGTAAGAAAAAAGTTTAGTTTCTTATGTATCTTAGTTTCTACAGTATATTGTAATATTGTTCATTTCTGTTATTAAAAGTACTTATAAAGACAACAGCTGTTATTTTTACATCATAAAACCCTAAAGATATTATTTTAAAAATAAAATACAACGTTATAATGTGAAGAACCATCCTAAAATTTAAATTAGTACATGTTGCTTAGACTTTTTTGATGAGTGTATAAAGTTGTCCACGGTTAACCTTTTTTGTGGTTGTATACTTAAAAATGAAAGATATCGAAAGATAAACTATGCTGTTTGTCTACTTTCAAACGGAGTGAGTAAATCTCTGGAAAATTGTCATAATTTAATTTATGATACAGATAACACTTTGAAAGATGGATGATAGTTACAGATGTATTATTGTTAGAACCTCTTCGTTTTTTTTTTTTATTTTACATTGTTTATAGGGGTTTTTATTCCACCGAACATATTAGCCCCATTGTTCCCCAATCTTTATAGGTATACCATGAGAGTCGCTGATGAGGTATCATTACCAGGTCGTACAGCATCTTAGCTTCACCCGAACAGGGTTCAGCCATATCTATGGTCTGCTATGGTCTGGCAACTATTTTTTATACTACTCATCTACGATTAACCTCTTCGTTTGTTTATAATAATTGTTTGTCGATAAGATTTTAATGCGAGCGTTTTTTTCCCACGCATTAATGAGTCATCGTTTTGTCTCATTCGTTCAGGTAATTATTCGTGATATCAGGTGGAAATCTTGGATGATCAATGGTCAAAGTTCCCAAAATGAAAGTTCTCAGAGTTCGGAAGTAATATGTTTTTATACAGGTCGTAACAATAACATAACAAACAACAAAATTTCGTACTGTTAGACAATGTAGGTAAAGAAAATTAAGTTATTTAACAAAACAATGTATATGGACAAATTGTCAATATGTCCACACGTCATTTGAAACCGTAGCCTATTCGGCTATTATATTTGACCTTTCGAAAATATTGATCTTAGAAGCTTAATATCACGTTAAATTGGGGAATCAATTTCTAATGTTCATCGTATATGTCTATAATATATTTCGGCTTAATGAAACTTCAGGTTCACTTTAACAAATGTCAAAAATGAAACCGCTAGAGAATGTGAATTGATATATAATTAACTGACCAATTATCTTCACTTCAACGTAGTAAAATTATGATCGAATATTAGAAAAAAGTCATTACATATTAAAACGCGCTTAATACACAAAGAGTTAAATTCTAAACACAGTGTAGCTGTAAATTATCTATACTATATTATATTATAAAGCTGAAGTTTGTTTCGTAGGTAGGTATTGTTAGGTATCTCTGTCGGTTCTTTCAGTTCGGCTTGTGATTTTACATTATTATTGCAACCTAACCAACAAGAAGTACCGAATGCTGAACATACTTAGTATTGTTATTGGTTGCGCCGCTTTATATATTTTAAATTTACTGCCATATTGTGATCGGTTCGCCACTCTTTCCATCCCGCTCATTACTCCTTCCATTGGCATATGCACACAGGACTCTTCATCGCGTAACACGACAACAAGTCCGCTCCGCGCCGCGTGCTTGAATAGTTGATTTTTTCGCTTGGTCGAGTGGGTAGCAATAATCGCTAGTTCCATATAATCCGTGCCGACATACTTTTATATATATTTGCGTTATTTTGTTTAAAACTTTTTTTTTTTTTTTTTTTTTTTTAAATTTTTTTTTTTTTTTTTTTATAAATTTTTAAAAAATAATTTTTTTTTGAAAATTTTTTTTAAAAATTTTTTTTTTTTAAAACCTAAAATATTAAAAAATTTTTTTTTTTTTGTCATTTATTTTTTTTTTTTTGTTTTTTTATATTTTTTTTTTTTTTTTTTTTTTATTTAATAATTTATAATTAATTTTTTTTTTTTTTTTTTTTTTTTTTTAAAAAAAATTTTTTTTTTAAAAATGTTTAATTTTTTCTTTTTTTTTATTTTTTTTTTTTTTTTTATTTTTTTTTTAAATAAAATTAAATTTTTTTTTTTTTCCTCAAAATTTTTTTATTTTACAAAATATTTTTTTTTTTTTTTTTTTTATTTTTTTTTTTTTCTAAAATAAAAAAAAAAATATTTTTTTTATATTTTTTTTTTTTTTTTTTTTTTAAAAAAAATATCTCATATTTTTTTTAAAAATTCTTTAAAAAAAATAAATTTAAATTTTTTCAAAAAAAAATTTTTTTTTTTTTTTTTTTTTTTTTTTTTTTTTTTTTTTTAAAAAAAAAATTATTTTTAAAAAAGATTTTTTTAAAAAATATTTTTTTTTTTTTTTTTTTATTATTTTTTTTTTTAAAAAATAAAAAAAAAAATTAAAAAAAATTTTTTTCAAATTTAAAAAATTATAAATTTAAAACCCTCTTTTAAAAAATAAAAATCTCGGATTTTTTTTTTTTTAAAAAAAAAACCCCCCAAAATTTTTAAAAATATTCCGAGGGTCCCCCCTAAAAATGTTCTTATTTGGTGGAATGACCCATATTCAAATATCGTTGTGTGTGATACTTTCAATCTAGACTTTAGTGTCCGTCAGTGTTTTGGCAGAGAAAAATCTATACAGTGCGCCAAGAACAACCACCTAGCCGGTTAGCCTAGGGAAACTGCAACATCACCAGGCATGTGCCAATTTCCTTCCCAATATTGTCTCCATTGGCATTTGCCTGATCACAATATAGTTTAGCATAAAATTCGCACCCCCGCAAATACAGTCCACTCATATAGTATAGAACTCAATTGCGCCGCCATCGCAATGGCGCAACCAGTTATTATATTATTCATCGGACTACTAACTGTTGTGTTATCCACATTTATAAATAAGAACTCTGTAGATAGCAATCGCGGCACTGAAACAACTATCTAATAATCAACCACTCGCGGCTTAATACAAACTCGACGGCTTAGCAAAACTTTCTTGAGGGCTTAATTCCGATTTACTCGTTAATCCATTAAATATTACTTCGTCGCAAGTAACTGTTCAGTTATTACTATATTTATTTTATACTAGCTGCCTTCCCCGGTTTTGCACAGGTGTACGAAGAAGATGAAACCAAACCTTCGCTTTACAGTACGACCATGTAATAAGATGGCAACTGAGCGTTAAACTGTAAATTCTGTCAATATTTTTGAAGATCTATCTGTACTCTGTTATCTCGTTCACTCACTTTTTATGTGGAGATTTTAAAAACCCAAGTTTTCCTAGTTTTCCTTAAGTTTTTTTTCATATAAAGCTTTTCCTGTCAATTACAAACGAAACAATCAAATTAAATCAAAAATACTTTATTAAGTTTAGGCTCTAATAAGGCGCTTATGAACGTCAAAACTACCACCGGTTCGAAAAACAGCCCAGTTATCGTGAAGAACCGGCAAGAAACTCGATCGGGTACATCTTTTTAACATACATATATCGAAGACATTATACGTTACAATACCGTTTTTAGTGGATGCACAGAGAGGAGTCAATTCCAGGCATCACCATCGTTCACATATTGATCCACTCTATAATAGCCTTTCGACGCTAAAACCTGGTTGACATGGCGCTTAAATTTACAGTCCGGCAAATCGGTAATATGTTTTGGGATTTTATTGTAAAACCTAACACTATTACCTAAGAAACTATTACTGGTTTTGCTAAGTCTGAAACATGGGATGACCAGTTTGTTACAGTTTCCAGTATTTAGATTATACCGGTCCTTTTTACAAAATGCAGGTTTTCAAAGTTTTTACGCACATACATTAAATCATCAAACATATATTAGGAGGGCAGGGTTAGGATACCGAATTCCTGGGTAATTTCGTAGGTGGTAGAGTCACGTTGAAGCTATTACTGGTTTCAGCATGAATGGGTTGGCTCGCCCGGTGTAGTACCACCCTCTCACAGAAAACCGACGTGAAGTAACAATGCTTGCATTGTTGCGTTTCGTTCGGTCAGTGAGAGCGCCGGAGGCCCACCTCCTTTCCCCCTTTCCCTTCTCCTTTCTCCTTTCCCTACCCCTCCCCCATACACAGGCTGGCAAGGCACTTGCGACTCCACTGGTGTTGCAAGTGTCTATGGACGGTGGTGGTCACTTAACATCAGGTGACCCACCTGTTCGTTTGCCTCCTATGATATATAAAAAAAAACATCGTCTTTAATGATTCACAAGGTCTCATATTATATATTGCTCGAATTACCCGTTTTTGTAATAAATATATGGTGTCTAGCTCAGCAGCCATCCCCCACAGCAGAATACCAGAAGACATTATTAGGCTATGGATGTAAGTGAAGTAGACTAACCTAGCTGGCGGATTTATCGTATTGCGTATGCAGCCGAACTTAATCTGTTAGCCAATTTTTTAATATGAGGCCTCCATTGTAATTTAGAATCTAGTGTGATTCCCAACAATACAGCATTGTCAACTAACCCTACCAAATTCCCTTCGATCTTGATTCTATTATCAACCTGTCTAACATTTGGTAAAGTAAATCTCATACATTTCGTTTTATCTGTATTTATCAATAGGTTATTTAACGCAAACCAATGACAAATTTCATTTAAAGTATTATCCAGATGCCCAACCTCTGAATCTATCCGTTTCACTTTAAATATAAGTGAAGTATTATCTGCAAAAAGCACCATGTCATCACAGTTATTAACCATTAGCGGCAGATACTTTTATATGTATTAAAAACAAAAACGGCCCTAAAATAGAGCTCTGAGGGACACCAATTAGTGCAAACAATCCTGTAGAGGTTACCCCATGTATACTAACTTTCTGACAACTATCTTGTAAATAAGAGACTAGAAGGTCGTGAGAAGATTCAAAAACAACATAGTGTTTTAATTTAAGAATAAGCGTACTATGGTCAACACAATTAAAGGCCTTAGCCAAATGGCAGAACACACTAATTGCATCCTGCGAATCCTCTCAGGCTCCCAATATATGGTTTATGAACGTTGCACCAGCGTCAGTAGTAGATTTCGATTTTGTGAAACCAAATTGTCGATCATCCACAAACTTTTGTACTCTAAAATACTCTACCAATTGTTTGAGCATAATTTTTTCAAAAATTTTACTTATCGACGGAAGTACAGATATAGGTCTGAAATTTCCAAGATTACTTCTGCAGCCTGATTATACAAAGGAACCACTTTGCTTACTTTCATTAAATTAGGGAAGGGTCATTTTGTTATACACTGATTAAATATATTAGCCAAATATGGTGAAACAGTGACAATTAAGGACTGTATTTCTATTACTGACATTCCCCATATGTCTTCGGTGTTTCTTAAATTTAATTGTTTGAAGGCCCTTATTATTTTTCTTGCACTAATAAATGAGAACTTAAATTTTGAATCTGTAGGTGCACTTATAGTTTTTAAAATAGTAGCAGCATCCTCGGCTGATGATGTTATACGCTTTGTTATTTGTGAAGGTATATTAGTGAAGTAATCTTGGAAAACAATTGCTCCCTCTGAACTGTTTAAAATACATACTCCGTCGATACTTAGATTAAATTTCTTATTTATTTTATTTTTTCCTAATTCTTCATTTATTATGTGCCAGACAGTTTTGGTCTTATTTCTAGACTTGAGAATTTTATTTCCTAAAAATGTTACTATGGCAGCTACACAAACACGTTTAAAAACTATTAGAATAGAATAATTTCTAACATAAGCATGAAATGATTCACTATTTTGTTAGTGATCTCTTATAATATAGATCGACAAACGATCTCTACTTGTTTTAATGCCTGTAGTTGCCCATTCACTACTTTTTTTCTTTCCACTAATAACCTTTCTTGGGCAACGTTTACTAAATTCAGTGCTTATGATATTAAATAAGCTGGCGTAGTCACTATCTGGATCTTAAGTAATAAAAGTCTTGAAAGATAAGTTTTGTGCAATATGATTTAAAAGACCTAATCTATTTTTAGGTATAAGCCTAGTTGTTTTCTTACAGTCACTGCTGGGTTTAACACCATTTATTTTAACAAGGAGTCCTTTGTGATCAGACCGTATCTCCGTAATAATACTACCATCAATGTTCTTGAAATCAGTAAAGATTTTATCAATACAAGATCCAGTTTGAGTCGTACATCTAGTTGGCTCATTATAAAAGAGGATACAGATTAAATGACCTAAATAACGATGTGAACATAGCGACGTGAACATAGCATATACCTCTGGCGACGTACTTAAAATATCTATATTAAAGTAAAATAAATTTATCAAAATTAAGATTGAATGCAGATTTTACGTATAATTTACAAATTCTTATAAAACAAACAACTAAAGCAAAATGGAAATTTAATGTAGATAAAGTTAAATTTTTGTAGTATATTAAGCGATGACGTTACAACGGTTGCTGGAGAGACGTTTATCGGCAATATAATATGTAAGTTAGTTTTGATCTTCATTGGACACTTTAGGTAATGCTGCGAATAGGTTGTAGGCTTATTTTAGAAGATTTCTCACATACCAACCGGGTATATGTTTGAGTGAGTCCCTGGATAGTTTGGATTCACAATTGGAAGTGCTACATGTCGCTGCAATCGGGTTTTTGGTTTTTTAAGATTATTTGCGTTTAAAAATACAATTGAAACCTGTAATAACCGACTTGGTGCAGACGAAGTTGCACGGGTCAGCTAGTCTATATTCAAGTCACCACAGACTAAAACTTCCTTAATACTATTAAATATTCTTATTAGAATTTCCTCCATGTTTTGTAAGAATTGAATACTTGATGATGGAGGTCTATAAATACAGAGAATAATTAATTTATCCACCTCTGCACAAGCCACTTCACAAATACGATCTATTGAGAGACTACATATATCTTTCCTCTCTTTATATTTTAAATGATTTTTGTATAATATAATACAACCACCATCTATAGTGATTGTCCTATTAAATACACTGGCAACTGAAAAATGGGGTACATTAAATAGCTTATTAGGTTTAAATCGTGTTTCTGTAAAACTTAATATCTAGTCTCTCTCTATTTAATAATAAATCTATTTCTAATATTTTGCCGGAGAAGCGATTAAATAGCAGTAAAATAATTCTCGAAATATGTGCAGTAGAGTGTTAGTTATATACCAAGTTTTATGTTGCTTATTTTATTGAATAACTTACCATATATTATTAATTCTCCATCTACTATGATCCCTTGGGTTGGAGAAATTTTGATATGGGCTTCAAAAATGTAATTTGTATATTTTGATTAGGTCAAAATTTATTACAAAAAGATATTAGAAAAAACGGTAAAAATAAAAATACTAATATAGATTCATTAATTTAAACTTGATAAACACTGACACCCTAAATGATTGTACACCTTTTTTATGGAGAAGCTTTTTAGATATCCATTTTACTACAACCCACGCCACTAGGTGGCGTTGCAGTAAACCTGATTTAGAATAAGAATTCTTACAATAACCAGCGCGCGTAAGTCCATTGCTATATACATAAATATCTGCTAAAAATCGTTATTTTGGATTCTTGAGTCATACGTTCACCTATATATTTCGCCACCGTTGCATTATTAAACTTCCAACCCTACTTAGACCAAGGGTCAATGTTGCTTTTACCAAAAATCAGAGAACTTCTTTAATTCTTGCCGTTGAAAATTATTCACAAGATACCCTTTTCTTGTTTACTCTTACAGTTAAATAAGTTATTACCTTATCTCATTTATTAAAATGCCCCGTGATGAGTCGCTCGGGGAAGTCAAATCCAGGACCAATTTCAAACAGTTTATAAAGATTTTTTATTGAAATATAGTTTAACATTGTTATACTTATTTAATTGGAAACTTAAGTTAACTTAGGTTGTTGAGAAGAGACATTAAATTATGTAAATAAAAAATACTTCCTATTTCAATCGTTTATTTAAAAAAAGAAACAATTCAATCAATTAAGGTCCCGGGGATTCATTTATGAATACCTAATCGAAAAACAGTTGTCGAGAAAATCCGACCAAAAACTGTATTGAGTTTATTATTATTATTTTAATATGCAAGTATTATTAGTAGCTATCTATACATATAAATAAGATTAAAGTGTTTGTAATTTCACACAGCTATTTACTAAGTGGATATGAAAGTATTAACGACACTTATAACAAAAAAACTTTTTTTAAGGAATTTTTCAGTCTGTTTATTCCGATTAATCTTCAAAACGGTTGAACTAATTTTGACGGGACTTTCACTGGCAGATATGTGATATTATAGGGAGTAACTTAGACTTACATTTTAGAACAGAAATTAGGATTCCGTGTAATTATTTATAATAATCTAAAAAAACAGTGCCAAGCGCACCCCTCGCGCACTTTTACACTGAACAAATTTTTTTGCTAAATTTCACACTTACGAAGGGACCGACACTCATTTTAAATATATACATATGTTAGGTATATATGTATTTAGTTTGAATTTCTTTATCGTTCTGATAAATTCGACGGCCATTTTATTTTATTTACCGCGCTCGTGTTGTTTACATAAGAAAATAACCATAGCAACGTGTATTGTATATTGCGTCGACTTCAATGAGCCTTATTTTAACTGTTAAATAATAAAAAATCTTTACAGATAGATATAAAATGTTATATCTTAATTTATATTAATGCAAAATTTCAAAACTTCAGTATATTCTGTATTAAGAACTGTCAACTCATTGTTTACAATTTAACTATATTTAAAAGTAATTGTGAAGATAGAGCTCTTTCTAATAATATGTTATATGATAAACGTGTTATCATAAGAGTTCTAAGATAGAACTACCTATTATCAATACTAGTAATACGTATAGATAAGTAAAATGTTACTTAAAACCACGTATGTAAAAGGTAACCCGTCTCTCGAGATTATTTTCTGGTCGAAATTAGATCTCATTCATGAGGCCCTTACAGATGTAATTACTGTATTGAATTCGGAAAGCTTTTTTCGCTTTCTTATATCTCCCTCGGATGAGATTCGTGTACGGGTTTAATTTAGCCCTTCAAAAAGGGTTTTAATTTGTTTAGAACGAAAATGTACGGACTGAATTTTCTGAGTACATCATCAAAATGTTAAAATGATTATTTAGTGTAACTAGAATGGATAATATTAGGTATGCAGATATCGGGAGAAGTTTGAAAATAGCACAATAGGTAAAAAAATCCAAGAGTAATTGGTTTGATCTTGAATATAAGTAAGTAAGTAGTAAGTATACCGAATAAAGTATGAAATCATTGTACGAAGAATACAATATTAACACAATGATTGTTATTACTGAGTTGACAACTAACGGAGGAGATAGAAGGAGTAAAATATGTTACAAGGGTTCTACTTATTGAAATAAAGCTAAGCAAGTGATGACACAACACAACACAAAATATTTGTAATAATGTTTTAACTCCTTCTTATATTCTCATTAGTTTGTTTTTTATGACGATAACTGTGTTTAAATACAATTACAACTAATATTAAGATAATTATTTCAATTGATTCGTATATATATACACGTAATGAGAATTTAAATCTAATATGTCTGTACGTTTTTTTTGTAAAGGTAATTGTTAAGTAATAAAACACCTTTCGATCATTTTAGGAATGTATGTTTGTTTGTTTAAACACTCATCACTGCTAAAGTACTGCGTTCATAATAAAAGTAAATCATAACTTGTATAATTCAGTAACATTTATTTTTTGTTCCATTAAAATCGGTTCACTCTATCAAAGGTTATTGTACTTTTAATGACGACACTACTAAGTACGAGAGAAAAGTAGATAGTAATAAGGCTTAATACATTGAGATGACTTTATTAGTAACTGTTTTGTAGATCACGTTCAAGGCCGACGAAGTCGCGGGCACAGCTTGTAATAAATAAGTTTATTATTATTTTTATAATATTTAGGCATGCATTTAAACATCTAAAAGTATTATCTTATCTATTATTACTAAACAGGACATTCTTTATTTCGACAGGGACGTTACTAACCTAGTGAGACTGAATATTTTACAACTATTGAACCACGACCAATGTTATTGTACTAGGAAGTTAAAACTGCACTAAGATCGATATCTACGTTATTATTTACAAGTGTTCTCGATTCGACGATGTTGTCTCGTTGTATTTATAAACCCGACGTAGAATAAACCATAAATTGTTACTTTGACGTTTAAGTACAATTTAGTTGATTTCTTCATATTAACGCCATCTATCGGGTGATAGCATAAACACGTGTGAATACCATATTCTGTTTGCTTATTTATTGCAAATAAATCAATTTACCTCATTTTATAGAATAACTTTTATTGATAATTATTATTATTTGTTGTTACAAACATAAATAATTGTAAAGCTATGTTCTTTTTGACGCTCCCGTCTTAATTATATATCAATATATTATGTATGCTTATTATAAAAACAATTCAAGGCATGAATATACATAATATCACAAAACGTCATTTGACTAGTAAACTGCATTCGTATTAATAGACTTACACACAATACTACTTGTGCCTGCGATTCCGCACGTGTTTGGCTCTATTTATTAAAAATACGTGTTATAAAAAAAATGTTATAAAAACATACGTTATGAAGTATCTACGCTTACATTTTTATAGAGATTAATTGAATGGTACAGAAGGTGATGTGCTACGGCGTCACCTAGCGGGAAGTTATAGTAAAATGGATAGAATACAATTATCTCAATTAGATAATCATTAAGTTTGCCAACTAACATCATTAACTGAGCGTATTCGAGTATATTAATATTACATATGTAGCGAGCGTATAACTAGTCTACTATCCTAAACAATAGGATAGTAGGCTAGTCCATTCAAATGCTCCACGAGCGATAAGAGGTAATTAACGAACAATGGGATAAAACACGCCCTTTTGAAATGGCCACACACGATGGCCAATCGCCGTGCTCAATGCGCCAGCGTCATATTCCGTTCACCGACATAATTATTATTAACTATTATAATCTATTTAAGTTAATGCATTGTACCACCGCGCGCTCTTGAGAAATATATCGTCGTACGCCAAAGTTGTGTTTTTACTTCCATACCCTCGAATTGAAATAAAATTCAAGTAAATAAAAATTAGTGGTTAGAGGTTTAATCACCATCTCCAATACCTCTAAACATATATGTATGTACCTACCAACGTACATATTTATGTGTATAAATAAATATATTCAGAACATGAAATTGAATTTTTAGGAAGTCCATTCTATCACAAAATAAAATACGCCATCCCGGTACTCAGCTACTGCCTACCACTACTATGCTATGATTTTTTTTACTTCAATCGTGACTAATTCCAATACGAAAGTGATTTTGTTTTTTTTAAAGTAAAACTTATTTACGAACGACTAGGAGATAACTGGACGACAATGCAACGAAAGTCTGTTACCGCAATATGACGGCACGTTTCGGTACCATCCGGTTTTTAAATATTTTTGATTTTGTCAATAAAATTAATAATATAAAATTGAATAATAATAAAAATCATACAATAGAATTAATTATGTACCATCTGGTTTCAATATAAGTAAGTAACAAATTAAATCAAAGCTTCATTATCTGTAGCGCCATCTATCAGCTAATTCGGAACTTAAATAACACAGGAAATATTATTAGCAAATCTTTGTTAAAAAGTAAATAAAATATAGAAAAGTACGCAAAAAAAAATTAATAATAAATATTAAATTGAATTATAATAAAAACCAGAAAATTTTCAGACTAGAATTTATATTTCTCATTTCATTTATCATAAACCAATCATGTTAGTAATTAAATTATTGTTTTAAAATGTATAGTGGTCGACGATAATAAATGTATATATTACTAATCTTAAATCATCAATACATACCTTTTCAAATCCTCATATTTTTTTTATATCATAGGAGGCAAACGAACAGATGAATCACCTGATGTTAAGTGATCATCGCCGTCCATAGACACTAACAACACCAGGGGAGTCGCTAATGCGTTGCCAGCCTGTGTTTGGGGAAAGGGACTAGGAGAGGGGATTGATGTGGGATTCTCATATGATGTATCAATTTTTAACTTTATCGCCATCTTTAAAATGCCAAAGTTTTATTTCAATCACGTGTGACGGTTACACGCACTCATTTTTTTTTTTCTTTTTATTTATGCTTTGACCACGATCTCATTTGATTTTAAATAACGATGTGGTCTAATATACCAGGGTAAACACGCTAAATCTTAAAGGGACTTACTCTCAAGTGTAACTGTCGGAACACACGAGCTGTTGCTTGGCAACAGATGTTCAACTTGAGGGTTGTAGTTAGCTGGGCAGACTTAGAAAAAGCCTTACCACCGTGGTATGGGGTTTTTCATGTTTCACAATGTTTTTCCTTCACAGGAAGCTCCGTCCCAGGAAGGATTCGAATCTATGTCCATCCATCCATCCACATCTGCCACCTGTACAGGATTACCTAGTTTATGTGGCAGCGGTCGTATGTAGAATCCATCATTAATTAAATAACTTTTTGATAGTTTTGCCATTCAGAAATTGTATAATAATGTATTTTTGTAAGTTTACGATATATCACCTGTGATAAGTAATTTTTTTTTATATCATAGGAGGCAAACGAACAGATGTGTCACCTAATGTTAAGTGATCACCACCGTCCATAGACACTTGCAACACCAGAGGAGTCGCAAGTGCGTTGCCAGCCTGCGTTGGAGGAGGGAGGAAGGGAACGGGAAGTGGAGAGGAGGAAGAAGAAGGGAGGTGAGCCTCCGGCGCTCTCACTGACCGAATGAAACGCATCAATGCAAGCATTGTTACTTCACGACGGTTTTCTAGGAGAAGGTGGTACTACCCCGGGCGAGGCGACCTATTTATGCTGAAACCAGTAATAGATTTAGCGTGGCTCTACCACCTCCAGTTATAAGTACTTGTTAATAATATAACAGCATCGTTCTGTACTATTGTATTGTATCGAATACTTTTAAAATGTAAGTTTATTGGTAATAAATATTATTATTATTGTCGACGCTGTGTCCGAACACGCTATCTACTAATCATGTCTTAATTTTTTTGGTTACCCTATCAGGCCGTAACTACTCATGCTTTCATCATGGAGTACATATAAAAAAGTACCTATTTCCCAGTGGATAGATCATCTCTAAATTTGCCCCAGCGAAGTCGTACACCAGAGTCTTAGAGATTTGTTTTTAATTTTTTGTAGGAAATTAAATTTCCTTACAAATATGTCGCTACATTTAAAAAATCCAATTTAATCCAATCCAATTTTAATTGTTCATATAACATGTTTTGTTCTTTTAAGATTTACAATTCTTATACACCGAGAAAGAAGTTCAAACTATGCTGTCCATAAGGTTTTTTAGCTTTTTCATCATTTTTTACATGTTCAAATTTGAAAATCTTGAAAAATAACGTAAAATATTTGGAACGGCTGATATTGGATTCAGCTCATTTTAAAATGTAACGACTCAAATGTCTCATTAACATTTTCCTGTAGATTCATCCTCTTACCGTCATTAATAGCAAAAAAGAAACAAGAAATTTCTACCAAATTTGACTGCCTGTACTGCCTCACCGGTGTGAGTTACAGTTAAGTCTCAACACGCAGTATAGTAGAGCGCTCAATCCTGTGTAATTCCTACGTTCGTACCATATGATAGCATACAGTGTCGCCCAGTTATAAAAAAATCAAAGTATACGTGTGTTTTATATGGGAAACCTTCTCAGGCTCTGGGAAAGTACTTAGACAAGTTATGACTCAAATTTTTAGGTATTTTCTTTATACATTTCCAACAAAATTTCGCTTCAAGGCGGAATAAATAAATAGCTGCTTAAAAACCACCCTAATATATATAGTACACTGTAAATGCTAAAATAAGAAAGGAACGCTGGTTACTTGATTGATTTTTCCAGTGGAGCGATCAAACGGATGAGTTTCTATCTTGTTCCCTTTCTAATATTAAGCTTCATTGCCTACAGCCTGGTCCATTTCTCGCATTAATATCTTTCTATATACACATATATATTATAATACCATGAATGTCTTTTTGTTTGTATCCTAAGTGATACCAGTGAAACATTAGCAAATTATTATACGCACGCTCGAATTGTCATAGTACAGCTCCTCTACAATAGATGGCGCATGAGCCGTTTCATATTAAAAACCAAGGGAACGAAGTTGCAGGCTAAAATATGTAATAAATATATAGTAAGGATTATTTAAGTAACTTATATTTGGCCTCATAATTTCAAAGAATTTTAATTCCCCAAATATCAATGTAATATATGTATCATAGTAAAAAGGAAAAGCGATAAGTTACAATAGCGAAACCGACCTTTTTTATAAATCTAGACAGGTAACGAGAGCGTAGGTCAGCAAAGCCTGAAATAATGGTTAGGTTCAGCCTTCAGCTCTGTCTGTCGTGGATGTTATAAAATTGGACATTCCATTTATTTTAAAATCTATTTATTAATTTAATCAAAGTTGAAAATCACTCATAAAATAATAGTCTATCGCCAAGAAACTGTAATTGTGTTCCAGCAACTACACTTGAGAGGTAGTTCTATCTGTCAGGCAGTTCGAACAATTTATAATATGTGGCCTCATGAACCATAAAAGACAAAATTTCAGGAATTCAGTATCTTAAATCTGCCCTCCTAGTACATACTTAATAATATAATGTATGTCCACAAAATCTTAAGCTGGATTTCGTAAAAAACCGGCATAATTTATATACTAGAAATATTCATAAAACTCACTAAGACCAGTAACAGTGTTTTAGATAATAGTGTTAGGTTTTATAACAACGTCCCAAAGCACATTGACGATTTCCCCGGTAGTAAGTTCAACCACCATGTCAAGCGGATTTTAATGTTCTAAAGGCTATTATAGGGTCATGTAAACGAACATGATGTCTGGAAATTACGTCCCTTTCTGTGCATCCACCAAAAACAAATATAAATATCTATGTTTGTAAAAGCATGTTTGATGGAAAGTGAAACCAGATGGACTTTCCTGCTAGTTCTTCTCGATGACTGGGTTGTTTATCCGGTAGTAGCTTTCACGTTCATAAGTACCTTTTCAGAGCCTAAACTGAATAAAGTATTTTTGATATGATTCGTCTATGTTTAGTGTCACTACCTCGAACAATCATCACTTAACATGGGTCGGTTTTGTACTCAAAATTATTAATCTTAGAAATCATTTCATGTTTAACCTTACAATTATTGGGAGATGAATATTGTTTTTTTTTTTTATGTGGAACCCAGACTCTCTTTCTGTTTCTTACTTCTACATCGTTAAAACTTTAAATTGCCCGCTTTTTTTTACATATATATATATAGTTTGAAACCTGAAGCAGGACATATAATACTTTTATAGTTGTATGTTACATAGTTGCGTATGCGAAATTTTATGATGATCGGCTTAGTAATTAAAGCGTGAAAGCGTAACAAGCAAACTGACTTACATTTATTATATTAGGGCTAGGCACGATTAAGATATTTAAAAAAAATGCACAACGTAGCAATTCCGTCTGATCATTTCAAATTTCGGACAAAAACCCATAAACTTATGTAGTTGCAAACTGAGATCTACAATAGAATTTTATTTATTTAATCGTATCGCAAAATAGAGTAACCACTTGTCTTTTGCTATAATCGGATATCTAATCTTTCAGCCATTTTAGGGCATCGTCGGTAAGAACGGTCAGGTAATCTAAAGAACCATTATATTTTGTTAGTGTGAATTTCTGTATGATGTCTGATATTGATTGGATATCCGTCCCGCAGTCACGCGGTGAGTCAATCCATCCACACCGGTTTTCAATTCTGCACATCACCCGTATATAGTACATAATCTGTTTAATCGGCACCACTTACTTCGGGGCAGTTCGAAACTCTTTAATATAAAAACCCTTACAATAGAAATAAAGAATATCGCCACTCCAACATAGTTGCATGGTTCGGCAGGTGTAACAAAGAGGTTCGTTAACGGACGGGCCAGTTTGCCGCCATTTCGGGTTCCATTTTTTTGAAACGGCATATGAAAAGCGCGAACGACGTGACGCGACGCGTTTCGCTGACATATCTAAATATTACACCGGAGTGAGTTATACTTTTTATTGTAAAGCGTATCAGCCATGGACTAGATAGAATTTATGGAAACGTGAAAATATAAATCAAATTAGTGTATATTATAAAACATGATGAATTAATTTTACTTAGGTATTTATAATTTGGACAAGTTCTGAGCAATTTAACTATAATTACATAGTATAAAACAAAGTCCCCTGCCGCGTCTGTCTGTCTGTCTGTTCGCGATAAACTCAAAAACTACCGAACGGATTTTTATGCGGTTTTCACCAGTGGGTAAAGTGGTTCACAAGGAACGTTTTAGTATATAATTTGTCAAGGATTTTTTCATACTCAGGGCGGGACAACATCTGCCGGGCCCGCTAGTTTAACTATAATACTAAAATTTTTTGTCAACCAATCTTTTGGTAGCTTATTACTGCCATTGTCGAGTAGGTAATAATATTACAAGTTTATTTGGTTAAGTTGCGACCATTTCAATGTTTTAACAAGATGGTGGCCCTCTTGTTAGAACTCTCCAGTGAGTTTTTGTGGCAAGTCAGAATCCATGCTCCGTGCTATTATTTCCCATCCACTACAATTGCACACAGTAATCAATCTTTGTTACGTAAAACGCCACCAAATTTAAAACATATTCAGTCAAATAACATAAGATTATGACAAAAAATCAGAGTATATAGAATTAAAGTACCTAAAAAGTAATTCCGTTTTCGAAAAAGAGACTTAATTTGTAGAAAGGAGTTTTATCTCAGATTCATACTTTTTCTTCAACCATGAATTTCCGCAATCAATCAGCTATCATCAGAGGATTTGGTTATTAGACTGAACTTATCAAAACAATGTCTCAAGAGAATGACACTTAATCGATGTCTTTATGATCTAAGCATATAGTTTCAGGATGAATCCAGCTATCTTTTGCAGCCCGGTGACTCTTGACAGCCCTGCCAGCTACTACTAACTGTTTCATGTATAATTCAAAATTTACATTCGTCTTAATAATGAGTTCATATAAAGTTAGAGAACGAACTCCGTTTAGTGAACTCATTACGTATAGAAGTAATTTACCATTCGATATATGAAGCGAGTTTTAACGTCTACAGGTTTATTATAGGGTGAATCAATATATGAACGATGGTGATGGCTAGAAATGAGGCTCCTCTCTGTGCATCTACCAAAAACGAATTGAGATCCATCTTTGTAAAAATATGCATCATAAAAAGATTTAATTTCTTGCTGGTTCTTCTCGATGACTGAGTTGTTTTCCAAACCGGTGGTAGTTTTGAAGTTCATCAGGGCTTGCATTGAATAAAGTATTTTTTATTTTGATAGAAAAATGTATAAAATTATTTTTTTGCTGAACAATGAGACCATTATGTAAAAAAATACCTCCTCATTTTTTTATTTTGTAAATAGTAATATAATCTGTACCTATACTATTATTATAAAAAGATAAAGTTTATATATCTTAATATATATATTTCTTGTGTGCGTGTGTATGTGACTGAACTCCTTCTAAACGACTGGACCGATTTTGATGAAATTTTTTGTGTGTGTTCGTGGAGATTCGAGAATGGTTTAGATTCACAATTGGACCCGGCAGGTGGCGCTGCGATCGACTTTTAGGATTTTTTTGTTTTCAAGGCAGGACAACGTCCGCCCGGTCCGCTAGTATACTTATAAATTAATTTGTGATTTTATTAACAACGCATACAGAGTGCTGATGGGGTTGCCGCGCTACTGCAGCGCCTCGGGATGTTCAAGGAGGCGAGTTTTGATGGCTTTTACGCTATCATGCACAAGGGATGCGCTTCACTACTGCGCAGGCTACGCGCCAGCACGAACAGTATCCTGAATGCTGTAGCAGACAGGTGCGATTTTCACAACTCCTCCCGCCACCGTAGCCGCACCTGAGGGCATGGGCCGGAGGGGCCATCTCCTCATTGCGCAGGCCCGGCTGACGAGGGTAGACAGCTGGTGTGTACACAATCTATCTTCCTGTTAGGTAGGAGCCCGACGGCCACCTTTCGCTGAGCGGACTGTTGCGGAGGCTATCCAAGGTGATTAGCATAGAACGATCACTTACCGCCCCAACAATACGGTATGTCGGTACACTGTGGGGTTTTAGTCCGTGCGAGTCGGACATAACCCACTCTCTCCTCCCGGAGGGTAAGTATCCATAATGGATTCCTCCACGTAAATAAAAAAAAGGTGGGACAGTCTCATACTGGGACATTGGGTACGCCTTCACACTGTGGCGTTATAAAAATAATTCATTCATATTCTTTATAGGTAGTAAGTATTAACATTAGTTTCTAACTTGTGTGTATACTAACCGGATGGACTTTTGTCTGCAATAAAACATTTTTGATTTGATTTTTATTTTATTTTTGATTAACTTATATCTTGTTGTGGCTTGATATGTGTGACTGTAAAAACACATCATTATACAATAGGTTAATTATTATACTCATTAAATGGCAGCAGGATCAAGGGTCCGGACAAGGAAAACAAAAAAACAAATGTCATCAATAATGTATCTGCCACACGAGGTGATTAAGATTTTGATGAATTCCATGAAATAAAGTAAAATTGGCAATTTACTCATACTCACCACTCAACAATAGTAGGGGCCGATAATAAACTTGGAAACTCGTTCCAAAACTAACTTTCCCGAATAAATGTACCAGAAACCTTTGAAGCTTTAATCGAAATCCGCGAGCTCGGACCGGCTTTCGAGATAATACGAAAATTTTAAACAAGTAACAGAATGTTTTGTCACCGGCAATGTAAGAAATGGGGATACCGTTAAAATTGCTGGGAAAATTTCAACATTCCTTACTCAGGAGTTATATGGTCTATATTATATATATATATATATATATATATATATTTCTGAGCGACACACATAGGTAAGTGTAATAGTATAGCCTATATAATAGTATAAGTCGGGATAACGTAGAGCCGGTAGTTAGCATCCAATAAGTACTTGGGGGGAGAGGGATCAAGCCAAACCTCACTAAATCTCACGTGGAAGGAAGGGAGGGTATCGACAAAATCACGTAATTTTTTTCCATCAAAAAAATAGTGTAAAGATGTGAGAAAATCAGATTAACCTAAAGGTAAACATAGCATAGCAAATATAGCAGTTAAACTGCACAGACCCATGTTGTGGAGGAGCATTATGCTGATGCGACTCCCACAGTTCCTTAGGGGAGTCTAACGCCCACTCCCCCTTGAGGGGTGTACGACTATGACATCTTGACCCCTGAGGCCGCAGTTGGGGCCACTTAGGGGAGGTACATCACCTGTCGGAAGAGCATACGTAGTGTCGATTAGAAAATCCCTGCTCCCCCGGCCAAAAGGTGTAAGAAGGTACCAAGAGGTTTTAGTTCGGATATCCGTTAGTGATTTTCCCATGGAGGAAAAAGGGTGGTAGGGGGTTTCAAAGAATTCTCAAAAACGCCGCACGTAATTAATGGACGACCCCTTACAAATTTACGACGTAATCGTATATTGAAGTCATTTGTGGCAGCAGATATATGATAGATATGATAGTGATCCCGCTCTGATTTTTTTCGAACTGACTAGCTTCACAGCTTCACCGGACTCTTTTTCGTTACGGTTTTTATAGCTTTTCTTCATGTTACAATGTAGCGCTTAATATTTCTGAGAATACACAAATAGGTTGTTAACAGTAGACGGGACCCATGCCATGACATACAATGTGACACACATAGTCGACGTCTGATGTCAAATTAAATTAAGATACACCCTTTCCACTACTTTCGTTTCTTATATTAGCACGTCTAAAAATGTAAAGGTGGTAGAGCCACGCTGAAGTTACTATTGGTTTCAGCATGAATGGACCGGCTCGCCCGGGGTAGTACCACCCTCTCAAAGAAAACCGACGTGAAGTAACAGTTTATGCATTGCTACGTTTTGTTCGGTCAGTGAGAGCGCCGGAGGCACACCTCCTCTTCTCTCCCCTCTACTCTCCCCCTCCCACCCGTTCGCACAAAAACATGCGGGTAACGCACTTTCGACTCCCCTGGTGTTGTTAGTGTCTATGGACGGTGGTGATCACTTAACATCAGGTGACCCACCTGTTCGTTTGTCTGTTATGATATACAAAAAAGACTGTTTAATAAATAAACATAAGAAAAGTTAATCTATACACTACGCTACTGATACGGTAGACAGACGTTATTCTAATACCTAGTCTTGCTATAAATACTAGAAACAAAAAAAAAATCTATTGCAAATAACATTTATTACTTTTACAGTGTGTTAGTCTAATACATAAATATAAAACAATTTAATTTACAATTTAAAATATAAAAAGCTTATTCAATGTGGTCTCCATTGCCTGCAATACAGTCCTTTAAACGTTGAGCCTAGTTATCAATAGAAGCACACACTGTTTCCATGGGAAATTTCTTCACTGCCAATTGTACGGATTGTTTTAGGGACTCCAAATTATCATGGCGTTAATTGTAAAAGTGGATTAAGATCGGGACTAGACGACGGCCAGTTTTCAGCTCTCATGAAGTCCGAAACGTTCGTTTCCAACCAAGACTGCGTAGACCGAGCTTTATTACCCGGCATCGAGACTTGCTGGAAGGACCATTCTTGGTTATTGAACATGGTGTTGTTAAGGGGCTTCACTACGTTCTCAAGAATGGTATCTTGATACACTTGTGCCGATGTTTTGATACCTTTCTCACAAAAGTATGGCTCAGTCACTCTATCATAGCTAATACCCCACCAAACCATCACTAAAGTCGGATAGTGCGCACGTTGCACTCTGTCGACTAATTGGGAAACTTCCTTAGAGCTTTGAGCATATATACGGTCATTTTGTTTGCTAAAATGTTGCTCAATTGTAAAAATGTTCTCATCCGTAAACAATTTTTTTCTGTGACCTCCCTTTGCATACCGCTTCAGTAGTTGTTTCGATTTTACCACCCTTTATAAATTATCAGTTAAGAAATGACCAGTACGTCTCTTATAGGCTGCAAGTCCTAAGTCATCTTTTAAAATACGCGACATGGTTCCTGGTGCTATCTTCATCTTCCGAGATAAAATCTTTTGCTTTCGGACAGGATTTCTTCGAATTCTTTCCCTTACTGTTTTGACCACCTTTTTCGTACGAACACTACGTGGACGGCCAGATATTTTTCTGTCACAAACTGAGGAGGTCTCATTGTACCTATTAATAGCCCGGTACATAAACATTTTACTAATACCAAGCGTATGGAGAGTTTTAAATATTGTATTTGGCTCCATACCTACTTTGTGTAATGCAATCACAGCGATTCAGTTCTTTTTATCACCCCACTCTATTTTAATATTGCAAAATATTGTACAATCTATTGGCGCCAAAATGAGAAAACTCAATGAATAATCATATAAAAATGACAGATTCCAAATTCAAATGTAATGTTTTGGTTTTTTTTTTTAAATTGTAACAGTATTTATGGCTAGACTAAGTTTTAAACTTTAAAGTTATCAGTAGGAAAAAATAATTAAGGAAAATAGCGAGAAGTGCTACAAAATTTGATTACGTACAGTGCCATTCAAGTGAATCCCTATTAACAAAAAAAAAAGAATAAAATCGCTAAAGCCATTTAGGGGGAGACGAATTACGAGCAGAAGCGTACGGTATGTATATATAATGAATATCTGTACCCACAGCGAAATCGATGTACAACATATAATCTAAAATAAAAATGAAAACGTTTTCGGTACTTATTTCAAAAATAATAATAACCACAACTTACCTACTATAAGTACTCGCGTGCATTTAATTTGTAAAGAATTTCTAGATTTCTTCTTCATGACGAACGGGGCTCAAAGAAGTCATTAGTGCCACGCAACCAAAGCATAAGCTTACTTTCTTTGGTACTATTAAATGTAAAAGTCGATTGTCTACTTGCATCTAATCTACACTAGCTTTTGCTCACGGTTTCACTCACGGTAATGAATACTGACTTATGACTCGACAGCAGCATTTTTCTAGAAAAAAGTACCGTATTAAAGCGGCTTGTACAGAGATTATAGAACGCGTCTACGCACTTTTCTACTTTCATATATCACTACGAACTAATGTCACACCTTTTCCAAAAACCTTGTGATAAAAACTGGGAAGCGTGAATATCTGTAGGAAAATATGTTTGGGTGAGAGACCAGAACAGTTATAGTCCTAGATCTTCTAGGCATTACATTATGTATATCAGCATGCTAGCACCAAATTCCGGGGTAGTTTTAGGTTCGTTGGTATCCGTTGTTGGAATGACCTGTCCCCTTCGATGCATAATCTTAACGCGTACAACAAGTTTCCTTTTCTTTTTTTTTCTTAAGAATAGCACAATCTCTGTAAATGCCTATGTTTTAACCATATAATTTTTGTACATACATGTGTGATCGGTTGAGTAGTTAAAGCGTCAAGGCATAACAAATAATTACATATTTTAGACTAACTTTTATAATATTTGTTAGGAGAGAATTATTGTTAGCAATTTTTTCACTTCATGAATACTGTCGTATTCATTTTGTAAATATTTCCACATAAACAATTCAAAAGTAATACTATTAGAACTATGAAGTCGCTACGAAATAGGTACCATGTATTTCTGTCCAGCGTATTTCGAAGTATCCGTTCAAATATAAATAACAATGATCTAAATATGATATTAGTTCGACGAAAGGAATTATTGTATTTTCTTTTTATTGTTTAACAGGCCTATAATATTTTTTTATTATTATATTCTCAATGTAATAACTAAATTCTATTATATCTTTAGACTTTTCCTTAATTAACTAAATTTTACACATTACCCGGAGCAAATGTTATACAGAAATTATTATATTTAGGGAGTTATGTAACAAAGCAAGTTCGTCTAACAATGATACCGGAAATGACATTCTTGTTATGTAAGATTTAGGATAAGTCTCTTGAACAGAGTCAAAATATTGTGTACTAGCTGTGTCCACGACTCCGTCCGTGTGGAACCTAATGTAAAAATAACAGTGACTAATAAAATCTTCTGAATGTATTAAGTCCATTTACTTATCTACTTTTCTCTCGTAGTTAAGTCGCGTCGTCATTAAAATTACAATAACTATTGAAAGAGTGTGCCGATTTTAATGAAACAAAGACTAAATTATTCCCGAGGAAATGCTTTGTGATTTTTTTTCGTAAACCCAGTACTTTCGCAGTAATGTGTGTTCATACAAACAGACAGACATTTCTAAAAATTTGTGAAATGTATTTCATTACTTATTCCTAGATACCTGCAACAATTTTTGTCACGAAAATCGAACAAGTACAGGCAAGTTAGATTTACATTCTTATTTTATGTAGTATAGATTTAAATTATATTAATGGCGCCTCCAACTTCGTTTCCGTTAAAAATTCTCGTCATTTTGGATTGTTCTGGACTGCCTTTAACTTTTTAAATATTACTTTTGACAACCTTTTTATATTTTTTAAGTTGCGTCTGTACAAGTTTAAAATAACCTTTATTTTTAACTACTGTTACAAATACGTATAATCGGTCGCTCGGTCAGTCAGGGAAATTAACAATCTGTGGGCACTGTAATTATTTATCCTGGCAGAGCTTCGCGTTACAATAACTGTGACATAGAAGTGCGTGTAGATCAACGATATCTTGCCTATTATAGACCGAACTATGGAAGTCAAAGCAATTACTATTTACTTACATTTTCGCAAAATTATTTAAGTAACAGATATAGTAATTATTGTTATGTAAGTGTTACATCAATTCTATATACAGTCAAAACCGTTTATGGCGACATCGTTTAGAACAACATACCGGTTATATTAACCCAGAACAAAGGCCCCAGCTGATTACACTACATTGCTTATTAAGACATACCTCATTATACGACTACATTTAAATAATATTTTCGGAGAATTAGATCTGCTAGAACGACCAGCTAAGCTGTATTAGAAACAATTTGAATATGTATCCACGTTAGGCACAGTATAATGGTCAATGGCTATTAAAATTGTAAAAGTATACAATTAATTATTGGGTCTTTTGAAAGTCTTAGAAACAAAATACGTGCATGCTGTAGAGTCAAAGCCCGCTTCTTCATATCTCTTCAGTTATCTGTTAGTTTGTTACTTATCTGCACACAAGACGCACCGAAACATATTATGGGGTTATCTGTGAAACTTTTAACATGTCGCAAAGAAAAAGGAAGTAAATTAATATCGAAGAGAAATTGCGTATGATATCAGAGCTAGAGAGCGGAATTCCAAACAAAAATTTAGTAAAGGAGTATGATGTATAAAACACGACGATTTCAATAATTTGGAAGGAGTGAGAATAAAATTTAAGAGCTTTATGACAACGATTTTTTGGAAATGATATCTGCCTGAACAATAACGCGTACGAAGATTGAAGAAGCTTTATTAAAGTGGTAAAATATGAAAGGACTAATAATGTGCCAATAAACGGACGAATACTTCAACAAAAAACTAACGATCTTGCTCAGCGTTTTGGTGAAGATTTTGTTTGCTCATCTAGTTGGATTCAACGTTTCCGGGCTCGGCACGGTGTTGTCGGCGGGAAAGTAAGTGGTGAAGTTGCCAGTTTCGGTGCACCAGCTACGAAAGATGATATTGTACGAGAAGTTAAATGGGAAGATGACAAACAAGAAGATTCTGAAGAACAATTTACAGTGCAAACTTTGAACAATGGTCTCAAAGCTGTTAGTGTATTACGAAATATTGTTCTCTTTTATGAACAGTTCTACATCCAGGGCAGTTATGACGATAGGCTAATTAAAATCCAAAATGAATTACAAATTATATATGCACGACAAAAGTGTTCCAAACAGACTAAAATTACATATTTCGTGCACACAGAAAAATAATGTATTGTTCTTTTATATTATACGTCTTATGTGAAAGAAATAGAATGTAGTTTATTTTTATACATTAATATATTTTCGCTAGTGTTAATGTTCCCGTCGCGATGTAGTCTCTCTTCACGGATGTGTCGTAACGCTACCGGACGTAGACGATAACACTACTTTTTTCTATTTAAAAAAAGATTTAAAGACATTTTCATCAATACATAGTATACTAGCGGGCCCGGCCGACGTTGTTGCGCTCTGATTTAAAAAAAATCTTTGACTTACCAAACCGTTCCTCCGTTCCGTTTTATATACCAAAACGTTCCTCATGAATCACTTTATCCACTGGTGAAAACCGCATAAAGATCCGTTCAGTAGTTTTTGAGTTTATCGCGAACAGACAGACAGACAGACGCGGTTGGGGACTTTGTTTTATACTATGTAATGAAAACAAGGTCTCTACCGTGTCTTTCTGTCTGTTCGCGATAAACTCAAAAACTACTGAACGGATTTTCTTGCGGTTTACACCAGTAGATAGAGTGATTCACGAGGAAAATTAGTATATAATTTGTCTACTTTTTTTTTATTATCAGAGCGGGACAACGTCCGCCGGGCCCACTAGTTTATTCATAAATTAATTATGCCAATCAATAGCAATATGAAAATATGAAAATGTGACACTTACGTTTAAGATTTTGATACAATTTATCAATATTACGAGAAGGAACTCATATTTATTGTCTCTAATAATCAGCTAGAAGGCATGGAACGTAATTGTTCCGGTTCATTAAGCATATAGACGTATTATTAAGAAAATTGTGGACAATAATATTATTAGAGAGAGGAAGTAGCTGTTTGTTTTTCTCCGGGAAACCGGTAGCGACCGGCCGGTTAATTTTACGCTCAATTTGGTTTATTACGTCTATCCTCTTATTTCAGCGATAATATATTTGATCGATCAAATAAATAACATTTTTTGCTGTACAGAATAGGGCTGCGCTATATATATCGACATTTAAAAAAGTTGCGGCAGTCGTAAGGACTGCCGACAGAAGTGAAAACTCAAAGCAAAGAGATAAACGAATACTCGTTTGAATTTTTGTATTAATTATAGTGTAAATGACAATATTTAAATTTCGGAATTTGTTTATTGAAATTATTAACATTAGTGTGGTTTTAATATATATTGGCAGTCGGAGCTATAATTTTATATATTGTTATGAAGTCTATTAATCAATCGAACGCATGATGAGCTGCAAAATATCAATATTACATGTACATAGGCCCCTATACTAAGCGTCGCTAGTCTGACGCAAGCCACGCAAGCGCAATACGGCCGCTCATGCTTACGGAGCACGTCATGACTCGAAATTATAAGTTTATCTCCCACCAAAAATATCGCTCAACGCGCCTAAAGAAGTTACCACTTCAAACATATAAATATTTGGCTTCAATATATCGAACTTACCCGATATATCGGAACAGTGACTATCGATATATTTTATTCGATATATCGAACAACGGATGTTTACTCAACAATGTCACTCTAAACACACTGTTTAAGATACTTTATTATCACTGCTTTAGACACCTAAGCAACCCTGAGATTCGGTATCATCTCTCAGAGTTATCAACATCACTAAATAATAAAAAAAAAGAAAAAAAACAGTCCTCATTAAAAAGCAATAAAGCTTGCAGAATTTCATACACTAGGTATCTAAGAAACTAGCTGACCCGTACCCACTTCGTTGGACGGTAAACATTTTTACTTGTGATGAGATTATGTGTGATTCGGTTAGTACTGAGTGCTATGATTTATTTCCTGACTGCCAAGAATTAGTTCTGATAAGAACTTTTTAATGAAAAAATGTCGAAAATGTGAGTATTACGTTTCGGAAATTTCAATTTCGTCAACGTCCGCTGCGTAAGATGCCGCAAGTGAGCTTAATAAGCCGCACGGCTACCTACCTCGTAGACGTAATAGGCCATGCCTCTTCACCCACAGCGACAGAAGCGACACACTTAACGATTTAAATTATTTTTTTAATATAAAAAACTACTTTTTTGACTTAAATATGAAAGTTAGACATTCAGCAACGTTCGGAAGAAACGGTTTCGTTTGACCGTTTTTTCTTCGACTTGATTTTGAAAATTTTGAAATTGAGCGCGTTTAACAGTCACGCGCGATTGAAGTAAAACTTTTTAAATATTTTTGATTTTGTCAATAAACAGTTTATAAAAAAATCAATCAAAGATTTTTGAAACCAAAAAAAATAATAAAAAATATTAAATGGAATAATAATAAAAATCATACAATAGAATTAATTATGTGGACGCGCCGTGCTGCCATCTATTTTCAATGTAAGTAAGTAACTAATTAAATCAAAGTTTCATATCTGTAGTGCAATCTATCAGCTAATTCGGAACTTAAATAACACAGGAAATATTATTAGCAACTCTTTGTTTTAAAGTAAATAAAATATAGAAAAGTACGAACAAATTACTATGATAGGTAACGAATTAAATTAATTATGATTTAACAGAAGTTTTGGTTATGTTTAATTATTATCTAATCGGATGGTACAGAAACGTGCCGCCATATTGCCGTAACGGACTTCCGTTGCATTGTCGTCCAGTAAACTAAGTCTTTAGTAGGTGATAGAGCTACGCTGAAGCTATTATTGGTTTCAGCATGAACGGGTCGGCTCGTCCGGGGTAGCACCACCCTCTCACAGAAAACCGACGTGAAGTAACAGTGCTTGCACTGTTGCGTTTCGTTCGATCAGTGAGAGCGCCAGATACCCACCTCCCCGCCCCCTCTCCTCTCCCCGTTCCCCCTCTCCCATCCCCAACGCACTTGTGACTCCCCAGGTGTTGCTATGGGCGGCGGTGATCACTTACCATCAGGTGACCAACCTGTTCGCTTGCCCCGATAATATAAAAAAAGTGTTTTCATTTTTCGGGTTAGTATATAGCTTATGACACTTATAATTAACGTGGCTTTCTATTGGTAAAAGAATTTTCAAAATCGGTTCAGTAGTTCCTGAGATTACCCCCTACAACCTCACAAAGTTGACCTCTTTATATTATTAGTATAAATTAACATATAACAAAAAAATAAATGAAATCACGTGAAAGTGTTACAAGCAGATTCACGTTCGCATTTATAATATTAATTAGAATTATTGATATGTAATATTTTTTACAGTTCCGCAAATCCTAATGACAAACGGTACCATTGATCATCGTTCTATTGTCCGTCTGTCTTTCAAAATCAATTCCCTTTTTCTCAAAACAGCGATTAAGATAGAAAATTAAGGTTGACATTGAATATTAACGTTAGAACCATATATTTCTAATGCTAAGGTCACATTTATTGTCCGATATTCAAAAGTTATTAGACGCCTTCTAAAATTTACCTATCTCAGAGCTGGCTTCAGTTTTAAATTGTAATTACTCAGAGTCGTTCAATGAGCACATCGATTTTAATAACACCACCAACCAAGATTCTTTGTTAAAAGAAAAAACGGAGTTTCGGAGTGTGGTTCCCAAAAAAATAAAAGCCTCCAAAATGATGCTCAAATCCTAATAACATTATTTGTGTCTATGTATGTGTGGAATCGTCTGTTTCTAAAATGAAATACACAAAGAATGTTTATAGAAAACAAGCTTACGATGTAATAAGGTTAGCATGTAGCAATTATTATTTTTTTTTATTGTAGCTCGGCAAAGTGACTGTACTGTGCCTGATGGTAAGCACAGTACAATCTAAAAACAATGGCGACCACCGAAAGACATACTATCCATCGCCGGTCGCCGCTGTCATGCCGGCCTGAAAGCGACCCAGTCAGGGACAGCCCCCCCGGTTGCTGGATATACACCGGCTGATCCCGGAACGCGACACGCCCAAACGTGCCACTATGGTGGGTGTTCCACCTGGTGTACGGTGGTCGCGATCCAGTCGGGTACAGACACCCTACCACCCCGCAAAATCAAAGCCAGATCTTGACAAATTTTTGAAAAATTGTTCTGATTATCAGAAATCTCATTGAACAGGTGTTTTCAAAATGTAGTCCTCATGTGTCGTGATGTTTTTTACCTGGCTTGTTTTATTGTACAACCAATTTTCACTACATTAATACATCGTTCATTTCAAATGATGTACATTTTTTTGAACTTAAAACCTATTTTTTTTTAAATTGCGGCCCCTTTCAAAAAAAATTGAGTATGATTGATCTAAGGGGTGTATGCGCACGCCGAGATAGCTTTTTAAATTTACTTGACACTTAATCGTGATATTTTGAAAATGACAAACATAGGAAAAACGGCTACTGGATTGTTTTGTCTGCTCCTAACTCTATAAAGAATGAACTTTCAAATAGATGCTTTTAAATTGCTCGTATTACTTGTGAAGTCGAAGTACTCTGTGGAAATTATAGCATAAGTCGGAACAGTAACAGAGATCCCATGAATATCTTGAATCGTGAATGCCTGAATACGAAGCGATGGTATTGTGTACTGAACGCTGTTGAAGCGGAACGTCTGTCACCGGCAGACAATAGATAGAAGGTTCAACGATCACTCTCAATTGCGGTTTGGGACATGAATGTATTCAAGACGAGTTCGAACCACTGATACTCTGGACTTGACTCATTTGGTTTTTTTAATCGTATGTCTAAATAGAGTCTAAATCCGACTTTTATTATCGTCGAGTGATTTATTACTCTATTTGTCGCTGCGCGGTTCAATTTATGTGGAACAAGACAGCGTGCGAAAATTTGTTACTCTTTAGCAACACCCAGGGAGCACGTGCAGAGGAATGAGAGGTACACTACCTGCGGACCCGAGTAACATCAGCTCCCCGTGAAAGTGACTTATCTCATGAAGATATACTTTAATATAAAGGTGAGATAACCTGAAATTGATAGTTAACCCTCCAAGTACAAGTAAAGAAACTACCAAAGGACATGAATAATAATGCTTACTTCCACATTGTTAGTCGAATTAAAAATTTACCTCCTTCAAAGCCATATAGAAGTATAGTACTAATGACTATTTTTCTGACCTTTTCAACTAAAACCACAGAATATATATAATTTAAACATATGCTACAAAATTCGCTACATTTAGGAATGGGTCAATGCAAAATTACCAAGAACTTCCTTGAAGAGGTTTACTGCATGAACTTTAATGAGCACATATTTATTTATGAGTTTTCACTTCTATCCTGTGGTCATAATACACACCGGCTGTTTTATATAATTTTATAATTGAATCGATACATGTTTCTGGTGACGATGTACACCATTACAATATAGTCACAATACACTGCAATAGTTGAATTCTAAAATTTTATTATTTCTAATGTTTTTAACCAAACAACCTTAATACTTATACTCACTATTTTATATACTATATCATATTCTATCTATACTTCTATACATACAATCTTCTTCTTCTTCTATATACATACATACATATAATATGAATGTAAATCTAACGCGTCGTTACTTTTTCGATTTTCGTGAAAAAAATCGTTGTAGACAGTAGACTAGACAGTAATAAGTAATAGAATACTTTTCAATCATTTTTAGAAATATCTGCTTGTCTGTCTATCTTTCTGCCTGTTTGTATGAACACGCATCACTGCTAAAGTACTGGGTTTACGATAAAACCTCACCAAGAAAATCATAAAGCATATCTTCTAAAATAATTTAGTCTTTGTTTCATTAAAATCGGTATACACTATCAATAGTTATTCCAATTTTAATGACGACGCGACTTAAGTACGAGAGTAAAGTAGATAAATAAATGGACTATATACATTCAGTTGATTTTATTAGCCACTGTTTTTTTACATTAGATTCCACGCGGACTACAATATAATTGGAACGGTGGCTTACATCTATGGTGGCGCCGATGCGTTGACGACGCCACCGATGGGTGCGCGCGGGGGGTTTCTATGCTAATTTAAGTGGACTGTATATGCGGGGGTGCTATATTTGATATTCAATTATTGCGATCAGCTACGACTAGGGAGACAAGGGTAGGAAGGAAACTTGGCACATACCTCGCAGCGCTGCAGTTTCCACGTGGCTAGCCGGCTAGGTGATTCTCGTTTCTCTTCACTGGGTCTTCTCCCACACAACACTTATTGTTTATAATGTATGTCGGCACGTATGTAGCGATGCGTTTATTTCTCACTCGAACAGGCGTAAATTCAAACTATTAGCATGCGGCGCGGTACGACACAACTGTAATGTAGCAGCAGTAATGTACTGGCGGAGGCCACGCGTCCGACCCGCGCGGCGCGGCAGCAACGGCGGCAGCACGGACGCGCTACCTTATATAAGCATGTGCCATAGTAAAGAGGAGCGGGGCTGGTGGGGTGATCTGATCGCAATTAATTGGTCGGGCTTCAAAGTGGCGTGACCTGATCACAATGCGGGAATTTCAAATATATATAAAGCGGCGCAACCAATCTATTTCAATACACAATCCCTTGAATAATTACGTTAAACTTAAATTAGTCGTCTATATTGTCCATGAAGCCCAACAAACTATGATACCTATCCTCACACAATAACCGTTAGCGATGCAACCCGGAACAATTGTCATGCCAGAGGTATTGTCTGCGTTATCCAATTCATAGCTTTGATTTGATTATATGAGATACTAGCTGTGCTCGCAACTTCGTCCACGTGGAACCTGATGAACAAAACAGTGACTAATTAAGTTATCTGAACGTATTTAGTCCATTCGCTTATCTACTTTTCTCTCATACTTAAGTCGCGGCGTCATTAAAAGTACAATAACTTTTGATAGAGTGGACTGATTTTTATGAAATAAAGACCAAATTATTCTCGAAGATATGTTTTATAATTTTTTTTATATGAGATTTTATTGTGAACCCTGTACTTTAGCAGTGATGCGTGTTCATACAAACAGACAGACGGACATTTCTAAAAATGACTGAAATGTATTTTATTACTTATTTCTATCTATTACTTATTCCTAGACACCTGCAACAACTTCGAAATTTACAGACACGTTAGCTTTACAATCTTATTATATGTATATAAATATAGATGACTTAATCTCTTTTAATGATGCATTAAATTATTATTTTAAAAATTATGCGGCTCCTACACAAGGTCTAGCTTGTCCAAATTTTTACGAAAATGCAATAAATTATTAACATATTAATAGAAGGATAGAGTCAAGATACTAAACTCTTAAAACTTGTTCTTCAGTGATTCCCTAGTTCACCACTTCCACCTTAAATGCCTCCATACAATCATGAAGATCAAATGGTCCGATAAAGAACGAAATACTGAAGTTTTGCGCCGTGCCAATGTTGGTGACATTGAGGCCTATATAATGCGTCGACAGCTTCGGTGGTGCGGTCACGTATTTCGTATGGCGGAGGAAAGATTGGCGAAGCGCATCTTTTATTCTGAACTGGAGGAAGGCAAGCGGAATCATGGCGGTCCCCTCCTCCGTTACAAGGATGTCCAAAAGCGACAAATGAAAAGATCCAACATAGAGCTCTCTCGTTGGGAATCAAGCCCCACAGCGGTCAGAATGGTACAGAGTGAGCTGCACAGCCAAGTACGCGCGTTCGAAGTTCAGCGTAAAGCTGACCTTGATACCAAACGCAACTAGATAAAGGCTCGTCCACCTGGTGCCATAACATATAATTATGAGAGTACGCCGTCGGAACACTCACCATCAGCATCAGTTTACTTACTATAGTTGCTTCTAAATTATTATTATTTATAAATTACACATATAAATGATAATAGAAGTGAAGTAGACTTACTCAGCAGTGGCAATATTTGTTATTCAGCGAATTGTCGGTACTGCGAATGCACCAAAGCTTAATAGTTTAAAGTGGGTACGATAAGTTACAATAACCATTTAACATCAGATAAACTTAATGCTCGTTAAACTACTATCTTGTTAATATTATAAATGAGATAGTCTGTGAGTATAGATTTTTCTTACACATTTACACAAAAATTTAAATAATTGATTTTGATAAAATTTTGCAATAATCTAACTAAATAAACAATAAATTCATGAAGATAATTACTACATGGAAATTGAAAAAAATTGCCACCTATGAGCTATCTCGACTTGTATGATATAAAACATTTAAGTAACAGGACAGTAAATAATGGTGTTATTTATATGGACAAACACATATATAAAGTCGTAGGCATTTGATAGTATATCTTTAAAATAGCAATGTAACAAAATAACATCCATACCTTTTTCGGGTTTCCTCTACTCGTATATCCGTCCACTATCGTGTTTAACACTTTTCTAGTTACATGCTTTTCATCTCTCGTCACGACATGCCCATACCATGCTAACCTATTACTCTTCAACTTCTCTGTCACTGGTAAATAAAATTCAAAACATTACAAATATAATCTGCAAAGAAACTTAACACAATACTTAAGTTTTACATATATCGCTTATATCAACTCTATACATCTTCAAGTAAGGTAGAAAACTTTTTTAATATCCCCCGTCATATTTCATTGTTCGTAGTACTTAATGTTGCCGCGTTAAAAACTTTAGCTCGCTCGTAATCGGTAAAGTTACAAGGCGACATGAATTTTTACTCATCACAAGAGTGTACATTAAATTTTATAACAGTCTATAAATGGCCCACTTCTGTTAGTAGACTACTTAAAGTAAATTTAATTGTTATAAGGGGTGTCGAATAACATCATAATCATATAGACACCCAAGCCAACCTCACCTGCATGTGGTGCACTCTGCTGAATAACGAACGAGGCAATGGCGAAAGCGGGGTGGTAAGGTTTTACAGCCTGACTGGATCGCAACCACCATGTATATGGCGAAAAAGCCCGTCATAGTGATTCGCTTCTGCCGGTCGCATTTCGGGAAGCATATCCAGCTTTTTCAAAGAAAGAAAGAAAAAACATTTATTTGCAACACACATCAATAATATGAAAACACGTACAATTAAAAAAGAAAAAACATACATATAAACAATGAAAAATAGAAATACAAATTGATGGTTAAGTGTGTGTGTGTGTGTGGCAAATGGGCCCCGAGACAGCGTGTGTGCTGTTGGAGGTTAGTCCTTCAACGCTGATTTTCATTCGGGACCCAGAGGCTTTTTGCAGGCCGACATGACAGCGGCGACCGACGATGAATAATGTGTCACTCGGTGGTCGTCATTGTTTTTGGATTGTACTGTACTTAACATCAGGCATAGAGCAGTCATATAATAAAGGTGCGCTGTGCGGTGTTTTTGGCAGGACATAACTTATAAATTTTACGTCACCGACATACTATAAGCGTGATCGTAATGCGCTTGAGGGACTTGCGTCATGCTATACGCATAGTGTGCATCTTTTTTTTTGTTTCTTCGAACTGATTACGCTATTGACCTAGCAAGGTCTTAACAGCTTCACCGGACTACCGGTGTACATCTAATGTTGATATTTTGTATTGAGATTGTGCAGTCTATTACGTTTGGTTAATTAACAAGATGTATAAAAATGTATATAATTATTTTTGCGAGTGCCAATAGATATAAAAACCACACTAATGTTAATAATTTCAAAATACAAATCATGTAATTGAAATATTATGTCATATCATCATTAATTTAAAACTTCAAAAGCGAACAGAGTTATTTCATTGTTTTGAATTTTCACTTCTGTCGGCAGTCCTTATGACTGCTTCGATTTTTTTGGAAGAAAAGGACCCTATGTCGTTGTCTATATTCTGACAACTAGTTTGCAGCATTTTATTATGGATACGTTTAGTAGTTAAGTCGTAAAAGCGCAACAAACTAACCAACTTATTTTCTCATTTATAATAATTGTTTGCATTAGTTAAATGCAATAAACTTCTGAAGGCTTATTAAAGAATGAACGAAAGGAAACCGTTACGTTCGAATCAGCGATACGAAATTGGGTTTACTCGGCTTCAGTCTTCATCAACCACGTTTACAGTCTGACAAGAAGTGCATTTCTCTAATAATCTTTATATTATTACTTACCATAATAATAAATTAATATCAATCAATCAATCAATATAAGCTGACCCGGCCACGAGTCTGACACTCACTCACTACATTTTGAATTAATATTATGATAAACTATTTTCAAACGTGGCGTCATATAAGATATCTATAACAGTCGGTACTACTGTTTCCTGTCAACAAACTAATTTGCATTAATCGAAATATAAATTATCCTATCTCTTTAGTTGGACCGTATTATACATAAATGACGACTTTCAGATTTCAACTTTTAGTCGAATCGGTTGAATAGTTTCGGAGTTCATCCAGGACAAACAACATGCCACTGGGTTTTTATATATTAAGATGTACATATGTTTATTCATATATCCAGTGTAGTATTTCAAGCGTATAATTTTTGAGTATATAAATCTTTATAAGCTGTAATGTGCATATATTTATGTAAACATTTTCATTTATATCGTGAGGTCAGAAGTACACCCACTTTTATTAATACAAAACAGAACATACTATAGGTGCTATACCCGCACATTTTATTATCTGCAAAGAAATATCACAAATGGACAGATCTCGGAACTCTGACTCCAAATATGATCTCAATTATTTGAAATATAAAGCTTGTTGTTTCACTTGAAATATTGGTTAATTCTCGGAGTTTATTATTTCTAGCAACACCATCGCTAGTAATATCTCGCCTTGTACAGGTGAATCAATAACAATAACCATTTGTTCCGGTTAACTGAAGCGAAACGCTAAATCAACCTAATTGTAACAATATTGCATTACTAAAATCAATATTTGGCTAGTGACTAGCTTCTGCCAACGTCTTCGCCCGCGTTATAAAACATATAATTAGTTTTGAAATGTGCGTGTAGCATTTACAAATTACTTATTTTACTTTCGAAATCAAATGTCTCGCATTCTACCAATGATAAGATGAGAACTGTGGCCACTATCGAGTAATATAAATCTTCTGACAGTCATCAATTAAGCCTGTAAATCAATTATGACAATAAGTAATACGAAAGCAGAATTTTTGTAATTTCTGAATGCCCCCTCCCCCTCATCAGCAAAAGAGAGCAATGCTCTTACCCCTTTCCTCCCAATGATTACGTAAACATTTATATCACCATTATTATCATCAGCCTGCAAGAGACTTACTGCAGGACTATAGGCCTCTTCCTGAAGGAAGTTATTAATCTAATCACCACGCCAGCCCATGACACATTGGCAATTTCAACAATTTCAAACTTCGAGAAATATTTTTTTATGCGCGAAATCGAAAACTTATATAAGTATTCTATTATCTGTTCTGGTTTCCTTATTGATTCATGGGCATCAATTAACAAGTCTAGAAATAAGGAATTTATAGTCTATAGAGGAATTAAGTTATAATGGTTCGCTACTGGGGCGATAGTAGCTCAGTGGATAATACCACGCGCCTATCACACCAACACATCCAGATCCCCCATCCCTTATGTCATCAAAAATAAGTAAACCAATGACCCCCTCGCGCCCTTTAGTGCTTACATAATATACTTGAATCACCCTTAGGTAACTGAAAAATGGACACAGTATAAATGTAGTAGCCATGAGAAAGTCAACTGCGAATATCCTACATATAGCAACTTTTTCATATATTTCTCAATAAATTGGGCCTACAGTAACCTTCACAGCTAGGGTTGCCAGCTTTAGTGGCAAGGAAATGTCTTTTTATATGACGTCACAGATAAGTGGGACTTAACCCATTTCATGCATCCTTTAAAGCATAGCGCTTAAAAAATTCTTAGAACTTTAATAATCTTATATTAAACTACCTCTTATCGGCAGCTTCGTTTACGTAAATGTGGACTGATCTATCTCTCGGGAATAATGCACTATTGTTCTGAGTGAAAGATACTCGGTGTTTCATTCAATGCCCCTGACAATGTGTATGCAAAACTAACACATATTTACAAGTTTATATATAAAAAAATTAAAGTGAGACAAATTTTACAGGGGGTGAAAATGGTTGTCTCAGCAGAAGCTGCAGGTTTGCAAGTGCAAACGCTACTTTATATAAACTAACATCACTATATATAAAGCGTAAACGCATGACAAACAAACTTACCTTCGCATTTATAATATTAGTTACGATGAAGATATCTTTTTTTTTTTTTAAATTAGGACTAAGTGTCAAAGTTGTATAACTACAAAATAAATTATGAAAATCTATCCAGTACTTTTTTGTATAATGCGCGCACAACTATGTCATAATATTGATATATATATATATATATATGCTAAATCATAACTTCGAATTCTTATAAATTCGCTAATCTTCTAAATATATAAAAATCCAGTGTCATAATATTTGTCCACGATGGACTCCGAAACTACTGAACCGGTCTTCATGAAACTTGGCATTTATGTATAATTTGGTTCAATTTCAGAAATAGGATAATTTATATTTCGATTAATGACATAAATATATTTTTAATTTCAAATTAAATGATTATCAATGTTGAATATTGTTATTAATTGTAAGTTGCATCAGTCTCGAACAGATGGCGCTTTAAATTAGTTTGTTGACAGAAAACTGTAGACCTATAAGAGATATTTCATAGATGACACCACGTTTTAATTTTGAATTTCTTTTTCAACTCGAATTTATTCTATGGTCCACGTGTTATATTAAATCTAGTTTACTCTATCATACCTAATACTTTAGCATAATTTTTATTCAACATGTAATAATAGACCAATAGCAACGCGTGGTCCTGTAATCTTGTAGAAAATAAAAAATAACGAAGCCGGCACTAACTTAGAGATTTTATCTCACTGTTTTGCCGTTGGAGATAATTTTATGAGCGCTTTGTTATCCATCGATTCATTCTTGTTACTGATGCTTGTTATAGTGGAAAGGTAATGAGCTATATCTTCAAAATTAGTAAATCTGCAGATCTGTCTGTATATTTATTAAATTTATATATATATATCCCTTATAAAGGTCATAAATCACGAATAATGCGTTAAAAATGATCTGATGTTAAATAAACACGGTAAATACAGAGGGGACTGGTTCTCAAGTGCAGCTGCCGGAACACACCAATAGGTGCTTGGCGACAGATTTTGAATGTGGTACCCAGCCAGGCGGACACAGAAAAAACCCTAATCGTGCAATTGATCTTTATTTGTACGATAAATGGCCCGATCAATTTTTGTGAAATTTTTAAGGCTTACAACAATTGTTTTAAGACATTGAAAAAAATCATTTACTCTTACCTAATTTTCATAAAAAATGGTACGCGTGAAATGAATGCCATTCCAAAATTGATAATATATTAAATTTATTAGTAATACCTACTGTAAGAAAACGTAGAATATACTCATATTTTAATAATATAAAATATCGAGCCAAAAAAATTACGTCATATTAAGAAGGTGCAAAGTCGCAGGCAATTACTAGTAAAGAAATATAATAAAAACTATAATGTATGTATATACTTATTATCCCATAGCTCACTGCTTGTGATTTTTACTAGCTACATCTAGTGTAGAAATGAGGGATTATAAGTATTGTTTCGTGTAATTAGCACCGTACAGATAATGCAGCGGTTTAAGTTATCGGTTCGAATGTTGTAAAAGACAACAACTCTCTGTATGTCCTTCAGTAAATAGGTTTGTAACTCGTTAACTAAACTCATTTTTACATGATTCTTTTGATGTGAGACATCTATAGGCAAGGGTAAACCTAATTGTTGGCGTGCCGATACAGGCCGTAGCGTGTATGTGAGACGTGATGACGCGATGCCACGCGCAAGCGACTGCTCGTAATCTCTCTTGCCGCACTGAGCTCGCATACCTATAGTGTATACAGTGTTGTTTACTACGTTACACATGTGTTGCACATATGCCAGTCGTCCCGTGACGGCGCTTTTTTTCCTCATTACAGATTTTAATATATTAGGTCTTTATCTATAAAATTGCCATTTTGTATGAAAAAATTTAAACAAATTTTTTTCATGTATTTTTTATTTGTATTAATCGAAGTAATCACCCATGCAATCAATGCATCTTTGCCAACGCAGTGGCAGTTTATTGACGCCCTTCTTAAAGAAATCAGCTGGACGGGAGGCAACAAATTCTTCAAAGGCATTTGTACTGCCTCTCGGGTATTGAATTTTTTTCCCGCCAAGGAGTTATCCAAATTCTGGAAAAAGTGGTAGTCTGTAGGCGCAAGGTCTGGTGAGTAGGGCGGATGACGGAGAACTTACAACCCCAGTTCTTGCAACTTGGAGACCGTCTGCCGTGCAGTATGAGGTCGCGCGTTGTCATGCAGGAGCAGCGGAGACGAGCGATTAACCAATGCTGGTTGGAGATGTGCCAGCTTCTCCATCATTGTGTTTAGTTCTTCACAGTACACATCTGCAGTAATGCTTACCCCGTTTGGTAAGAAGCTGTGATGAATCACACCGGCGCTAGACCACCAAACAGTGACCATCACTTTTCTAGGGGTAAGTTTTCGTTTAGGGCATTGTTTAGGTGCTGAACCAGGATCCAACCAACTTGCTGAGCGCTTGCGGTTAACAAACAGAATCCATTTTTCATCGCAGGTAACAATGTGGTTCAAAATTCCTTCATTTGTGTGTCTGTTGAGCAGTGTAAGGCACGTCTCAATGCGTACTTCGCGCGGGCGATCATTGAGTTCGTGGGGCACCCATTTGTCAAGCTTTTTACCTTGCCAATTTGACGCAAATGGACCAATATTGTTTTGATGCTAACGTCGAAAGCTGCTAATTCAGCCGTCGATTGTGTATCATCAGCTTCCACAATCGCATTTAATTCGTCATTGTCGACCAAAGTCTTCGGACGACCGCGAGGTTCATTTTTCAGGTCGAAATTCCCAGAACGGAAGCGAGCAAACCAATAACAGGTGGTGCCTTGGTTTGTAATGTTAGTTCCGTAAACGTCGTTGATGTTGCGTGCCGCTTGTGCCGCGTTGCTGCCACGACGGTACTCATATTCCATAATTACTCGAATTTTTAACGTATCCATGATGACAAAAAAGATTGAAATGCGATGAAAATGTAACACTAATCAATAAACAAATGACTACTTTTGGAAAAAGAATTCCATGTTTTTAAAATAAAATTAATTTGAAATTAGAATTCTTAGCCAAACAAAAATTATTTTGATTTGAAATGGCCAGTACTGCAGAACGGCAATTTCATAGGTAAAGACCTATTATGTATCGATACATCGGGTAATAATAATCAGAACAAGTTATGAGTTTAAAAGTGAATTAAATCAATACAGAATGGATATCAGTACATTCTATTATTCATTTTCATATACAATTATAATACGATATAATACAGTAAAAATTTGTTCAGAATACAAATGTTAAATGCGACAGTTAATAGATATTGTGTGCCTAAAGTCCTTGATTGACTGTAGAAATCCCTTGTAACGTTTAAAAGCTAGTTAAAAAAACATACAAGCAGACACGCGGGCATAAAAGTAGTGTTTGTCGGATATATTTACCCAAATGTAGGTGCAGCAAGCATAAAAAACTGGATATGTTTGTGCTCAAGCACGTCTATTGCCGATGGCCGATGTTAAACTTCTCGAAGATACGTTTACCCAGAACAGTGGTTGTCAAAGTCGTCATCCAAAAGAGCCAAATATAAACAATACAAAGATGTTTAAGCTTTGCTTTAGCAGAAACATTTTTATGAAAATAATTAAGATTTAGTAGATTAATAAGTAAGATAAGTAAGACAAGTAAGATAAGTAAGATAACTATACTCTCGAGTTTGACTAGCCTAAATATGTATTTTTTCCGAGAGACCAGCCGTTCTATTGTTGCTTTGTGAAATCGTTCTTCTTTTCTGTATGCTTGCGTTTTTAAAACAGATCATCTCTTACAAGTTAATAAATAATATTCCGGGTCTGCCCCAAAAATTTTTTGGAAGAGCCACAGTGTAGGAGTGTAACAGCTACCACTAGGAATTACGTAAATGCTAGGGACTCCTATGAAAGATTAGTTGCCTATAGCTTTACCAGGAAAGAAGAAAAGTAGCACGGAAAAGAGAAAACATAAATAGTAAAAGAAACAACGGAATCAAAGAAGATAGATTAAAAATAGAGGAAATATAAAATTAACAAACAAAAACGAACGGAAGACCAAACGAAAACCTGCTGTAACAAGTTCTCGGCTTACTCGCGGCTGAGGTGTGCTGACGAGAGGTGACCACGAGTCACCTCATAAAAAAAAAAAAAAAAAAAAACAGCTACCACTATGCAAATTTAGAGCGTCTGATTTAACCCCTCGGCTGATTTTATAATCTTTATCCGACATCAAATACATTTAAGAATTGTCGATGTTGTATGCTTGGTACACGTATACGTTTCAATAACTCATATAAGTATGAATATGTAGCTTAGCTTAGGTTAGCTCGGATAGGTCGCGAATTACATGTAGCAGGCAACAGCCCAAGCCGAAGTATGCCGTGCACCCTTGAGCTAGTTGCCCAAATAAAATCGGCTGAGTGCCTTAAGCCCTCGCTTTAGTGGTCCAGTGAAGCTGTTCAGACCTTGCTAGGTCAATGGTATAGTCAGTTCGAAAAAAAACAACCAGATCTCAAAATGGCGGCTAACGTTTTTAAATATCTAGCCATTTTTTTTTAAATTATAATAGTACATTACATATTGTTATTGTTCAAGATTTTCAAATTTTCAAATAAATACGGTATCCTTTTTAACTTATGCTGCCAAAAGTCTTTTGTCCAGTGCATCATAAGGTCTACACATAGAGTTTAAACTCTTATGGTTTTGGACAGTCCAGAGGTTTATCATTTCGTGTCTAGTTCATTTCGGTGACGAAACAGATATCTCACAAAAAAGTCTTTATATTTTTTGAGTTAATATATAGCTTATGACACTCACAAATAACGTGGCAATTGGTAAAAGAATTTTCAAAATCGGTTCAGTAGATCCAGACATTACCCCCTACAACCTCACTAACTCAAGCTTTACTTCTTTATAATATTAACATAGATAGAATTATTGATTTTATGTATAGATTAATTTTGGTTACATTATAAAGTACAGGATAAAACGATTTACAAACTTGCTGAGGAAAGTTCCAGGCTCTATTAAACTGAAACAGTTATAATCTGCCAGACGATTTGGCGTCACAATGGCCTGTCTGCGCACCGTAGCCGCAAGATTACCCACCCGCTGTACAATGGGCGACGGTGAGGCACTGATAACGGCGCAAAGCCTATCTCATTTCCAGCACTAACTTTAAATTAATGTTAACAATTTCGCATTCACACGAAAGATAATTTGTATAATATAGATTTAAATAAAATATTATTGGAACGAAATTCTGGAACGCGGTTTGCAGCCGAAGTTGACTGGTAAAAATCGTCACGTAAGGAAAAAGCGTTATGCAACTTGCTCTGTATCTCACTGGTACTTGAACTCTTTTACATGTACGAGACATAGTTATCACTACAAAACTTCTTTTTTTTTTAAATAATGCCTCTCAATTGGTCAGCAATTTTATATGTACGTATGAAATATATTTTGTATTATATAAATTTAAATAAAATGTTATTGGAATGAAATTCTGTAATGTGGTTTGTGGTAGAAAATGACTGGTAAAAATCATCACGTAAGGAAAAAGCGTTATGCAACTTTCTCTGTATCTCTCTGTCACTTAGATTTTTAACATGTACGATACAGAGTTCTCACCACAAGATATTTTTTTAAGTTGGTCGGCCATTTTATTTATACATTCTCAATTACAAAACATATATCTTTATTAAGAAATAGCGGTGCCCGCGACTTCGTACACGCGGAACCTGATGTACAAAACAATGACTAATAAAGTCATCTGAACGTATTAAGTCCATTCGCTTATCTACTTTTCTCTCATACTTAAGTCGCGGTGCCATTAAAATTACAATAACTTTTGATAAAGTGGACCGATTTTAATAAAAACAAAGACTAAGTTACTCCCGAGGATGTGCTTTATGAACTTAGTACTTTAGCAATGATGCGTGTTCATACAAGCAGACAGGATACTATTTCGATATCTCATATACTGTTTAGTTTATATCAAATAATCTAAGAGTGTTGAATGATAACGTATCTTTATTTATTCTAGATATGTTTTAGCATTACATCAAGATCTTATCTCTTGTCGAGTAACGATAAGTCTTAAGAAAATAGTCGACAGCTGCCGAAACGTACTTATATATATCTTGCAGTGCCTGGGACTCCGAAAAAACAGTGACTAATAAAATCATCTGAATGTATTAAGTCCATTTACTTATCTACTTTTCTCTCGTACTTAAGTCGAGTCGTCATTAAAATTACAATAAGTTTTGATAGAGTGAAGCAATTTTAAGGAAACCAAGACTAAATGTTACTCGCGGATATGCTTTATGATTTACTTCGTAATGTTTTATCGTGAACGCAGTACTTTAGCATTGATGCGTGTTCAATGAAACAGAGAGCCAGACGGACATTTCTAAAAATGATTGAAATGTATTTTATTACTTATTCTAAAACACCTGTAACATTTTTTTTTCAAAAATAAGTCGAAAAAACAGATACGTTAGATTTATATTCTTGTTATATGTATATAAAATACTTCGACATATTTTTTTTTTTTTTTTTTTTCTTCGAACTGACTTCGCTATTGACCAAGCAAGGTCTTAACAGCTTCACCGGACTACTAAGGCGAGCGCTTAAGGCACTCAGCCGATTTTATTTTGACAACTAGCTCAAGGGTGCGCGGCACACCTCGGCTTTGGCTGTTGCCTGATACATGCAGTTCGCGACCTATGTGAGCTAACCTAAGCTAAGCTAACTATTCATACATATATGAGTTGTTGAAACATATATGTGTACCAAGCATACATACCTCAACAACTCTTATATATATTTCGTATCGGGTAATTTTCTAAACTATTTCAGTTTGATAAGGGAAAAAAGATAAGACCCTTCCACTTGCATGTGTAAGCGTGTATGCGTGCACGTGTGTGGAGGTGATATGTGTAATGTTGTCGCAGTGATGTAAGATTTTGTGTCACTGTATCGCGCGAGCAGCGTACTCAAGGGCTCCACACCGAGGGAACGGACCTAGGCTTGAGCAACTGCCGAGGGGGGCCTAGTCTGGTGTGCGGGAGCGAAATTTATCCCTAGACCACGGCGGCGTGATCTGTGGTTACGCGGGCGTGGGCGTGAGCACGCTCTGTTTGGAGGGACAGGCTGGTACTGATCGTTCACTGCCGTTATTTCATCGGGAGGGTCGGTAAAAATATGTCGCGGTCGTCTTTTACAACGCGCAGCGTTTGGTACGGGTTTGTATTTTGCGGCGGATACCACTAACGGACTGGGATGATTCGCGGCTTTTTCAAAATAACTAATCGTAAGTGATTTTACGTACGCCCAGATAGAAGGCATCTCTAGGTCCCTATGTAGATCAACTCTCCGGATGTACCACGGGGCACTGGTCACTTTACGTAAAACGCGGTTTTGAAGAACCTGCAACTTATGAAAATTATCTTTTGACATATGCGCAAAAACGGGACTGCTATATGTCATCACGGGACGGATACACGTCTTATACAAAGTGAGCTTGTGTCTGAGGGACATCTTACTCCTATAGCAAAGCAACGGATGGAGGCGCCCCAAGACCATAGCGGCTTTGTTTCGCACTCTATCTATATGTGACTCGAAATTTAAATGTTTATCTAATGTAACACCGAGATATTTGACCTCGTCGGCCCAAGGTATATCGGTTCCGTATAGCCTGATGGGCTCGAGGTTATTACTACGTCGTAAAGGATCGAAGAGTATCGCGGCACTCTTATCAGGATTAACTTCTATGCGCCATCGACGAAACCATTTACCGAGTGTGAAAACGGCCTTTTCGATGCGCTTCCTAAGAAAGTCCGACCGCAAGCTGGAAGTGTAAATAACGGTATCGTCAGCATAGCAACCTACTTCGACCCGTTTAGACCGAGGTAGGTCACTGATGAACAGATTGAAGAGCGAGGGCGCGAGTATGGAGCCCTGTGGCACACCTGAGCGTATCGGGTGGGGCAGGGATAGTTCCCCATCCACTCTAAAGCGGAAAGTCCTATCAGTGAGATAATCGTGGATAATATGAATTAACTTATCGGGTACGTGAGATTTACATAATTTATGGATGAGCCCTCCATGCCAGACCTTATCGAAGGCTTTGGCGACATCGAAGAAGACTGCAATTGTGCGTTTCGGTTTACGTTTCGGGTCGGCATTAAAATTAGAGAAAATGTACTCCGTGAGGCGGTGTACTTGATTCGTGCAAGAGTGTTCGGCGCGAAATCCGAACTGCTCAGGTGGTATTAATTTTAAATCTGTAATCGAAACCTGGAGACGGTTCAGAAGGAGCCGCTCGTATAATTTACCTAATGTATCTAACAGGCTAATCGGGCGATAGCTATCGGGAAGCGTAGCTTTTTTGCCGGGCTTGTGTATGCCTATCACTACGGCCTTCTTCCAGGCGGCTGGAAAGTGGCCCTGGGACATGGCCGCATTGAAGATGCAGACCAATAGAGCTATGATGTGATCGGGAAGGAGTCTCAGTACCTCGTTCCTGATTCCATCGGGACCTGGGGACTTCCTAAGCTTGAGACGCTGGATGGCGGTCGAAACTTCATCGAAAGTTATTGAGGTTAGGGTATCCACGGGAGGGGACGCTAGTGCATGCTCTACCGACAATTCGATCGACCTAATATGGATAGGGTCAGTGTTATCAGTGTTCGGTGAACACTGTGTTTCTAAACTCGCGGCAAGACATTCCGCTTTATCTATGCTATCGAACGCAGGAGGCAATCCGGGACCTCTATCGAGAGGAGGCATCGGAGTACTGAGATCCGACTTTAAAGTTCGCGAGAGTTTCCAGTACGACAGGTGGGACGGCCGGAGATTCTCCAGAAGTCTGTCCCACCTGTCGCCCCGAATCTCAGAGATACGAGATTTGACTATTTTACGTAACAAGCGTAAACGGTCGCGATTTTCTGCAGACGGGTAAGCGTCGTGAGCTCGAGTCGCGGCGTTCTTTTCCGTAATCAACGCTCTCAGGTCGTCAGGGAGTATAAAACGGCGATCATTTGCCGCTTGTACCTCTTTCGAGGTCTCTCTGACGGCGGTCTGGAGATAGTCGACCAGGGAATCGATAGCCGAATCCGCGTCGGCTTTAGACACCAACACGTCCGGAATCCTGTCTAAATTGCTAGACGAAGGATTTTCTTTAAAATAACGAGCGAGTTTCGCGTAATCAGCCACCCTAATCGACGGAGGGGTGAAGTCTGAGTTAAAACCTAACTGTAATACGACCGGGCGATGGTCCGAATCAAGTTCGTGTACGACTTGTATGAGTCGTACCCGAAGCGTGATATTTTTTAACAAAGCTATGTCTAAAACTGACGGACGACAGTTATCCTGATAATGGGTGGGTTCCGGAGGGGCTATGACGTCAAATGCGAGAACCCTACCTAGTTTGTCGAGTATCCTCCCGTTACGAGAGGTTCTCGGACTATTCCAGATAACGTTCCCGCAGTTGAGGTCCCCCGCTATAATAACTGAGTCTCCTAAATTAAGCAACGCTCGCAAATCGGCTTGTAACAACTCTTTATTCGGTGAGAGGTACGCGGACACTAATACAATGGACGGATGACCGGTCATACCTATCGTACACACTGACACTTCCATATTGGTCAAAGCGGGCGGATCTATCGGCATGCAATATAACGAACGCCTATAGTAAATTAAGGTGCCGCCCCCGCGGGCGACACGATCATTTCTAACTATATTATATTTCGCGATTCTAGGATTCCGCATTTTAGGTTTTAGAAGCGTCTCCTGGACGAGGAGAACGTCAATCTGTCTATCGCGCAAAAAGGCAGCTACTAAATCGCGCTGTGTCCTAAGAGATCTCGCGTTAAAAAACGAAAGAGATAAACCGCGCGGTTTTATCCTATTCATAGCCGCGAATTTTATTTAAAATCTAAATCTTGTGTGGATCGGGAGAGGCGCTGCAACGTTGCAGCGATGCCTCTGTATTGCGCGAGCACGTCGAGCCGGCCCAAGCCTGTCTCGGCCTTAAGGGCCTCGCGGAATGCAAGAACCTCCTGGAGGTCGTGCTCTCGGAGTAACTGGTAGACCCAGTCCACCGCGGAGAGCTCCGTAGAGTGGGCGGGAGCGGCGCGCGCCGGCCGCGCCTGTGGTGGGCGAGTCTGAGGCTTGGGAGCCTCAGGCTGGGGTCGGGGGGCCCAGGGGCCCAGAGGGGCCCGCCCGGGTTGTGGTGCGTGCGGCACTGAAGGTGGCACACGCGTAGTGGACGCGGGCGCTACCGGGGCACGAGAGGCACCCGGCAGGCTGGGGAAGGCATCCACGGACATGAGAGGTGGAGGCGGAGGGCGGACGGCGGCCGCAGGTGCCCTGGACGCCTGTCGCGCCTGTCGGGGGCGTTGTGTGCGCGGTGCGCGGGGACAGCCGCGATAGTTCGCGGGGTGACCCGCGTTACCGCACAACACGCAACTTGGAGGTTCCGGAGTGCCAGGCGTGCGCCCGCACTCCTTCGTGGAGTGATCGCCCAGGCACTTGACGCACCTAGGGCGGAGGTGACAGTTACGCGCCGAGTGGCCGTAACTCTGGCAGTTATGACACTGCGACGGAGTATTAGTTTTACGCGGGGGCTCAACAGTGATGCCGCTGAGGCCGCAGACGGAGGTGAGGTTAAAAATAGACTTACCCTCTACTGTACGGTCGAGGAGGACCAAGACCATATTATAGGGGGCGCGGGTGCGTGGGTGGTACATCCGGTGTACCTCCCGGACTGGGAAATCACCCTCCTTAAGGGAGGCGGTGACGTCATCAATCGAGATCTCGGCTGGGACACGACGAAGTACTACTCGGAGGAGGCGTTCCTCCTCGAGAGCAAACGTGAAATACGCTAACTTAGATTCCCGAAGGAATCTAGTTAAATTGCGAAAATCTGTACTGGTGGGGACCTTAACCTGAATGCCCGCCGGAGTGTTGAGGGCGGACGTATAATTGATTTTTTTACTATTAAGCCTAGTGGAGATTGACGTCCACTGGGACTTATCCTGTATTGTAACAGGCGGCGGTGGGCGTGGCTTCTTTGCCTGAGGCTCTACGGAACCCTTCACTTCGCTCTGAGGGAGCGAGACAGCGACAGAGTTGGCTCCGCTCGCACGTGTTCTCGCGACTGCCGGTATAGCCGCATGTTTAAGCACCCGAGCGCCATCTGACGATTTTTCGGTACGGACTACCTTATCTTTATGTCCGGAACCCGAGTCGGACCCGGAGTCCGGTGAGCGCGCACCGCGAGTGCGTTTCGAGTGAGCGACGGTCTTGTAACCGTCACTGTCGTGCGCAGAGGGCGCAGAGGTCGCGGATGACGCGGGGATCGCGATCGACGCGGGGATTACGGTCGGCACGGCGGGCGCCGCCTCATCTAGCTCCATCTCGGAGCCGGCCTCCGAGCTGGAGCTTGACGCGGGAGCAGGTGCTCTATCCACCAGATTCAGCGGCGAATCCGGTGAATCTAATGACGACTCCGAGTCGGACTCGAGAGCCGCAAACGCATTCGACGTGGCCACGCGGGGCACATATTGAACGTCCTTTGTGGACGTGAAGTGAAACAATGTCGCGCAAGAATAGCGTCGACGGCGTTTTCGTCGACGCCAATAGATAATAAATCGTCACGGAGTCCTGTAAAAATATTATTGTGGGCCATTCTGTAGCCCAAGGGGGACGCGAACTAACCTCCCTGCCTTAAAGGCAGGGGGGCACGCCAAACGAAAAACTACGGGACTATCCCGAGTCCGGATCAAAAGAGCTGTTTAAAACGAAACAAATTAGGAGAAAAATGTAAATAAATACGTGAGTGAGACAGGGAAAAAATAATATAAGACTACATAAATAAACAAAAATGTAAATAAATATATAAAGAAACGAATTGAGAAATACGTAAATAAATAGATAAATAAATAAGTAAGTGAGTAAACAAATAATTATATCAAGAAATAAATAAAGCAATAAATAAATAGAAAGGAAAGGTCTCACTCAGTTCTAGGAAACAGAACGCAGGTGTGTAGCACAGGTGTGCGGCGCAGGTGTGCCGAATCGGAACAATGGAAACGAGCACTCACGAAGTAATAACTGACGTCACTAAATCACGAGTATCGAAATCGCAGAGAGCAACGAGCGCGACGTCCGTCTCCCACCGTGGTCGGATCGGACTCCACTTCGACATAAAATTTACGTTTTTAAGTTGATAGCAAATTAAATGGACATTACAAAGGCACAAGTCGGCTCGCCCGGGGTAGTATCACCCTCTCACAAAAAACCGACGTGAAGTAACAGTGCTTGCATTGTTGCGTTTCGTTCGGTCAGTGAGAGCGCCGGAGACCCACCTCTCCTCCTCCTTCCTTCCCCCCTAATACGGGCTGGCAATGCACTTGCGACTCCTCTGGTGTTGTTAGTGTCTATGGACGGTGGTGATCACTTAACATTAAGTGACCCACCTGTTCGTTTGCCTCCTACGATATGAAAATGCGCATCTTCACATCGGAAAAGTCAACATCGATCTGAAGATGCTCCGTGATGGAGCGAAACACGTTTGTTCAATCAATTCCGAGCGGAAGTGCAAAGTAGCTATACTAACTATAATATTTAATGATGGATTTCCGCAAAGTAACCCGTTCTTCAATCAAATTATAAATTGATTATTTTCTTTATAATGACATAGGAATAATTTTCAAAATCATCTTCAACCAATCTAATATTTTGTAATATCTCGTATCTATGTTATTCATTATTGTAACAGTAACTTTTATGTACAGAGGAAAAAACATAAATAAAATTGAAAGCAAAAGTACACTTTGTTTACGTTTCTTTAGTCTCTTATTGTGTCTTCAAAAATTGGAATTTCTCCATACAGCAATAACATCTTCTAATCTTTAATTTTGTGTGCGTGTTCGAGTGGATCCGAGAATGGTTTAGATTCACAATTGGACCCGGTAGGTGGTGCTACGGTTGACTTTTAGATTTTTGAAGTTATACTCCTTTTGGCGCGTTAGGGAAATATGATGAGAGTAAATTTTTAGGATGCGCGCGCACACCGTCACTAAAAACCGACACCCTGTAGTTAGCTATAGTCAACATTTTGTTTCTTTGTATTTGTTGTTTGTATTTCTTTGTATTAAAACTTTCAATGTATTAAATACCTTTTTTCTATTGTTAGTGTCGTTTTTTCTACAAACGTAGAATAAGGCGAAAGATAAAATTTTTGTAAAGATTTTTATATTGTTACGCCAAAAAAGTATAACTTCTAACGCGTAACAATATCAATCAATCAATCAATATAAGCTGACCCGGCCACGAGTCTGACACTCACTCACTACATTTTGAATTAATATTATGATAAACTATTTTCAAACGTGGCGTCATATAAGATATCTATAACAGTCGGTACTACTGTTTCCTGTCAACAAACTAATTTGCATTAATCGAAATATAAATTATCCTATCTCTTTAGTTGGACCGTATTATACATAAATGACGACTTTCAGATTTCAACTTTTAGTCGAATCGGTTGAATAGTTTCGGAGTTCATCCAGGACAAACAACATGCCACTGGGTTTTTATATATTAAGATGTACATATGTTTATTCATATATCCAGTGTAGTATTTCAAGCGTATAATTTTTGAGTATATAAATCTTTATAAGCTGTAATGTGCATATATTTATGTAAACATTTTCATTTATATCGTGAGGTCAGAAGTACACCCACTTTTATTAATACAAAACAGAACATACTATAGGTGCTATACCCGCACATTTTATTATCTGCAAAGAAATATCACAAATGGACAGATCTCGGAACTCTGACTCCAAATATGATCTCAATTATTTGAAATATAAAGCTTGTTGTTTCACTTGAAATATTGGTTAATTCTCGGAGTTTATTATTTCTAGCAACACCATCGCTAGTAATATCTCGCCTTGTACAGGTGAATCAATAACAATAACCATTTGTTCCGGTTAACTGAAGCGAAACGCTAAATCAACCTAATTGTAACAATATTGCATTACTAAAATCAATATTTGGCTAGTGACTAGCTTCTGCCAACGTCTTCGCCCGCGTTATAAAACATATAATTAGTTTTGAAATGTGCGTGTAGCATTTACAAATTACTTATTTTACTTTCGAAATCAAATGTCTCGCATTCTACCAATGATAAGATGAGAACTGTGGCCACTATCGAGTAATATAAATCTTCTGACAGTCATCAATTAAGCCTGTAAATCAATTATGACAATAAGTAATACGAAAGCAGAATTTTTGTAATTTCTGAATGCCCCCTCCCCCTCATCAGCAAAAGAGAGCAATGCTCTTACCCCTTTCCTCCCAATGATTACGTAAACATTTATATCACCATTATTATCATCAGCCTGCAAGAGACTTACTGCAGGACTATAGGCCTCTTCCTGAAGGAAGTTATTAATCTAATCACCACGCCAGCCCATGACACATTGGCAATTTCAACAATTTCAAACTTCGAGAAATATTTTTTTATGCGCGAAATCGAAAACTTATATAAGTATTCTATTATCTGTTCTGGTTTCCTTATTGATTCATGGGCATCAATTAACAAGTCTAGAAATAAGGAATTTATAGTCTATAGAGGAATTAAGTTATAATGGTTCGCTACTGGGGCGATAGTAGCTCAGTGGATAATACCACGCGCCTATCACACCAACACATCCAGATCCCCCATCCCTTATGTCATCAAAAATAAGTAAACCAATGACCCCCTCGCGCCCTTTAGTGCTTACATAATATACTTGAATCACCCTTAGGTAACTGAAAAATGGACACAGTATAAATATAGTAGCCATGAGAAAGTCAACTGCGAATATCCTACATATAGCAACTTTTTCATATATTTCTCAATAAATTGGGCCTACAGTAACCTTCACAGCTAGGGTTGCCAGCTTTAGTGGCAAGGAAATGTCTTTTTATATGACGTCACAGATAAGTGGGACTTAACCCATTTCATGCATCCTTTAAAGCATAGCGCTTAAAAAATTCTTAGAACTTTAATAATCTTATATTAAACTACCTCTTATCGGCAGCTTCGTTTACGTAAATGTGGACTGATCTATCTCTCGGGAATAATGCACTATTGTTCTGAGTGAAAGATACTCGGTGTTTCATTCAATGCCCCTGACAATGTGTATGCAAAACTAACACATATTTACAAGTTTATATATAAAAAAATTAAAGTGAGACAAATTTTACAGGGGGTGAAAATGGTTGTCTCAGCAGAAGCTGCAGGTTTGCAAGTGCAAACGCTACTTTATATAAACTAACATCACTATATATAAAGCGTAAACGCATGACAAACAAACTTACCTTCGCATTTATAATATTAGTTACGATGAAGATATCTTATTTTTTTTTTTAAATTAGGACTAAGTGTCAAAGTTGTATAACTACAAAATAAATTATGAAAATCTATCCAGTACTTTTTTGTATAATGCGCGCACAACTATGTCATAATATTGATATATATATATATATATATGCTAAATCATAACTTCGAATTCTTATAAATTCGCTAATCTTCTAAATATATAAAAATCCAGTGTCATAATATTTGTCCACGATGGACTCCGAAACTACTGAACCGGTCTTCATGAAACTTGGCATTTATGTATAATTTGGTTCAATTTCAGAAATAGGATAATTTATATTTCGATTAATGACATAAATATATTTTTAATTTCAAATTAAATGATTATCAATGTTGAATATTGTTATTAATTGTAAGTTGCATCAGTCTCGAACAGATGGCGCTTTAAATTAGTTTGTTGACAGAAAACTGTAGACCTATAAGAGATATTTCATAGATGACACCACGTTTTAATTTTGAATTTCTTTTTCAACTCGAATTTATTCTATGGTCCACGTGTTATATTAAATCTAGTTTACTCTATCATACCTAATACTTTAGCATAATTTTTATTCAACATGTAATAATAGACCAATAGCAACGCGTGGTCCTGTAATCTTGTAGAAAATAAAAAATAACGAAGCCGGCACTAACTTAGAGATTTTATCTCACTGTTTTGCCGTTGGAGATAATTTTATGAGCGCTTTGTTATCCATCGATTCATTCTTGTTACTGATGCTTGTTATAGTGGAAAGGTAATGAGCTATATCTTCAAAATTAGTAAATCTGCAGATCTGTCTGTATATTTATTAAATTTATATATATATATCCCTTATAAAGGTCATAAATCACGAATAATGCGTTAAAAATGATCTGATGTTAAATAAACACGGTAAATACAGAGGGGACTGGTTCTCAAGTGCAGCTGCCGGAACACACCAATAGGTGCTTGGCGACAGATTTTGAATGTGGTACCCAGCCAGGCGGACACAGAAAAAACCCTAATCGTGCAATTGATCTTTATTTGTACGATAAATGGCCCGATCAATTTTTGTGAAATTTTTAAGGCTTACAACAATTGTTTTAAGACATTGAAAAAAATCATTTACTCTTACCTAATTTTCATAAAAAATGGTACGCGTGAAATGAATGCCATTCCAAAATTGATAATATATTAAATTTATTAGTAATACCTACTGTAAGAAAACGTAGAATATACTCATATTTTAATAATATAAAATATCGAGCCAAAAAAATTACGTCATATTAAGAAGGTGCAAAGTCGCAGGCAATTACTAGTAAAGAAATATAATAAAAACTATAATGTATGTATATACTTATTATCCCATAGCTCACTGCTTGTGATTTTTACTAGCTACATCTAGTGTAGAAATGAGGGATTATAAGTATTGTTTCGTGTAATTAGCACCGTACAGATAATGCAGCGGTTTAAGTTATCGGTTCGAATGTTGTAAAAGACAACAACTCTCTGTATGTCCTTCAGTAAATAGGTTTGTAACTCGTTAACTAAACTCATTTTTACATGATTCTTTTGATGTGAGACATCTATAGGCAAGGGTAAACCTAATTGTTGGCGTGCCGATACAGGCCGTAGCGTGTATGTGAGACGTGATGACGCGATGCCACGCGCAAGCGACTGCTCGTAATCTCTCTTGCCGCACTGAGCTCGCATACCTATAGTGTATACAGTGTTGTTTACTACGTTACACATGTGTTGCACATATGCCAGTCGTCCCGTGACGGCGCTTTTTTTCCTCATTACAGATTTTAATATATTAGGTCTTTATCTATAAAATTGCCATTTTGTATGAAAAAATTTAAACAAATTTTTTTCATGTATTTTTTATTTGTATTAATCGAAGTAATCACCCATGCAATCAATGCATCTTTGCCAACGCAGTGGCAGTTTATTGACGCCCTTCTTAAAGAAATCAGCTGGACGGGAGGCAACAAATTCTTCAAAGGCATTTGTACTGCCTCTCGGGTATTGAATTTTTTTCCCGCCAAGGAGTTATTCTGGAAATTCTGGAAAAAGTGGTAGTCTGTAGGCGCAAGGTCTGGTGAGTAGGGCGGATGACGGAGAACTTACAACCCCAGTTCTTGCAACTTGGAGACCGTCTGCCGTGCAGTATGAGGTCGCGCGTTGTCATGCAGGAGCAGCGGAGACGAGCGATTAACCAATGCTGGTTGGAGATGTGCCAGCTTCTCCATCATTGTGTTTAGTTCTTCACAGTACACATCTGCAGTAATGCTTACCCCGTTTGGTAAGAAGCTGTGATGAATCACACCGGCGCTAGACCACCAAACAGTGACCATCACTTTTCTAGGGGTAAGTTTTCGTTTAGGGCATTGTTTAGGTGCTGAACCAGGATCCAACCAACTTGCTGAGCGCTTGCGGTTAACAAACAGAATCCATTTTTCATCGCAGGTAACAATGTGGTTCAAAATTCCTTCATTTGTGTGTCTGTTGAGCAGTGTAAGGCACGTCTCAATGCGTACTTCGCGCGGGCGATCATTGAGTTCGTGGGGCACCCATTTGTCAAGCTTTTTACCTTGCCAATTTGACGCAAATGGACCAATATTGTTTTGATGCTAACGTCGAAAGCTGCTAATTCAGCCGTCGATTGTGTATCATCAGCTTCCACAATCGCATTTAATTCGTCATTGTCGACCAAAGTCTTCGGACGACCGCGAGGTTCATTTTTCAGGTCGAAATTCCCAGAACGGAAGCGAGCAAACCAATAACAGGTGGTGCCTTGGTTTGTAATGTTAGTTCCGTAAACGTCGTTGATGTTGCGTGCCGCTTGTGCCGCGTTGCTGCCACGACGGTACTCATATTCCATAATTACTCGAATTTTTAACGTATCCATGATGACAAAAAAGATTGAAATGCGATGAAAATGTAACACTAATCAATAAACAAATGACTACTTTTGGAAAAAGAATTCCATGTTTTTAAAATAAAATTAATTTGAAATTAGAATTCTTAGCCAAACAAAAATTATTTTGATTTGAAATGGCCAGTACTGCAGAACGGCAATTTCATAGGTAAAGACCTATTATGTATCGATACATCGGGTAATAATAATCAGAACAAGTTATGAGTTTAAAAGTGAATTAAATCAATACAGAATGGATATCAGTACATTCTATTATTCATTTTCATATACAATTATAATACGATATAATACAGTAAAAATTTGTTCAGAATACAAATGTTAAATGCGACAGTTAATAGATATTGTGTGCCTAAAGTCCTTGATTGACTGTAGAAATCCCTTGTAACGTTTAAAAGCTAGTTAAAAAAACATACAAGCAGACACGCGGGCATAAAAGTAGTGTTTGTCGGATATATTTACCCAAATGTAGGTGCAGCAAGCATAAAAAACTGGATATGTTTGTGCTCAAGCACGTCTATTGCCGATGGCCGATGTTAAACTTCTCGAAGATACGTTTACCCAGAACAGTGGTTGTCAAAGTCGTCATCCAAAAGAGCCAAATATAAACAATACAAAGATGTTTAAGCTTTGCTTTAGCAGAAACATTTTTATGAAAATAATTAAGATTTAGTAGATTAATAAGTAAGATAAGTAAGACAAGTAAGATAAGTAAGATAACTATACTCTCGAGTTTGACTAGCCTAAATATGTATTTTTTCCGAGAGACCAGCCGTTCTATTGTTGCTTTGTGAAATCGTTCTTCTTTTCTGTATGCTTGCGTTTTTAAAACAGATCATCTCTTACAAGTTAATAAATAATATTCCGGGTCTGCCCCAAAAATTTTTTGGAAGAGCCACAGTGTAGGAGTGTAACAGCTACCACTAGGAATTACGTAAATGCTAGGGACTCCTATGAAAGATTAGTTGCCTATAGCTTTACCAGGAAAGAAGAAAAGTAGCACGGAAAAGAGAAAACATAAATAGTAAAAGAAACAACGGAATCAAAGAAGATAGATTAAAAATAGAGGAAATATAAAATTAACAAACAAAAACGAACGGAAGACCAAACGAAAACCTGCTGTAACAAGTTCTCGGCTTACTCGCGGCTGAGGTGTGCTGACGAGAGGTGACCACGAGTCACCTCATAAAAAAAAAAAAAAAAAAAAACAGCTACCACTATGCAAATTTAGAGCGTCTGATTTAACCCCTCGGCTGATTTTATAATCTTTATCCGACATCAAATACATTTAAGAATTGTCGATGTTGTATGCTTGGTACACGTATACGTTTCAATAACTCATATAAGTATGAATATGTAGCTTAGCTTAGGTTAGCTCGGATAGGTCGCGAATTACATGTAGCAGGCAACAGCCCAAGCCGAAGTATGCCGTGCACCCTTGAGCTAGTTGCCCAAATAAAATCGGCTGAGTGCCTTAAGCCCTCGCTTTAGTGGTCCAGTGAAGCTGTTCAGACCTTGCTAGGTCAATGGTATAGTCAGTTCGAAAAAAAACAACCAGATCTCAAAATGGCGGCTAACGTTTTTAAATATCTAGCCATTTTTTTTTAAATTATAATAGTACATTACATATTGTTATTGTTCAAGATTTTCAAATTTTCAAATAAATACGGTATCCTTTTTAACTTATGCTGCCAAAAGTCTTTTGTCCAGTGCATCATAAGGTCTACACATAGAGTTTAAACTCTTATGGTTTTGGACAGTCCAGAGGTTTATCATTTCGTGTCTAGTTCATTTCGGTGACGAAACAGATATCTCACAAAAAAGTCTTTATATTTTTTGAGTTAATATATAGCTTATGACACTCACAAATAACGTGGCAATTGGTAAAAGAATTTTCAAAATCGGTTCAGTAGATCCAGACATTACCCCCTACAACCTCACTAACTCAAGCTTTACTTCTTTATAATATTAACATAGATAGAATTATTGATTTTATGTATAGATTAATTTTGGTTACATTATAAAGTACAGGATAAAACGATTTACAAACTTGCTGAGGAAAGTTCCAGGCTCTATTAAACTGAAACAGTTATAATCTGCCAGACGATTTGGCGTCACAATGGCCTGTCTGCGCACCGTAGCCGCAAGATTACCCACCCGCTGTACAATGGGCGACGGTGAGGCACTGATAACGGCGCAAAGCCTATCTCATTTCCAGCACTAACTTTAAATTAATGTTAACAATTTCGCATTCACACGAAAGATAATTTGTATTATATAGATTTAAATAAAATGTTATTGGAACGAAGTTACTTTAATGCGGCTTGGGGTAGGAGGTGACTGGTAAAAATCTTCACGTAAGGAAAAAGTGTTATGCAACTTTCTCTGTATCTCTCTGGCACTTAGACTTTTAACATGTACGAGACAGAGTTCTCACAACAAGATATTTTTTTAAGTTGGTCGGCCATTTTATTTATACTTTCTCAATTACAAAACATATATCTTTATTAAGAACTAGCGGTGCCCGCGACTTCGTCTTGACTTGTTGACAAAGAACTGTAGGACCGACTGCTATAGATATCTCATAGATGGCGCTGCGTTTTAATTTTCGTAATTTTAATTCAACATGTTATAACCGAGTCACAGCAACGCGTGGTCGGGCCAGCTAGTATTAAATAAAGTTTCGTGATATTTTTAAATAAAATTCACGTATCTTAGAAGCAAAAGTAAAATAACACTGGTCTGCAACAAAATCAAAAACAAAAAAAATATAATAAAATAATTATATACAATAAATAAATAAAATAAAATAAATATGAAGATTTTGATGCTCTGAATCTGTTCCCGATAGCCGATTTTTTCTATCACGTCTAGATTTTTCGATATGGTTTTTTTTTCAAAATATCATAAATTGAGTTTTTTCTTATTCGTTTTATGTATTCACATCGTATATATACATACGTAATAGGTTTTTGTCGTAAGAGAAGGAAGGGAAGTACGGAAAGTGATTTATATGGAAGTACATATGAGCCTGCACAGTATATACTGTGACTTTACAACAGTTAGTTGAAAACTTGTCTTTTAATAGTTTACGTTCTATATCAAATACTTTGGTGAGTTTTGCACAAAATTCATACTATATGTATATTTTTTTTAAATAGTTAATGTGTTGGTTATCCATTTTTCTATGAACAGACATAATAAATATAAAATAGATTTTTTTATTGAATTCCATTCATTTTTAGGTTATGAAATGCCGGGCACTTGTAAGAATTCTAAAGACTGTTCTTAGAAGAGCTATGACAGATAACGTTTTCAAATCAAAGTTGAACAAAGCTGAAAAAAGCTTGGGTGGCTTTTGTATAAGTGTGTGATAATTCTCTTGGTACCTAATACAAAAGCTTATAACTACCGACAAAATATTCGAGAGCTTTTTTCTGCTTATAAAGCTTTAGGGTGCAATGTTTCACTCATAATTAACTGTTTGGACTTTTAGTTGGTTTAGTGCATGACTTACGCATGTGTGGAGGAAATTTTGTTGAGGCAAATGTAGCGACATCTGTTATTCAGCAATAATTTCGTTTTGTTTGAAATACGAACGACCGTTGAATCATTTGGATATTGTACATACAAAAATACTAAAAGCGCAAATAAAAATTGGGAGGGTGGGGTTAATAAGGTGATAATTTGGGCTTATAGGTATTTTTATGGCAAATAAAAATAAATGCAAAAATGACAAATTGTCAAAAAAATTAAACATAAAAAATTATTAGCGTACACTTATTTAAAAGGCCGGCAACGCACTTGCAACTCCTCTGGTGTTGCTGGTGTCTATGGACGGCGTTGATCACTTACTGTCAGGTGACCCACCTGTACGTTTGCCAACTATGATATTAAAAAAAACTGGATAGCAACACCCTAGTGACGTAGAGGTATAAATATACTTTATGACCTATTCTCATGCTTACCATACATTTAAATTTTAATAAAAATCAACCCAGCCGTTTCGGAGGAGTTCAAACATACCGTGACATGAAATTTTTACATATCTATACTAATATATAAAGCTGAAGAGTTTGTTTGTTTGTTTGGTTGAACGCTATGATCTTAGGAACTACCAGTCCAATTTGAGAAAATCCTTCGGTTTTACATAGCTCATTTATCGAGGAAGGCTTTAGGCTATATATCATCACGCTAAGACTAATAGAAGCAGAGCACCAATGAAAAATGTTTCAAAATCGGGCACTTTTTCTTTTTGAGAGATTTCGTTAGCGTTAGTGTTATATACGTTGCCATGGTAACGTGGTAAGTTTCTATCGCAAACATTTTCAAAGTTTATTTTGTTTTCCTATGCAAAAAGTTTATACTACTTTTATTTCCAATTTTTTATTTGTTCTCTATTACGTATTATAAAAATAAAGTTTGTGTATGTACAATTAAAATAACAACTTTTTGATGAATGGATATGGCTACAAATGACCAAACAAATTTTTTTTATACCTTGTCTATATTTTTAGAATATTATATTTTATCTGTTTATTTGTTTGTTCCGGGTAATCTCCAAAACGGCTGGACCTATTTTAACGGGAATTTTACTTTTTACTGCCAGATAGCCGAAATTATAGCGGTTGACATATTCTATTTTATTTGTCCGCGGCTTCGTCCGCATTGCTATTTCCAAAATGGTTGGACCAATTTTCACGGGATATTTACTGGTAGACTGCAGACCTCATAAAAAGTAATTTAGGTTTTTTTCAGCCGCAGTGGAATATCCGAAATGCTTGAATTAATTTTCATGGGACTTTCACTGGCAGAGAACTAACTAATGAGCTATTTTATTTTAAAGTAGTGGGCTCGGCAGACGTTGGCCCGCCCTGATAATAAAAAGAAAATCTTGACAAATTATACCTAAACCTTCCCCGTGAACCGTTCTACTTACTGGTGAAAACAGCATGAAAATCCGTTCTGTAGTTTTTGACTTTATCGCGAACAGATAAACAGACAGATCAGAGCACTTTGTTTTACACTATGTGGTGATGAACTGTTACGTATGCATTCTTTCGTGTGAAATTGATCAAAAATAATTTGTTTAATGTAAACAAGCGCGTGAGACGTGCGCTGTACCGGACTCCAAGAATAAATGTATGTAATTTTAATTATATTATCATTTTGGTCAATTTGGCGGCCATTTTGTTTTATTTACCGCGTTTACATCTACATAACTCAGTGATTGTAGCAACGTATAAGAATAACACAATTATATTGACAATATGGGCATGTTATATCTATATAATAAACAATTTAACACAAATTGTTCGATAATGTATAGTTTAAAATTTTCATTACTTTCTTATATAGTGTTAGTGAGCACCGAGGGTGGTATATAGTGGTTAAACTTCCAGGTATGTTGCTGATGATAAATCCCTTCCCATTCGATATACTATTCGTATTCACATATCTAATGTACACGTAACATAATACAGTAGATGGCATGCGTGTCGTAGTTACAAATATTTTTGAAAAAGCATTTCTGTAATGTACACACCTACTTACAATTTTACATTTCTTTAATTCATTTAAAAAACTAGTTAGCTAGTTACATATAAACAAGTAATTCCACATTAAATCATTTGGCATTTCGCTTTATCATAATGTAACGGAAACCTACCTGCATAGGAGCTATTTATTTGTTATTTTGTTCCAACCTATTAACAAGAATAAAGAATATTCTTTGTCTATCCACTTGCATTTATCGCAGGTTAAAGTTTAGCAAACTGTTCATAGAACAGATAAGGCTATCTATTCTGAGAAATGTTTATTTTTAATAGAACACTGAGTACTTCATTGGCATCAATATAATTACGTATTAACCGAATTCCGATATGCAAAATACACTGACATATTTTATGCAGATATCTTCAAATGCCTCTTTACGGGAATACATCTGCCGACTGCAATAAATCAGTTATTAACTGAAAAGTTTTTTTTATATATTTCTATTCTTAACTGCCTGATTCTTATAACAATTCCTATGTGAAGTTAAAGGATATTGTTATAATAAACAAGTGAGGTACGGATTTAAATTATCTTTAGAAGTTAGGCGTCGACAGCATGATATGATGTTTTTGCATGCTATACTATCGGCTTATATTGATTTTCCCGATCTTTTGGGTTCCATATCACTGCGAGTGCCAACATACTGCACACGAAAAGCACCGCTGCTTACAGTCCCACACGCTAAAACCAATTATGCACAAAATTCAGTACTGTGTCGCATTGCTAGAACTTATAATGATATATATGATACCATAGACATATTTCGTTATTCACGGAATACGTTTAAAGGCGAAATTATAAAATTAAATCGCGCTATTATGTAAACAACATTATTTAAAAAGGTATAAGCACGTAAATATACACGCACAGGAATCACAAATACACGCATACACACGCTCACTCACTCACACACACACACTCACACACACATTTACACACCTACACAGCATATACATCCACCTAAGTACGCACACGTACCCACTCACATATAATTTTAAGGCCAGTACGGGATATATGTTTTCGTCTTACTTATATAACTATTATTACTTGGTATTAATCACTATGTTGTATTAGAGAAATTCTGTTTTGGCTGTAATTATTACATATTATAAGTTATTTTATACAAACCCATGTAAGCTGTTGAGTTTCCAAATAAATAAATAAAATAAATAAATGTTCATGCTTAGTAGCAGAACCATGACATCTGAAGCGTACCTAACATCAACGCCAACCAGCCTTCGAGAACAAAATACATTCACAATTGCACAATATTCGTTAAAAGAAACGTTTTAAATTAAGATTAAATAAACACATATTAAGAGATGACGGGCGTATTTTAATTTTTCGTAAGTCTCTCTTTTTCATTTTTCATATGTAGCCTGAAATTGCACAAACATATTTGTTCTTCATCCGAGCCAAATAATGAAAATTTTTATCCATCTGAGCAGGACATGGATTTTGAGTTTTATTTTTGGCAGTAATCTTCTAGATTATTACTGCCATTACCGAGGAGGTAATAAATATTACAAATTTCTTGTGATAATTTCAATGTTCTAACAAAATTGAACCCTCGTTAGAATTTTAAACTTCGTTCAATCTGTAATACAGCGAATCGAAAGTCCATTGAGAGCAATAATCTTTATTGGGTACAATAAGTTTACCATAAATAACTTAATAAATAATTCTATTGCTTTATTTTTTCACATGTGACATGTGACGCTAACAGAAAACGTACAAATTCATGAAAATTTAAAATCAAACTTGAAAGCAACTTGGCGTATGCAGTGTTTATATTATTTATATTTCTCTTTTAAGACTTCAAAAATATTTAAAACTCCTAAATAAATAGATTAGCGCCACCTATGAATGATAAAAAGGCGTATATCTTTTTATTTTATTAGCGCCACCTATGAATGATAAAAAGGCGTATATCTTTTTATTTTATTAGCGCCACCTATGAATGATAAAAAGACGTATATCTTTTTCAATAACAGCCATATACTTAACAATTTAACAGCTCTAAAAACAATGCTAAAAATCGTATAACGAATAATTTGTTTAAATCAAAAGTAATTATTATTAACAAATAAATTTCAGTACAAGCGCCAGGAACTGATGCGTGCGGCATCACAACTCTTTTATTTTATTCGATTCGATATACTTGGTGACCAGTTGATGGAGAAATTATAGAGCGCCGGAGGCCCACCTCTCCTTCCCTCCCCTCTCCTTTCTCCCTTCCTTTCCCCCAAATACAAGCTGGTAACGCACTTTCAACCCCCTTAGTGTTTTTAGTGTCTATGGACGGTGATCACTTAACATCTGTTCGTTTGCCTGGTATGACATAAAAGAAAAACAAATTTGGAAAAGAAATACGTGTAATACTACCTCGCATGCTCACAAATGTGCTACAACTCTTCTACTAATTATGAGCAATTTGCCACAAAGAGACTTGACGTGAAGTAATGGCCATACATGGCGATGTCGACTATTCCATGCCAGTACTCGTATTGTTCCGTCGTAACAACAATTAAAGGGCATGTTACTTTGATTATCTAATGTACCATACGTGGTATTCGTTTAGAACCGTCAGCGATCTACGATCAGCTGCTTACTAACTTGCTTAAATGGGTTTAGTGCTTGACCACAAACCTGCCCGACTTTAAATGAGGATGTGGTCCAAGATTGTAAACACGCTAAAGTCTAGACTAACTCTCAAGTGTAGCTGCCGGAACAAGTCTATAGAACTTAAGACAGGTAATTAATCAATCGGGATTAGCATTACATTGCTATGGGTACATCACAATGTTTTCCTTCCACGTAAGCTAAGGCTCATTAGGCTCATTAAGACTCAACTCGAACCTAAGTAGAAATCGTTAACTACTGACTTATTGTCGCTTCAAGGTCACTTGTTACCAAGGTAAACCACAAAAAATATTATCGAATAATTGAAGACATTTTGTAGACTTAATATATGATTTATTTACGCAGCTGTTCTGGTGAGGTTAAGAAATACTTACGTAAATTCATAAGTCATTAAATTTCACATAAATTCAATATTATTGTATTGAATTTCAAAATAATTTAAATTTAATTCCACCCCATTGTTAGTCGTTTTGGAGGCCCAAGGAAGGCTGAATTGAAAAGAGGTAAACAGTCAGCAGCAGTTGGGTAACGCACACTTACTATTTGATGAGTTTAGGGAGTGAGTGATGAGTTGAGGGAAATCAAACCATCATAAATTCCCATCTCTAACTCCAACTTCCTCAAATTTATAGGGTTTCTTTTCCCTTGATCCAGGATATCTCATAAACGGCCATTCAATAACAGTAGTGCTGATTTAAACATTATAAATTTGTCCAAGCTAACAAAGACTGAACCAGTGGAGCAAATAAACCGACATTCTTGGAATCGGTGATGCAAAGAGTACACCTCCGTACTATAATTATCACTTAAAAGGAAAGAAAGGATGGCACTACCAGAATAGTTGACATTAAAACTCCAAGCCACCGCTTGACACCTCATATACCGATCATTTTCGAAGATTTGCCCGTTTCCGCTAAACGTCGAACATTAGATGCAAAGGCAGCTGTTTTCTTATACAATCTACAGTAATAAGTGTTGAAAGCAAGACCTTTCAAGGCGGGAATATGTTCAGACCCAAAATCATAACCGAAATATCTGCAGTATGATTTTTGTTGCAAAATACGATGTAAATTAAAAAAGAATTTGACACATAATAACAGACGATACACTTATTTAAATTTCTCATAAGTCGATATATATACCCTGGAAAGGTGTTAACAGTTAATATTGATGATATCAGGGAACCGCTCCTGAGCTTTATGGAATATGTGGCAGAAATAGCGAAAAAAGGAAACAATTAAAAGGAAAACCGAATTGGCAAAAAAAAAAGAAGTTAATAGAAATGGCTATACAGTAAATAAAGTCTCGGATAATGCACGGGGGAAAACGGGGACTTGAACAAAAAAAAAACAGTTATTATTAAAAATAAAAATATATCTATTGTTTTAAGGATTGACATTGTATAATATTAGTAAACGTCTAATTTCTTGTTATAAGTTTATAATTGTGTGCTATAATTAAATGGTATTATCTTGAAGAATAATTAAAAGCTTCATAATACAACGTCACACATACTAAATATATTTTTACAAATTATGAAATTCACTATTATGGCTTTAATCGAGCCTTTATCAATACGGTTACTGCATTTAACATACTCTTTGTTACCACTCGCTACATATTTGAATATTTTTCCTTTAAAAATTGAACAGTCAACGAACTTCGAACTAAAAACAATTGTATTTATGTCTACAAGCCGCGGCAACTATTTGATATCATTTTCCTGCATACCAATTTACCACTTAGAGAGGGATATTAAAATGATTATTAGCAAACGTTACACAGTTACATATACTGGAGTAAATTGAAAAATTGCTGTTAAAAGCAAATCTTCCTGTTGCAGTTTTATTCGCTATTTCATTCCACAATTTGTATGAATCTCATGTAGTATATTAAATGTTATATGGGTCGCCTACCTACCTAACTACACAATAAAGTCGTATGTAAAATACGCTCCCTGAAAATAGTTATTTGCTCTTATGCATATTTTCTTAAATTAGGGATATAAGTCGATCGATATTTACTAATTTTATACAAAAATCAATGTTTTGGCGTTATTATTAGGTTCTTTATTCAACTATACTTATAAATACGAAAAGTGTGTTTGTTTGTTTATCTTCTACGGTTTTGGGGCTTAAATAATCAACCAATCATTATACAATTTTGTATGCACTTTACCAGGGATACAGATAATACCTAGGGAACTTTTTATCCCGAAGAAATATACTGTTCCCGAGGGATAGACTTAATCTATATTAACACGAGTGAAGACACGAGCAAAAGCTAATTATGAATAAAGACAGGTGTCAAAAGTCATATTAACTTGTTCGTTAGATTGATTTGTTCGTTACAAAAATAAAACCTGGCAGTATGAAGTCGACCTGCAATAATAGCGCAGTCGACAAACCTATAGGTAGCCTTTGCTACTGGTGCCACTACCCAATTGAGTGTTGTAAGGTTAAATAGAGGAAGATTATTTTTGTGATTCAAAAATTATAATTACAAAAGTGTAGATTTCTTGAATAAAAAAAAATTGAGAACGAAGCAAAAAAACAACCGAAAATTTTCTGGTAGTCCTAACTGTAGTGGTAAATATAAAAATGTTTTCTTAATCAAAAACCATAAACTTTGGGAGCATGGAGTTTAATTGTCACTCATACTTTCATTAATGCCGTTTCCTAAATTTAATTTATCTTTTTATCTTTTATTATAAAGGCTATTAACCGGTTATTATAACATCCGCATAAATTTGGATGTGGTGTTACGGCACAGCTTTTTTCCACATTGTATATCACGCGATATCTGCATCACTGTTACTCTTCATGAGGAATGCAATAGTCCCATCCTTATCACTTGTTCATCACACACGACCGTGGACCGTTAGCCGATATCAGTCTTGTAGTAGCGCTGTACGATTTTCGTCTTGTTTATTTATGTTCGACACACGCGTACAGACATTTGTTCTGAGATAACGTAGATTCCATTTTAATACCATCATGATATATTAAATATAGTCTAACAATGAACACGTGAAAGCAGTTTACTGAGCGCATGCGCTAAATCTGTCAAAGCCGGGAACTTGTGTGTGCCAAAGTTCATCATTTTATTTGAAAAAAATAATTATAATAATAATATTTTAAAGTGTTTCCTGAAGACTAATAATTAAACTTTAAAAATGTCGAAAGATACAACACCAGTGGGTTTAGACGCAATACTGAAGCAGCTAGGACCGTTTGGGAAATATAACATAATAAATTATGCGTTATACCTTTTTCCTTGCTTTTTGGCGGGAATGTATGGATCGGTATTTGTATTTGAAGCCTCGGATATTAACTATCGGTAAGTTAGATAACTATTTTGTATTCTTTAAAAAGCATAGCTAACCTTAAAACTGAATCGACACTGAAATATTTTGAATTTAGAAACGCTTTTGACACGTTCCGTCCTTACTGAATAACTAAATATTTTGGTATGTCGTATTGACTATATTTGAATAATTTAAAGCTTAAATTTATAAAATATAACCTAGTTTTAATAGCGCATGCGCTGTATGCACCAAAATATATCAAGGGACATATGACACAAAAAGGGGAAGGGTCTCACAAGGTTATCACATCGGCTTTTAAAGTATTTAGGGGAATGTACAAATACTGTTGAAAGCGTGAAGTGTATAATATTTCATCTAAGATATATATGAGCAGTTATATTTGTTGTAAGAAACACAACTAAAGTTACATGCTTATTTCAAGTTTTTCCAAACTATTCGCACCATTCAATACATCGTTATACAATGTAGTTTATTGTAACTCAGTATGCCATATAAAACTTCTATTTTAAACCCTGATTTCTAGATACTAATAATTTTAAATAAATTGTTTCGTGCTTATTAATGATAAAATCCAAAGAGTTTACATCCTTTTTCCCAAGTTTATATGATTCGTAAGTTGTACGATTAAAAACAATTTACTTAATAGACTTAATATAAAATATTATATTTAAAATAATGATTATAACTAGACAATTTTTACTGTTTTTCTTTAATTATATTTAGACGTAGCTATTATACCTTTACACAGATGTAAAGTTGACGGAGGTCGTAGTATCATAATAGGTTGACAACAAGATATAAAAGATGGTCAGTGTTGAAATAATTCCTTGTAGATAATGTATAATTAGATAAAGTGTCATAGAGTGATTTGGTCGAGATATTAGTATGCCATAAAATGTTTTTTTTAATCTTATGTACATAAGTATCCATTACACCGGTCAACACGATTTTTGGGTCTAACTTCTACATGTTAAATTTTGGTTTCTCCTACGACAAAAATAAGGAAAAAAATGTTTTTTCCGATTAAAGTTTGCTTTTGTAGAAACTAGAACAATTTTTCAATTTTTCGGCATTTATATTAATTTATAATATATAATAATTTATAAAATTATAATTAGAAAACATTTTTTTAGATACAAGAGTCTTTTTTATTCAAGATTTGTGATAAACAATAACATATAGATGTAAAATAACAAGAAACTAATGTCTAAAAGTGAATATTTTTCGTATTTCTTTTATGCTCGTATGAGCTCTCTCGTATTAAACCCCAAATGTAATCTCCCATCATATTCTCGTTGTACTGCCCTTGATATCGCCGTTCAAAGTCCATCACATCTTGGTGAAAACGTTCTCCTTGTTCCTCGGAGTAGGCCCCCATGTTGTCTTTAAATTCGTTCAGATGTAGTAGTAATCTTTTGTTTATGAAATAAATTAAATCATACTTATCGTCATAAATCAGGCCAAAGCAAACTTTATGAACTGAATATGAATATTTAAGTGTTTTTCAATGTCTACAATCAGAATTTAAGCAAGAGAACAGAAACCCAAAAAATTTTTTTTTTGTTGACCTCTGTTATTCAACACTATATTACATAATATTGATAGTATCTTCCGTAATGCATATAGATTTGATCTTGTGCACAAGCGACCTGAATTGAAAATAATAAAACAAAGGATGAATTCTGAGATGTCGGGAATATTTACTGGAAAATTTTAAATAAAAGGGTATTTTGTTTAATAATTCTCACCTGATAATCTCAGTACTGAACTGTAATAACGAGAACCGGTTACTAAAATGGATAGAATAAAAATAACAAAGTGTCACAGCATATAGAGTTATAATGAAGATGAACGTCTGAGTTTAGAATAGTAATTTGCGGTTTGAACAATGTAGTTTTAATTGTTATCCTGAGCTACTAACTAGCAAACCGTGAACATGCATTAATTAAGTGTTATCAAATTGCTTACATATTTGTGAAATAACATATCGGTCATATATGACACTTGTATAATCACATGAAAGAAAAAAACAGTGCTAATTTAAATAAATCTCCATGTAAATAATTGGAGTTGTCTAGCCATTAGGTTCACTTCTTTGGTTTAGTATCTCTATTCGGGTAACACTAAGTCGACTGTCATGCTAACTAATAAAAGAACGTGAGTTTGTTTATTTGACACGCTTACACTCGTTAAATACTGAACTGATCATCTTGAATTTTTGCACACATGTCGTCAAGAGTACTAGAAAGGACATAGCATACCTTTTATTTAGATAAAGTAAATTTTAAAAAAAAAGTATTAACCGACTTCAATATCAATCAAAAACCCATAAGGCACTAAAAAGCGGAAAATAAATAGTTTATCAAATTAACCAAATTAAATAAAACATATGAATATGTGTGCTACCTAGAGATATATTGGAAGTCGGTGCCAACCAAAATTTCAAATTTGTTCCAGGTAGAAATGTATTACAGAGACGACTTAAACTTTGTACCTATGTAGATGATATGATTTTCGGTTCGCACCGATTTCCAATACATCTCTAGATAGCACACATATTCATATGTTTTATTTAATTTGGTTAATTTGATAAACTATTTAATTTCCGCTTTTTAGTGCCTTATGGGTTTTTGATTGATATTGAAGTCGGTTAATACTTTTTTTTTTTAATTTACTTTATTTTTCCATTTTTAGTGTACATAAATATATTTTACTAGCAGTGCCCGCGAACTCCGTTCCGCCTTAAGTATATTAAAATATGCGCATTTTTGCGGTATGGTATGCGATATGGTTTCAATTGGTTGTACAATAAGTAACGTTTGGTACGAACGCAAACTTATCAATAATCCGCGATAGTTTCTACCACCAACTCGGCTACCATCGCTTCACACATAATACACCTTACGTAATGTAATTACAATGCTTGCGTCATGTTGCAACACAGCAACGAACATAAGCACAATAGGCTCCTAAGAATTGAAGAGTTTTTTTTATAATATTGGTGGCAAACGAACATACGGGTCACCTGATGGTAAGTGATCACGGCCGCCCATGGACACCTGCGACACGAGAGGAAACACAGATGCGTTGCCGGCCCTTAAGAAAGGAGTAGGCTCGTTTCTTGAAATTTTCTTACTTTGTCACGGATCCCATAATCAGAACCTAACCAAACTCTCATCAAACTACCCTTGAAGTACGTCCTTTCCAATAAAAAATGAATCATCCAAAATCGGTTAGCGTGATATTGAGTTATTCGTCTATTTGTCGTGTACATACTTAATGCAAATTTAAAACTTATACGGTTTTGCATTTTCTTACTTTGTCACGGATCCCATAATCAGAACCTAACCAAACTCTCATCAAACTACCCTTGAAGTACGTCCTTTCCAATGAAAAATGAATCATCGAAATCGGTTAGCGTGATATTGAGTTATTTGTCTATTTGTCGTGTACGTACCTAATGCAAATTTAAAACTTATACGGTTTTGCACTGGATGCCGTTGTCGGAACTAGACCAGATTGAAATGGGACCACACGGGAAGTACCAGCTTTCAAATAAAAAAAGAATAATCAAAATCGGTTCACCCTGTCCAAAGTTATGAGGTAACAAAAAAAAAAAAATTACAGTCGAATTGATAACCTCCCCCTTTTTTTGAAGTCGGTTAAAAATATAATAAAACTGACCAAAAATAGTTTTATTATTTCTCAATATATTCTCCCTTAGCGTCAATTTACTTTTTCATACGAATAGACAAAAATTTCAAAAACATTTATTATGCACAGCTGTCCGATACCCAATACAAAATTTGAAATCCCAACGTTGAATCTGTTAAGCATAGCTTTGTACCAAGCCACGTGGTCTGCTTTTTGAGCCTCGTATAAATTGTGAGAAATCCATTGGGTACACAGATTTTTTATACCCAAATCTTTTTGTAGGATTGACTGCAGAATTTATGCTTACGAATGCCTGAATGTCAATCCCATGACCGTCTGTCTCGAAAATACGGTGTACAGTACCAATGCTTTCGTTGTTCATAACGGTAGAAGGACGACTATCACAAAATTCGTCAATGATATTAACTTGAAGCGCTGGAATTTTGCATGCCAACTATAAACAGTCGATTTTCATGGCGATCCATTGCCAACATCAATTTCAAGGCGAGCGACATTCTATTGAGGAATCAAATTACGTATATAATTTCAATAAACTATACAACAAAAATATTTAAAAAAGATTTAAAATAACGCCAAAATGACAACTAAACGAAAAAATGTTTCAGATTTTTTTAGTGCGTCCTTTTTTTTTTTTTTTTTATGTCATAGGAGGCAACGAACAGGTGGGTCTCTTGATGTTAAGTGATCACCACCGTCCATAGACACTTGCAACACCGGGGGAGTCGCAAGCGCGTTGCCAGCCTGTGTTGAAGAGGGGGAGGAAGGGAAGGGGAAGGGGAAAATGGAAGGGGAGGGGAGGTGGGTCTCCGGCGCTCTCACTGACCGAACGAAACGCAACAATGCAAGCACTGTTACTTCACGTCGGTTTTCTGTGAGAGGGTGGTACTACCCCGGGCGAGCCGACCCATTCATGCTGAAACCAGTAATAGCTTCAGCGTGGCTCTACCATTATTTTGTTCAATATAGTACTGAAAGTGTTTATTGTCCCATTATATTAATATAGGTTAATATTAAATTTGTTCTTCGTTTTGCTGCCTAAAAACTCAACAGTCCGTTAAATACAAACAGTGCTTACAAAATTTATTTTCCTTAAAACATTACAGCGAGCAATAATAACTACAATAATCATATTAGACCAACAAAATTTATATATATTAAAACCCAGACAATCAGTTTTCATTCTATAACAAATAAATTATAGTCAATTGTAACACCAATCTATACTTTCGTAACATCGTCTACATAACAAATGACATCAATAGATTGTGTCAATTGTTATATATTATTTGATTGAATATCGTAATGGTCTATTATTGATATTGTTATTAGAATATCATCACGTTTTGTTATTTACAACGTAAATAGAAATGTATTGTTAACATCTATTACGTTCACATTCTTACGATTGCGGGTAACAGTTACTAAAATGTCATACAATTCGATGGAAGAATTCCTTCTTCAAAAACTAGTATTATAATACAACACATCACACCTTTAGAGTTTATTAGTATTAAAAAGCAATTGTATACACACTGTTTAAACATCGCACAATGTCGCGCTAGCACAGTTACCCTTTTTATTCAAGTTCATAGTTTTTTTTTAATTCGTTGGTGTAGCTCTGCTGAAATTCATAACATCCTACACTGCCTACACATTGATACTGCTTGGAGAAATTGTATAGAATAATCAGATAAACAATTTAAAACCAAGTCAGAATATTAGTCTTGAATCTTTCAAATTCTTGGTTTCGTGAGACTTACATGCCGGTAGACATGTATGTCTTAGGAATTCTTATATGTATGAATAGCTATCTTAGTTCAGCTTACACAGATTCGCGGTGTAGCACCCAAGGGAACAAACCCAAGCTGAATTCCGACCACTTTGGCACCCTTGAAGTTGTTGCGTAGCGGCGAAGTGCCTTAAGCGCTCGCCTCTAGTGAAGCTGTGAAGGCCCGTCAAGCCAATAGCATAGTCAGTTACGAAAATAATCTTCCGAATTGTTTTTTTAAAAATAATATGTAGCCTTGACTGTTAACTCATCATCTTTTAATAGGTAAAAGATATACAGCCTTTTTAGTGAAAACTTCTTTAGGCGCGTTGAGCGGTATTTTTGTCGCAGGAGATAAATTTATAATTTCACGTCATAAGAAGCAAGCGTGGGCGAACGTATTACGCATGCACGGCTTGCATCAGACTAGCGACGCATAGTATAGCGGCCTGTGTACTACTAATAATGATATTTTGTATTGCGATTGTGCAGCCCTTCATATGTTTGAAGAATTAATAAACTGTATAAAAAATATATCATTATTATTCGGAGTGCCAATACATGTGAAAGAGAGACTATTGATAATAATTCCAATATACATATTATGGCATTTAAATAATTCATCCAAAAGAGAACACAGTTTAGATCCCATTGTTTTGAGTTTTCACTTCTATCGGTAGTCCTTATGACTTTTTCCAATTACATTTTGCATGCTGGTTCTTTTAGCATTTTGTGTGTTTTTCTTATCATCATTTAGATTACAGTTTAATAGTTACTTCAGCTGATGTCAAATGCACACTCCCACTAAGCAAATAACGATAAAGCAGAGTAAGGCACAAATTATAAATATATTACAATAAATACCCGATGTTTGTACAGTACAAACAATACTAATCATTGAGTCAACAAAGTTATTATGAATAGTTCATATTCCCTACCGAGATCCTAGATTGCTATCTTCAGAACTCCTTGAGCTCATAATAGCTCAGCGACGGTATTCGGGTCATCTTTTTCAAGATATAAGAGATAAAGGGTAAAAAGACCCTTTATGTATTCCTCCGAATGCCGACGCATCGTTTAAACTCTAAACGTTGGAAAGCATATCAGACTGTACCGGAGTAAACTATTTCGATATCCTAATAATATAAATAATTAATACTAATCGCGTTATATCGATCCGAATACTGAGCTACGAAATAGATGGATGAGAAATTATTACACGTGGCAAAGAAACGAATATTAAGAATGATGAGTGGTGTAACTAGAGTGAGTATAACAGAGAAAATATTGGAAATAGCACCAGTAACAGAGAAGTTGAAGAGTAACAGGTTAGCATGGTACAGGTATATTATGAGAAGAGATGAAAGTAATGTAATAAGAAAAGTTTTGAGCATGAAAGTGGACGGATACATGAGTAGAAGAAGACCGAAAAGGCATGGATGGATTGTGTAAAACACGATATGTGTATAAAAGGTGTGAAGGCTGAGATGACACCTGACGAGGGAGAGTTTAAGAGGAAAACCTGTTGTGCCGACAATACTTAGGTGGGATAAGAGTAATTTGTACAATGGTGATGATATTATAATCAAATTAAACCTTTTGAAGTGTTCTCTATCAGTCCATAGTTCAGGATATTGATTATAATATTTTAATCTATAATTGAATATGGTAACAGTTAATAATTCTGTAATGTCGCCAAAGTACTAAATTGTTGCATGATTGTTGTCTAAGTGTAAGTCTAACATTGACAAAATTATATACATATATATGTCTATCTTCTAAGGGTAATTCACAGTAATGATAAATTAATACATTTTATCTTTTACATATTAATTAAATAAAAGTTGAGGCAGTCATAAGGACTGTCGTCAGAAGTAAAAACGCAAATTGATGGAGTAACTTATTTATTTAAGGCCCACAAAACTGAGTTCTATGAACAAAAATAGACACGAATCCTTTTATATGTGAACACAGCATACATAATATAAGAAGACAAAGTCATAGTATTAGCACAAAGAAAAATTAAATTATATTAAACATTTAAATAATAATAAAAAATCTAGTTGAGGTCAAAGAAACACAAAAAAATATATCGAATTTGAAACGTAAAGTATTACAAGAAGAAAGCATGCGATACAAAGGGCAAAGTTGGCCTGCGTTGGTTCTTGTTAATGGTCGATGATAAGTTTGCCTGTTAAGTAAACGACTGCCTATACGTGGGGCACTCAAGGGTATTTTTTGAAGAAAATCTGAAGATTCTAAGAATCTTCAATAACCGTGTTCTCTTTTGAATTCTTAAATTAATTATAGTGTGAATTATTTAAACTTCATAATTTGTATATTGAAATTATTAACATTAGTCTTGTTTCCACATCTATTGTCGCTTTATACAGTTTGTAGATTAATCGATAATATGAGGGGCGGCACAATCTCAATACAGAATATCAATAATACATGTTCACAGGCCCCTATACTACTAGTCGCTAGCACAGAGCAAGCGCAATACGGACGATCCCGCTTACTAGCAAGTTATCACGCAAAATTATAAGTTTATCTCCTGCTAAAAATACCGTTCGACGCGCCTGAAGACGTTTTCACTGCAATAGTTGGTTATTTTCAACATTGTTTTAATCAATATTATAGTAATTCTTATCCAATTAAGTATTTACATTACGCACAACAATGCAATGCCGATCAAAACTTTAATGTGTATTATTCTAATGAATAATATGAGTATATTATTAGATATATAAAATTACGCGTGACAAAAAAGTTGTAGTGCGATTAGTAGTATGTAGATTCGTACGCGAAATCCAAAAAAATCATTGGTACATGCCGAGGTTCGAACCTTTGGATATCAGATTAATATTCTACCGGTCAAACCGCTCGACCACCGCAATAAAATAAATTTTAGGAAATAATATCAGGTGAACATAATAATAATAATATAACCAAGGCTCAGAACTACGCGTTGCAATAAAATTTTGCCAGAAGCACTTCTGCTAAATATATATAAAAATTAGTTTGTATGAATAGACGTCAGGGCTGCGTGTGAAGTGAAAGGCAGTGGTCCTGGACGTCAGACACGCCTCAGCTGTAACAGATTCGCGCGCGCATCTCCATACATTAGTATACAATTTCGTAAGCATATATTTTTTATTATTGTGAATATTTCTTTGTGAAATACTCTGTAGGGTGTTTATGTTAAATACTATAACACAATTATCTTTCCATTATTCATAGAAACAAATGTCATATATACTAGACTGGGCCAAAAACATCAACAATTTTTTTTTTTTTTAAGTATATCGAAAATATTATTTGGGATGAAAAAAAAACAATTTAATTTCCTACAAAAAACGTCTCAACATTTTTAGCTAGATCACTCCTTACTTCCGACTGTCAACATCAACTGACATGCGTAAATATTTTAACACAGAGATTATTTATTTTGTTACATATTACTCAAACATGTAACACAACAAAGAGAAATAAGCACTAACAAATGCATACGAAGCCGCGGGCACAGCTAGTAATATCTAATTGTGAATATGTTTAGTACTAGCTTTTGGGAATGGTTTCGCTCTCCTTAATATTATGACCTTTCGGGAACAGCTTTTTTTCTGGGTGAATGTAATACCCATGTACTTTATTTCTCCATTTTATACCTTTGACAAAATGTTTGCAAAATATTCGTTGATCGGTTGAGTAGTAAGGGTGTGAAAACGTAACAAAAAAAAAACAAATATACAAACTCATATTCGTATTTATAACTAGGTGTGCCCGCGACTCCGTCCGCGTGGAACATAATGTAAAAAAAAAAAACAGTGACTAATAAAATCATCTGAATGTATTAAGTCCATTTACTTATCTACTTCTCTCTCGTACTTAAGCCGAGCCATCATTCAAATTAAAATAACTTTTAATAGAGTGAACCGATTTTAATGAAACAAAGACTTAGTTATACTCGAGGATACGCTTTATTATTTTCTTGGAGGGGTTTTATTGTGAACGTGTGAATTAAAGTGTGTGTATGTATGCGTGTTTATACAAATAGACAGACAAACAGACCAACAGACAGACAAACAGATATTTCTAAAAATGATTGAAATGTATTTTATTACTTATTCCTAGACGCAACAATTTTTTTCACGAAAATCTAAAACGTACAGACACGTTAAGTTTACATTCTTATTATATGTATAGATGTTAGAAGATATACATGAAAAGTGCCGATACTCTAAAACGTTTCCTGAATTTAGACATACAATTAGACACTAAACCTTTCTTATCACTTTAAATAACCCGATAACTCTGGGATGGATCTTTGTGGTTCATAACGTCAATGCCTGTCAATTTATTTTTATCTAAGATTAGATTCGTTATATGTATTAGCTTATCTCGATTGATTCGATCAATAAAGTTTCCGGAAATGACTAAATTTGCATGACCCATGCAACAGTAAATATAAAGCAAAATTCATTTCATCAAACCATAAAATGGTATCTAATTGTTTTTTATCCTTTTGCCAAAGATAAATATAGGCAATAAAAATATTTATTGGGGATCTTGGTCTCTCATGTAGTAGATTTTATTTTTTATTCATAATCTTGTGTTACTTGACTCTATATTGTGTAAAATTGGTGATGTTTTATGTAATATAGTTTGTTTATTGTGCATACGTGAAGTGAATGGAAAATAATACCACGGACCATGAATTCTGAGATGCTACAAAAACTCCATGGAAAGTTCTAAAAAGATGGCCACCGTCTTGTTAGTTCATTGAAATTATATCAAGAAACTTGTAATATCGATACTCACTTGACAATGGCAGTAATAGTCTACTAGAAGACTGGTTGCCAAAAATGGAATTGAAGATGAACTTGTAATACTATTAACTACTCGACAATGGCAGTAATAATCTAAAAGATTGGTTGCCAAAAAAAAAATAGTTATTATTAATTACTCTTTATACTGTTCCGCTTTTATTAAAAGTTTTTAATTAGCTTGCAATGTTTGGTAGTTTGTTTCGGCCAAATCATGCTACTTGAATTAAAACCAGGATATACATCTACCGCCGTTATGAAATTACTCCGATTATTTGAGGAAACATTGTATGTCATTATATAACCTAGATATTCTGTTGATCGAAGAGTAAAAGCCTAAATTAGTATAGAAATGTGAGTTGTAAGATAGGACGTATTTATTAGATCTAGGAAGCTTAAGAGGAATATTAAATTTAAAGTGATAAATGATGTATGGCCAGTCGGTTTTTTCATGGAATATCTGTACATATAATAATAACTAGCCGACCCACGCAACCAAATCGGTTACTACCGGTTTCAATTGTATTTCCTAACGCAAAAAACCTTTAAAAACCCAGAACCCGATTACAGGGACACCGGCCATTTCCAATAGAGGAGCCAGTCTATCCAGGGTCTATCACTTATCACCTAGTTTGTATGCGAAAAATCTTCTTAAATAAGCTAAAAACCCGTTAGCAGTACCACCTATGGATTCCAATTGAGATAAAAATTAATCTATATATATTGGCGATAAATGTATTCTCGGTAACTCATGAGTGGCCCCTGCGCCACTCATCTCCGCACCTTCATTTACTATTCTCGTAGGGCCAGCGGCAGCGACAACACAATAACTTTACCGACTTATAGATATTATTTCGTTTTATCTTCTAATCAACTTCATCAATTAACATGCTGTAACAACTAAACTATATCTCCATGAAATTTCCATTTTGATTTAGATGCTTGTATTTATAAGAATTTGTAAATTATACGTAAAACCTGCGCCCAAACTACAAATACAGAATTAAATGACAAGATAACGAGACGCTTCTCGTGAATGACTTGCGCATGTATGGATGAAAGATCGGTGAGGCGGTCGTAGCGCCATCTGTCTTTCAAAAACACAAATAATTTCGTTCTGTTTGGAATACGATCGACAGTGAAATGATATGTTTATTGTTCATAAAAAATAACTAAAATAGTATTTAAAAAATTGGAGGGTCACTTTAGGAGAATGAAAATATGGGGTTGTAGGTGTTTTATGAAGCCAAATACAAAAAATATTTCGTCAAAAAATGGAATTTCTTAACCTAATTACGTAGAGATATAAAATATACTTTACGTTCTATTCTTATACCTACCAAACACACATATAAAATTTCATAAAAATCGATCCAGCCGTTTCAGAGGAGCTTGAACACTAACACCGTGACAATATTTTTATATATTAGATGTAAATCTAACGTGTCTGTACTTTTAAAATTTTTGTGAATAAAATTGTTACTGGAATCTTGAAATAAATAATAAAATATATTTCAATCATTTTTATAAATGCCTATCTGTCTATCTGTTTGTTTGATCACGCATCACTGCTAAAGTACTGCGTTCATCATAAAACCTCATAATTAAAAAAAATCATAAAGCATATTATCCTCGAATAACTTTTAGTTTTGGTTTGATTGAAACCTTATTGGTTTACTTTATAAAAATATTGTAATTCTAATGACGACGCGACTTAAGTACGAAAGAAAAGTAGATAAGTAAATGGAGTTAATACATTCAGATAATTTTATTACTCATTGTTGTCTTTTACATTAGGTTCCATGCGGACGGAGTCGCGGGCACAGCTAGTGTTAAATAAAAACATAAGTTCTAATAATTTTCTTCAATCATATAGGTTTTAGGCCATATTGTCAATATTATATATCAGATAAAACTGTGGTCAAGTAAAAAAACCAATCTATTTTTATATACGCATTTTTTTTTTATCGTAGCTCGGCAAAATGACTGTACTGTACCTGATGGTAAGCACAGTACAATCCAAAAACAATGGCGACTACCGAGAGATATACTATCCATCGCCGGTCGCCGCTGTGATGCCGGCCTGCGTAAGTATCTCTTCACGTTGCGCTTGAAGGACCCCATGTCATAGGAAGGAGGAAACACACTGGCCGGGAGATTGTTCCACAGCTTCACGGTACGGCAAAGATAAGATGTTGCGAACTTTTTAGTTCGTGCCCAGATAGGATTTACCGTAAAACTGTGGCTCCGAAGACCAGCGCGCGTGGTGCGGTTATGAAAAGGAGAGGAAGGGATCAAGTTGAATAACTCTTCAGAACACTCGCCATGATACAGACGGTAGAACACGCTCAGTGAGGCAATGTCAATATCAGCTATATTTTAAAACTAAATTGAATTAATTAAATCGTCTCTGTCGAACTAAAAACCTTTGATGTCATCATATTAATATTATACCATCGAAAAGACACGGTCCGTATAAAGCATTTTCATTTTCAATAAACGTTTATTATTGGAGGCGACACTTCATTACGTTTCGATGAAAATTAATTTTCGTATTAATTAATTCGTTATCTATGTATTGGAAAGCTGTATCGTTGAGAAATGTTTTACGTGAATACTTAAGGGTACATAGATAAAATTCTCTATGGTAACTATATTTTTAATTATTACTTTTTTGGTAGACAATCGAATAAAACTTAGATGTAATATTACAAAAAATCGACATAAAAATATTTTTATAATGTCATAAAATATAAATTCTGTATTTATAGGTGCATTTTAAAATACACAGAACCAATTCATTACAATTAATTGCAAATCGGTCTAAATCATAACATAGTAGCGGGCCCGGCGAACGTTGCCCCGTCCTATAGTCGACGCATTGTGAACTGAGGCATCGGATCATAAATCATATATATCTGTCTATCTCCTTCGCACTTACAGGTGTTATGGAGAGGTGTAGTGATGTGCGTAAGAATTGTAGAGGTGCATATCGATACCGGGATAGGTACGATCGATATGCTAAATTATGTTAAATATTAATAGGAATAATTTTCATAATCAAAGCTATCTAGACCAGTGACGTTCGCTGTCTTCTTAACATTTGCTCTTGGTACCTATATTCGGGTTGCCTGCCTGTGATACTTCGGTTTTTATTCGACCCACGGTCGCTCTACTAACTCCACAAATCAGCTCTCGTGGATTATAGTAATAATAAAATATATATAATAATAAAATTTATAATAATAAAATAAAATACCTAGACCAATTATATACCTCTTTCTTCATCAATAACTTTATTTACTGGTGAAAACCGCATGAAAATCCGTTTTAATAGTTTTTGAATTTATCGCGAACAGACAGAAAGACGTGACAGAAGACTTTGTTTTATAACATTTAGTGATACTGAAAAGTTTAGTTTTTTTTGCTTAGTAATCTAGAATTTCAATAGGCTTTGATATATATTTTCTTATTCTCAAATTTTCATTCACCGTGAACGATGGTAGCATAAGTGTAAAGATAAAAACTGATTCAAGGAGTAAGCGAAGGGCTAAGCGCCATAAGTCACTCGTTACCACTGCACGTTAAACAAGTTCTCACATTCATAAAATACTTTGTAAGCAATAATATTATAACTAAAATGCTGTTGACACGTTACCTATATGATATTTTGACAAAACAAATGGCACGACAACGCACACATACGTAAATTAACATTGTAACTCTTTCTATCTTAGATAAAATATGGAAGTAAGATGGCATATTCTCAATGTCGGTGGTGAAAAAGAAATAGTTATATGTTGCTTAGATACGGGCGGAATGACAGGGCAGCCGTCAACAATAAGCTAATTAGCCATATTCTAACTAGGCGCTGTCAAAGCGCTTATGACGTATCTACAGCTTTTTAGTTATAACGTCATTGTTTTTGGGTTACAAAAAACTCCTAAATAAACCACCAACAGTACTGAAAATAACATTCAATTTACTTAAAAACTCTTCTCACTGGTAACAAGTGTCACTGCAATACTATTTTTTATCTCTTCCTCGTGTCTAGCTTTGCCACCGCAAGATTTAATTCTGAGAATTCTCGTGCAATTCACAGGCGTGAATTTAAATTACATTTGTCATATATATTGGGTATTTTGATGTATATAACTAGCGTACCACATGATACCTCTTGTCGTATAATAAGTAACATGCGTAAGTGTTCAATGCATACTCTATAATGGCCCGTTTAGATAGCGTGAGAAGTATACTGTGTCAGGGTTGCCACCCGTGCTTTATAATAAAGTAGTGTACGTTATCTCAGGTAATTGTACTCTATACTTTATGAGAACAATAAAGTACACGGAAATACTTTATTTCGCATAATTTGATTTCTTGAACAGATTTGAAACAAAGCTTCTCAGAATTTGATATAAAATGAATTACTTATTTATTTTAATTTAAACTAGCTTCTGCCCGCGACTTCGCCCACGTCGAATAACTACTTTGGGCCAACACTAACATGCAGCGAAAGCTCTCAAGAGGAAAAAAAACCTCGATTTTGAAATGTTCTTCACTGGTGCTCCGCTGCTATTGGTCTTAGCGTTATGATATATAATCTTCCTCGATAAATCAGCTATATAATACTGAAAGGATTTTCCAAATCGCACCAGTAGTTCCTGAGATTACCCCCTACAAACTCAAAAACTTTACCTCTATATAATATTAGTATAGATAACTGTAAAGATGCTGTGGAACTGTTTAGTAGAGACACTAATTTGATATAAACTGCAAAAAGCAATGAATAAAATGTTTTTAAACATAATAATAAAAAAAGTACTTTATTTTGATACTATGTACTTTTTTTTTACCTATAAAACCCAATGTATTTTAACTGCAAAAAAGATAGCAGCCCTAATACAGGTTGATTACAATGTAGCTATCGGAGTATTATTGAAGGTAATTTTCTAGTGCATGTCTATCGAGAAATATATTAAACTACAAATTAAACTGTCTAACGCATATTTTACCGATGTTAAACAAAATATTGACCGTTATAAGAAAAACTTTTGTAAATATTATGAGAGATTTTGTTACAGTCTTCAGCTCTACTTCGGTGGTTACATGGCATGATAACAAATAGTAAGATAAAATTATTGATGGAATGTTATATTATATGATATATTAACCCTCATAATGAAGTTGAATTATCGAGGTGAACGGTAGAGTCATTGTAACTTGTGATATAATTAATATCACTCGGACTGGTTATGATGGATTGCGTGCGGGTTGAACCGGGTGCGTGTGATACGTGATTCTGGTGCGTGGCTCAAGTTATAGGCTAAAGCGATTTTATGTAAAACTGGCATGTGCGTATGCGTTTTTTATGTATGAGTTTGGTAGGAGAACGAAAGGAAAGGAAGGAAAGATTTTCAAAGACACAATGCGTCATACATCATAATACATCAATTATTTGTCAAAATATCAAATGGCCTGAAAGACATGTCAGGCAAAAATGTTTTTTTTTTATATCATAGGAGGCAAACGGTGTTAAGTGATTGCCGCCGCCCATATACATTAGCAACACCAGGGGAGTCCCAAGTACGTTGCTAGCCTGTGTATGGTGGAAGGCGGAGGGGAGGTGGATATCCGGCGCTCTCACTGACCGAACGAAACGCAACAATGCAAGCACTGTTATTTTACGTATGTTTTCTGTGAGAGGGTGGTACTACCCCGGGCGAACCGACCCATTCATGCTGAAATTAGTAACAGCTTCAGCGTAGCTCTACACACAAATTGGCTTGGCACGGAACGTGTTAACAGAATTATTAAGGCTCACAGACAGACAACACTTAATTTAAACGGGCGAAGTAAGAAGCATGGAATTCTGAATAGGAGTTTTATCTTATAAGGTAGTTGAGGTATAAAAGTTGAAAATACAACGAAAATGAAATTCCTTTCTTTATATCATAGGACACAAATGAACTGGTGGATCTCCTGATGTTTCACCGCCGTCCATAGACACTAGCAACACCAGGGGAATCGCAAGTGCGTTACCACCCTGTGTTTGGGGGTAGAGGGAGGGGAGGGGAAAGAGAGGGAGAGGGCGAGAGGGGAGAGGGGAGGTGGACCTCCAGCACTCTCACTATCCAAACGAAACGCAACAATGCAAGCACCGTTACTTCACGTTGGTGTTTCTGTGCGAGGGTGGTAGTAACCCGAGTGAACCGACCCACATGCCGAAACCAATAATAGCTTCAGTGTGGCTGGCTCTACTACCTACAAAATGATATTGATTATGTTGATGCTTCCTGATATATTGCCGATTGCAAATGCTATTTTTAAATCAATAAATATTTCTTTTTCCTTCGTTACAGATGCGAGATAACAGAATGTGAGAGTTTAGATAATAACTTGTGGATTGAACACGCCATACCCAAAGATAAGGACAGCCTATCAAAATGCTACAGATATCCTTATAGAGAAAATATTACGATAAGCAATAGTTCTTGTGCTATTGATAATTTCAACACTAACAAAACTATGAAATGTGAGTCTTATGTATATAGCGATGAAGATTCTGCTGTTAAAGATGTAAGTTGTCTACATAAATGAAATGATACTGGAAGTATTTCGATCATTACCTTTCGTTTCACTTCTTAGATCTTATGTTCGTCTATGTCTTTATCTATATGTATACTAAAAATGTAAATCTGACGTGTTTAATCTTATTAGATTTTTGTGAAAAAAAGTTTTGCAGGTGTCTTGGAATAAGTAATAAAATACATTTCAATTACTTTTAAAAATGTCTGTCTGTCTATATATATGTTTCTTTGAACACGTATCACTGTTAAAATACTGCGTTCACGATCAAACCTTATTATAGAAAATCATAAAGCATATCCTCGAGAGTAACTTAGTTTTTATTTCATTACAATCGGTCCACTCTATCAAAAGTTGTTGTAATTTGAATGACGGCTCGAAGCAAGTATGAGAGAAGAGTAGCAATATTATAAAGTTGAAGGATTCGTTTCGTTCGTTGGTTGAACGCGATAATCTCAAGAATTAGTGGTCCGATTCTTTCAGTGTTAAATAGTTAATTTATCGAGGAAGGCTATAGGCTATATATGATCACGCTAAGACCAATAGGAGCGGAGAACCAATGAAGAATGTTTCAAAATCGGGTTTTTTTTTCCTTTTGAGAGCTTCCGCTGCGTATTAGCATTAGCCCAAAGTATCTATTCCACGCGGACGAAGTCGCGGACAGAAGCTAGTAAATTATAAACAGCATTAGGTACCGTTCATAAAATACGTTACGCAAAATTATACCTTTTTAGACAAACCCCTCGCCTTCTTCACGCTGCCACATTTCTTCGATCCCGCCTATCAATATTGCGTCATGAATGATACGTCATGTACGGGGGACATGATATATGGCAATGAATTGTACTGTACACAAATATTGTTTATTTAAAAAAAAAAAAAACAAAACATGAGTAAACATAAGAAGGTAATTAAATCATTATGAAGGAAATAAATACGTGAAAATATTTATAACTATAATTACACATAGGAAAAAGAAAAACACAAAACATGAGTAATATAACAAGCTATTTTGCCATTATGACGGAAATGGGTACGCAAACATGTTTGTATATTACACATATGAAAAAATTACTTATCGCAACAGAAAAATAAAATTGAAAAATTCTTGAGAGAAACTTGCAAAAATTTTTGGTGAACTGCGAACATCACATTTCCTTAGACCCTCTAGAACCACTTTGTCTGGCTGGCACCGCAATTGTGATGCCATTTGTGTCAATTGTGTGTCGCTTGTATCGGTGCCCCTTGTCCATAAGGGACGATGAATACTTACCATCAAGCAAGCATCATGTTATAGTCCGCTTCAAACGTTTTAACCGCTCTGAAGTAGATGCGCGGAACACAAATGTGGGTATTAGAGGGACGTAGTGAGGTAAAAGGGGAGCAAGCTTGCCCGCGCGCGTACCTCGCCCCCTATTTCACCCACGTTGACACATGTGTCCTGTCATTACTAGTTGCAGTACAGTCGCATCCAGAATTGTTTTGACGTTGTTAATTACATGTTATTGCTATTTTCGTTGTTTTCTTTTTCTTGTATATTTGTCATTATTAGAAGACCCACCCACTTCGAAAAATGATGTTTCTATTAAAGTCGTTGTTTATTTAATTTTATTACAATTTATTATAAATGTATTTTATTGACAATAACGGTATTGTAACACGCATAATATCTGCACAATGTATGCCACTAGATATATCCCACAGATAGAAATAAATACTGCATAAAGGGGGTCATTCAATTAAAGTAAGTGATCACCCAAAACTCACAAACCAGGTGATTAAATGTTATTTGGATTTAATTATAACTGACAAATACATGATGTGGGGAAGTGTTAATATTTTAGCTTTATCTATTAGTTTATCATTTAGTTCGTCTATTTCTACTACTTACTGTCATTTAACTACCCCAGTAATGATTTAACTTTTATTGCTTGTTCGTTTTTATCTCCAATTCTTTGCAAATATTTTATATGTCAATATACCTTGTATGTATGTATATGTCTGCTCAATTCATATAAACAGGTTTTCGTAAACCAGCTATCAAATCGTTTATAAGACGACACAATCGGCATCAAAGTTTCATTTAACATACACAAAATCTTCTTATAGTAGCAACATGGTGGTTATACTGATACATTTTTATTACTTAATGTAACAGGCAAAAATCTACTTGAATCATAATTCATTAAAACCTGATAAACTGTACGTATAATATCGAGACAAGTTAAAGATTTGACGTAAATGTTAAATTCCTATAATAATATTCTGAATTTGTTTTGTATTAACCTCTTGACTAACATAAATGAATGACTATACATAAATGATCTGCCGCTAATGGTCAATAACTGTGCTGACATGGTGCTTTTTGCAGACGATACTTCAATTATATTTAAAGTAAAAAGGACAGATTCAGAGGTTGGGCACGTAAATAATACTTTAAACGAAATTTCTCATTGGTTTGCATTAAATAACTTAGTACTTAATACAGGTAAAACAAAATGTATGAGATTTATTTTGCCTAACGTGCCACAGATTGATAGTAGCATTAAGATCGAAGGGAATTTTGTAGGGTTAGTTGATAATACTGTATTTTTGGGTATCCCACTAGATTCAAAATTACAATGGGGTCCTCAAATTAAACAATTGGCAAGCAAATTAAGTTCTGCTGCATTTGCAGTACGTAAGATTCGCCAGCTAACTGATATTGCCACTGCCAGGTTAGTCTACTTCGCCTACTTCCATAGCCTAATGTCTTATGGCATTCTGTTGTGGGGGACAGCAGCTGAGGTAGACACCATATTTTTATTACAAAAACGAGCAGTTCGAGCAATCTACAATATGAGACCTCGCGAATCCTTAAAGACCAAGTTCAAGGAGTACGGTATCTTAACTCTGCCCTCCCAATACATTCTTGACAATTTAATGTATGTCCGTAAGAACCTAGAAAAGCTAGATTTCGTAAAATACCGGCACAATCTAAATACTAGAAACTGTGACAAACTGGTTGTCCCACGTTTTAGACTTAGTAAAACCAGTAACAGTTTTTTGGGAAATAGTGTTAGATTTTACAACAAAGTCCCAAAGGATATTACCGATTTGCCGGATTGTGAATTTAAGCGCCATGTCAAGCGGGTTTTGGTGTCAAAAGGCTATTATAGAGTGGATCAATATGTGAACGATGGTGATGTCTGGAATTGACTCATCTCTGTGCATCCATTAAAAACGTTTGTGAAATTTACTATTATATAGAATATATTATTATTCTAAATATTATATATATTTGTTAAAAAGATGAACCAGATCGAGTTTCTTGCCGGTTCTTCTCGATGACTTGGTTGTTTTTTCCGAACCGGTGGTAGTTTTGACGTTCATGAATGCCTTCTTAGGGCCTAAATTGAATAAAGTGTTTTGAATTTGAATTTGAATTTGACTGTACTATGCGCAAGACCGAACTTAAAGCTATATTCAGAGCGGCCAAAAATGATGACTCGGACTATAGTTTGCGTTCAATTGCATTATAAAAAAAATCGTGTGTACACACGCGATGAAGTGAAACTTAGTATTCTGATTATTTTGTAAGAGAATGGCATATTCAACGTTTCTCTCTCTCTCTCTCTCTGTATACATCTCGGGTACATTAAGAATATAGTATAGAGCATGGAGTCTAATCTCCATGGTAAGCAGAGTCCATGTATGGTCCCATATACGACACGACGGCAGAGTAGTCGAGAAGCAGATCGCTACGAACCATCGCTTAAACAGGGACGAAGGATAGGGAAATATATAGAAATCTCATTCACTCACAGCCTAAAGCCTATATATGCAATTACACCTATCTCTTTTGCCATACACATTTTCGTTTCACTTAAAAAAATCTCATCACAGGAAGCGAAACCCCCCCTTGCAATAAGTGCAAACATACTTTATGAACGGCCCCTTACTTTTAGAAAGTAATCACGTATTGAGATGTTCCACTACCAAGTTTATGACGTCACACTGGTTCGACGTCCGATACGTGAAATTGCAAGTGTCTCTCGACCGGTTCCATGGTGTAATGGTTAGCACTCTGGACTTTGAATCCAGCGATCCGAGTTCAAATCTCGGTGGAACCTGATGTTTTTGTATTTATTAAAGAAACCCATACGCCACAAACCAAGACAAACTCTTCTGTAAATTACTCGAGAGGGCTTATCTTAATATATATATTTCTTGTGTGCGTGTGTATGTGACTGAACTCCTCCTAAACGACTGGATCGATTTTGATGAAATTTTGTGTGCGTGTTCGAGTGGATCCGAGAATGGTTTAGATTCACAATTGGACCCGGTAGGTGGCGCTGCGGTCGACTTTTGGGATTTTTTTGTTTTCAAGGCAGGACAACGTCCGCCCGGTCCGCTAGTTAAATATATAAATACTTAAACGGGGATTTTTACTTAAGCAAATACGTTATGTGGAACGATTCATTGCCAGAGGATCTAAAGTGATTTAATTCTCTTTTTTAGTAATATACGATTTTTTATAAAAATATACAGTAAAACTCATTAATTATTGGCCTATAAGATCATCTTACTGTAAGCAATTTTTACATACAGTATTTTGAAGGCGCAACAAGACGTTATGTTTTATTGCCTTACACCAGGGTTGCACAAACCGCATCCCGTGGTCAATGTACATGAGACCCGTCAGAATAGCGATAAAAACATCGACGCTATGCCGTGCGAGTTTGCACGGAAGTAAACAAACTAAATTTATAATTCTACTAGCTGACGAGGCCACGCGTTGCTGTGGCTAACTTATTACGTTTTAAATTAAAATTATGATAAACTATATTCAAAATTAAAACGTGGTGCCATCTATGAGACATCTACAACAGTTGGTACTACAGTTTTCTGTCAACAAACTAATCTAAAGATCCATTTGATCGAGATTGATAAAACTTACAATTAATAACAATAATGACAATCATTTAATTTAAAATTTAAAAAAAAAACATTGAGGCCATTAATCGAAATATAAATTATCTCATCGCTCAATTTGAATCAAATTATACAAAAAAAAACAACTTTCATGAAGATCGGTTTTGTTTAGGAGTTCATCGTGGACAAACATACTGACACTTTTATGTAGGTGGTAGAGCCACGCTGAAGTTATTATTGGTTTAAGCATGAACGGGTCGGCTCGCCCGGGATAGTACCACCCGACACACAGAAACACCGACGTGAAGTAACATTACATTGTTGCATTTCGTTCGGTCAGTGAGAGCGCCGGATACCCACCTTCCCCCCCCCCCCTCCCCCAAGCACAGGCTGGCAACGCACTCGCGACTGTCGTGGTGTTGCTAATGTTTATGGACGTCGGTGATCACTTAACATCACGTGATCCACCTGTTCGTTTGCCCTCTATAATATTAAAAAAAACCCTGGATTCTATATATTTAGATAAATACATATGTACATATAAACCGTATCAAAATCCATAGCGTAATTTAAAAGAGCTCAAGGAACACATAGACAGATACGGACATATACTTTGTTTTATTATATTCGTAGATAGATTTTAATCAATAGTACCGAGAACGTAATACAGTGGAGAAATATCACGCGACCAGTCAGCCGATCCGCGCGTGTAACTGTTATAAAAACAGTTATCACATATGGTTACCGATAATGTCATTTCTAAATACTTATCACAATTTTGTTTGCACGACGCTGGTCTGTCGAGTGGCGGACGCGTCGATAAGCCGAAGGTTTAATGTACCTCAGGTTACGAACGTGACCCTACATGATAGGAGTTATTTAAAACTTTACACTACTTACAATAAGATAATTATTGCGAAGCGATAATGACTCAGTGGTTAGTGTAAAAAAACACATTATGACGAAACCATATAACTTCTAAGTCTGTCTGGCTAGCTACCATCCACAAGTTGAAAATCCGTCGCCAAGCACCTATGATGTGTATAGCAGCTGCAATCGAAAGCCCGTCCCTCTAGGCTTAGCGTGTTTATCATCTTGGACCACATCAACACTTAACATCAGATCATATTGTGGTCAGACGCTAAAGTCCATAAAATATTAAAAGGAAAAAATTTACTTCAAGGTTTCAAGTTTGATCTTCTCTTCGGGACATTTGAGTTCTGTCTAGTAAACATAGAAAGGTCTCATTAAGTTACTATTCTAGAAGCTATTTATTGAGTACTAGCTTCTGCCCACGACATCATCTACGTAGAATAGTTACTTTGGATTAACGCTAACACGCAACGGAAGCTCTCAAAAGAAAAAAAACGATTTTGAAATATTCTTAATTGATGCTCCGCTCCCTCTGCTCTTAGCGTGACGATATGTATTCAATAGCTTTCCTCGATAAATGAACTATCTAACACTGAAGGAATTTTTCAAATCGGATCAGTAGTTCCTGAGATTAGCGCGTTCAACCAAATTCGTTAAAGTACAGACACGTTAGATTTACATTATTATTATATGTATAGAAGAAGAAGATATGACAGGCAGCTATAATTCTCATGTTTAGTATTTTGTATTTACCAGAAACAAGGGTCTTTGGTTTTAGGTAGAATATACAAATTCTCGAAGCTATAGTTCCAAATAAAAATCACTTTCGCGGAATGCATTCTACGAATGCTGAAAAGAGTTAGATTATCAAAGAATATATAGTATATTAGAATCTGTCAAGTTACCCGTAGAACCGTGTAGAAAACTGTTGATGAACTTAGATAGAATCCTTGCGAATGAGCTGAAGCTTTTGAATTGTTTTGAAATCATCGTAATGAAGCTATAGCATGTCATAGTGGTGGGCTTTTTCCATGCCTGTTTGTCCTCAAGTCGAGACAGTGTAGCCAGTCCCTTTAGGTTCAGCATGGTTACCATCTCGGTCAACATCGGCTTTTCAGACCAGGTGAGATGGTTGTCAAACGCTAAAACTTATAGAATATTAAAAAAAAACATGAAGTAGCTACTTAATGATCGTCAAACAACTCTTTATTATTTATATGATAATTTATCTAATTGGATTACATTTTTCAGTTTGATCTAGGCTGCCAGAACTGGAAGAGAACTTTGATAGGCACCATCCATAATTCAGGGCTTTTCGTCTCGCTACCTCTCACTGGTATCGTATCAGATAGATTTGGTAGGAAGAAAGCACTCGCCATAGCCTCTACAATGAACTGTATATTTGGCCTCATAAGATCTTTTTCACCCAACTATATTATGATGGTTATATGCGAGTTCCTTGAAGCGGGTTTAGGTGCTGGTGCTTATAGTACCGCGTTCGTTTTAGGTAAGTTCGTTATAATTCTTAAATAAGTGTCAATAAACTTCATTTTAAAATTGATTTGTTAACGTTTGACCTATTCACAGCTATGGAATTAGTCGGACCAAAAGGCAGAGTTTTTGGAAACACTCTCATTAACGTTGTCTTTGTATTCGGTCTCATGTCACTAGCCGGACTTTCCTGGATATTACAAAGCTGGAGAACTCTCCTTAGAGTGATTTACCCACCGGCGTGCCTTGTATTCTCTTACCTATGGATTTTAAATGAAAGTGTAAGGTGGCTTCTTAGCAAAGGACGACACGATGAAGCCGTAGACATTTTGAAAAAAGCAGCTAAAATGAATAAAGTTCAACTCTCTGAACAAGACTTAGCACCTCTTTATGAGCTTGACAATATAAAAAATAAGAAAGAGAAAGATGATCTTTCGGACGATATGGACAAATATGAGAAACCGTCTATTTTCATTCAAGTTATGCGATCTAGTATTATAAAACGGAGATTGGTGATATGTTCTTATTTGTGGATTACCTGTACTTTCGTTTATTATGGACTGTCAATCAATTCCGTTTCATTGGCTGGAAATAAATATGTTAATTTTATGCTAGTTGCATTTGTGGAAATCCCAGCGAATTTCGTCTGTCTGTATGTTTTGGATCGATACGGAAGGAAAAGGGTTATGATTATAACCTACATTTTAAGTGCATGTCTTTGCATCGGACTCTCCTTTGTACCCAAAAGTAAGTGCTAATAACTCCGAACTCATTCTTCTCAATTCAAACTCAACTTCATTTTATAGCAATTTATCAAAATATTTCGTCCGCACAATGTTCTGTTTTTCTATATAATTAGATTTCACCAAAATATCATTTGATGTTAAATGAAGATTTGGTCTTAGATCGCCAGATAGATAGAGGCCAGGAGGACTTAGAAAATGTACTTCCACCGTGCTATGGTTTCATCGCAATATTTTTCTTCACTAAATGTTCCGACTAATGCCCGGTTTCTGAGACACTTTAATTCTAGTTTATCTGTTCAATAACGTTATCGGTTCGATAACTTACCAATTTGCGTTTCTGAACACACAATCATATGATAAATATCAGTAAAACTCAACGGGCCATTTGACAGTTTATCTTATAGATAACTTTGTGGAGTCAATAACTATTGGTAGTTTAACCAAGTATCTCAGAAACCGGGCATCAGTCTCAAACTTGAAACGATATCAGCACAAGGTTTCTCGCCTTCGTAAATTAGCCGGTATGTATCTAGCAGAGTCGTGGGGTATCTGTACTCAACTGAATCATTACTTTCTGGTTTAGTTAGTTGCATTTCATAATCACCTGTTTATCTCCAACTGTGGAAAGTTTATACCTATAGGCTGGTAGGAAAACAAAGAAAGATAATGGATAGATTGTTTGGATTGTACTGTGATCACCATCAGGCACAGTGCAGCCATTTCTCTGTACTACAATTTAAAAAAAAGATGGACATAAACGATATCTTGGTGGTTACCATGGTATTTGTTTTTCCACTATGTTTACATCAAATACAGTGGAGTCACATTATCAATCTTGTATAAAAAAATTAACCATCATCGAGTTAATATTAACATATACAATTTAAAAATTGCCAAATATACTACATTCGGATAAAAATAATACACAGCTCACACAGAAGCAGGGAAGTGTATAGTATATTCGCGCTCATATATAATTGCGTCGAGAGCGGTGGTGGAGTGAAAGCATGGCGGCATAAGAGAGCGTCATGCCATTTACCGTAACGGCATACTAATCCATTTTACTGTCAATCGAAAAACATGCAAATCAAAATTAAGCCCACAGATTATGAGGATGAAATCAAAACTGAAACACGCAACAGCGTAACACAGTTTGTCTTTATAATTACATCGTACAAAATTTCGCGTCCAAACGTAATTTGACGATAACAAAAGACAACGCTGGATAATCCCGAAACAGTTTACGTGTTGTCAGCGACGTCGCTCGAAACTTTGCGACTTAGAATTTAGCAAGAACTGTTTATTTAGTAATCACTGTTTGCATAACAGCCAGAATTAATGGAATGTTCAAGTTAAGCCGATCCGAAGGCACTTCTCGCTGTTTGCATCTGGCTTTCGAATAGCAATAGATAAAACATAAACGATTCTCGCGGCTTCAGGACAACTTGACATCCCAAATTTAAACTCGTTTTGTAAATATTCAATGAGCGAATAAACGAAGTCTGTCTGGATTCTATGTTGACAGAATTACTAATTCGGATTAAGTCTTAGCCCGTGAACAACTGTAATAATATTGAGTTGTTATTTTTTGTTTATGCCCTAAAAGGTCCATTAAATTTAATCAAACTGAAAAATACATTTCGTATGAATTTATTGTCTTGATTGAATTAAATTACAAAGAATAATAATAAAATAAGCTTTAATAAGTCTCGTACACGATTAAGTAGAAATATTGATCATGAGAATTAAAATACAGAAAGCAGAAAACTCACATAATGTAGAATTATTATTCTCCGATTCAACAAAGTCATGGCAAAACAAACCAACAATCTTTTGAAATTACCGTACATTTATGAATTTAAATTGATAGCACTATCTGCTGCCGGTGAAGGAAAACATCGTGAAGAAAGCTGAATCTGAGAAACGTTTTTGTAGTACTAATATATGTGGGAAAACATAGAACTGTGGATTTCTTAGAGTTTGCTGGCATTGTGATTATACCCAAACCTTCCTTCGGGAAGAGGCATATGACCCTGCGGTGGGTTTCTTACAGGCTGATGGCGTGTGGTGTAATTTAACAATTCTAACAAAAAGAATTAAAAAAGTAAAGTAAAAGCTAAACTATATCAGCCCAAATAGTGCAAATATGCAATCTTTTAGACCTAGTTTGTTGTAGCCTTATTGATTGCGTGCATTATATTTTTTCTATTACAAATAGGTCAAGTTTGGCTATCTCTGATAGTCTACCTCAACGGCAAATTCTGCATCACAGTCGCATACAGCTCTGTCTACATTTACGTATCGGAAGTGTTTCCGACGAATGTTAGGCAGTCATTACTCGCCGTGTGTTCGTCTACAGGCAGAATTGGGTCTACATTGGCCCCACTGACTCCGCTTTTAGTGAGTATTTGACTTTTAACTGGGTTTTTATTTGTTATTGTTGTACTTTTAATCATTTATAAACTGGGAACTATATTAAAATTATATTATTAATAGTACATTAATATTAAGAATGTGAGTTTGTTTGTTTGTAATGTTTTCATACCTTAACTACTCAACTGAGCATCGAGAAATTTGCGTACACGTATTACGGTGTACAGAAAAGGACATGTAACTTAGATGCAAAAAAAAGATAGTATTCCCGATGAATAGGTAAAATCCACATTTACACAAACACTGCTGCGGGCAAATGCTAGTCAGCTTATTAAAGACATAAACACATTGTATCTAAATGTGTACTTCCATACTACTGTTATAGTTTGAAAAGTTTTTTTTTTATTTAACAATAAAATATTTTACTGATTTTCAAAATCCACATATAGAAAACTTCATTATTGGAGATTTATATGGGCTGTATTTTATTTTCAAAATCTATATTAATGCGAACAAAACCGGGTGTAAAAGCTAGTGAATGTTAAGGTGAAAAATGGCGACGAGCGAATCAGTTAAAAATAAGTTTATAAAAAGATTAACATGCATTTTTTAATTAATAATTACTTTGTATTACTTCATGTTATTAAAATATACGTTACGGTTTCTATCTGTTACAATAATTTTATAGACTCGAGTCTAGTTGCAACTTTTATAAAATAATCTAACAGTTTTTAATATAAATCCGTACACACAGTCAGACAATATTTTATAACGTCGTATTTCTGGTCATTCGCAATTATAATAAACATAGAGAAGTTAGAAAAAAAAACTGTGCAGACATAACCGCAGTTTTATTAATATATACCTACTATGGAATAATGTCATAAGACTCACAATACAACAAAACATTAATTGCTTTTACAAGAAGTAAAGCTAATGCAGTATAAGTGTATGTACTTTTAATAACTATTTACATAATAATTTGAAATCCTCTAGGCTTTATACTACGACAATCTGCCAGCAATATTCTTCGGTACACTGGCAATTATCGCCGGCGCTCTGGTGTTCACATTACCAGAAACGATCAACATAGCATTACCGGACACCATCGAAGAAGCTGAACGGTTGTCCAGAGCAAAGAGTGAAAATAATTTAGATTGCTAGATAAGCCACGATACTAATTTTTAATACGACGATGACATTATTGTCTTTATTTATTTTTATATAAGTTACTCTAAATTTAACATAGCTACTAATTTACTTTTTTTTGGCAACCAATCTTCTAGTAGATTATTACTGCCATTGTCGAGTAGGTAATGATATTATTACAAGTTTCCTGCGATCATTTCAATATTCTAAAAAGATGGTGGCTCCCTTGTTAGAATTTTCGCTAGGAGTTTTGGTGGCATCTAAGAATTCATGCTCCGTGGTTATTATTTTCCATCCACTTCACTTGTGCACAATAACGGAACTATATTACGTAAAATACCACAAATGTTACAAAATGTAGAGTCAAATAATACAAGATTATGAATAAAATATGGAATCCATTACATGACATACAAAGATCCCACCAAAAACTCCTACAATTGATGTTGCAGTCATTACAATTGAAATGAATTTACATTTGTCATATAAACAGCGACATTAACTGTGCTAATATAGTACTATATTACAATATATTTTTATAGAATATAAATATTTCGCCACTTTTATCAAAAATGGATTTAAGGAATTTACGTTTTTCTAACTTTGCACTACAACGTAAATTAATGTTGCGAGATACGATCAAAACTACAAAAATATATGACTGTTGTTCTCTTTTCGATATAAACGTGTGAAAAACTTAGTCTCCGAAGATAGTTAATAAAGTGAAGTAAAATTAAATAAGTAGATTTTTAAAATTAAAAATCCATTAGTGCCCGGTTTCCAAGTTACTCGGTTAAACTATTAATAGTTATTGACTCAACAAAGTTATCCATAAGATAAAAACTGTCAGTTGCCCCGTTGAGTTCTACTGACATTTATCGTATGATTGTGTGTTCAGAAACGTAATTTGACAAGTTATCGAACCGATAACGCTATTGAACAGATAAACTACAATTAAAGTACCTCAGAACCGGGCATGATTCAGATTTATGACATCCTTTTAAAAATATACGTAGTTTTTTCTGTGTAATTGCGACTACATTCAATCTTATGCAAAGTTTTATAGTAGTAGTCCCTCCGTTTGTATTGAAATTATTTTAAAACATATTTTGTAAAAAACTGAGTTAACTACGAACTTTTTTTAATGCTTATTCTTTTAACGTAATTCTGTTACAATTACGGTGATATTTCCTACAAAGCACAAATAGCAATATAATTACACTACTTATCCCTTCTTTTAGAACTCAAACGGTGTTATTACAAAAAAGTTAAATACGTATTGAACCCTGGGTTTAAAAAGGTCTCATGTTAATTGCACCGTGGTCGCTGAATATTCGCCATCTTGCTTTTTTGTCTCGCTTTGGTTACGCTAGGTTAGACTTGTGAGAAAGGATAAAGCGAACTTGCCTCGGGCGAGCGCGGTGCATTTATTAGGAAACTTTTTTAAACCAAGTATTTAACTTTTTTGTAATAAAGCGGAAAGTGTTTCATTTACTTTTAAGATAAATTAAGTAAAACGTGTAAACATGGATCAATTTTGAACGCATTTCCCGTAAAAATTGAATTTTTGATTTACTTCTTTTCTTATTAAAGGTGCGATTTATATTCTCCTCTTGTAGAAGTCCAAAGAAAAACACTGCACACGTCGATGATACTCTGTATTTATAATTTATTTATTTTATAGCTTAAGTCAAATTGTAACTACTGTATGAGGATTAATCGAAGAGGGTATATATGTCTTTGACACGCTCTGTAAACTAATTTATTTGCTCAATTTTAACGTATATCATTACATCAATCAAAACTAAGGAAACGGCATGGACTCTAGTATGACCTCTGTGAATTGAAAAAGAGAAGTTTAGCAATCTGGTTTTTTATTTTTCTTTATATAAAAGAATGCTAGTTTTATCGTATAACAAACATCATGGTAGGGCTCTTAATGTGACGACAATATATCGCTCAACATCCAAATATGTGTTCCGGCAACTGCATTTGAGAGCCAACCTCTCTAGGTTAAGCGTATTTACCATCTTAGAGTACATCGGCCTTTAAAATCAGACGAGATTGTAACCAAACACTAAACCATATGAAGTATAAAACAAACTAATAATTTTTTTTTTTTTTTTTTTTTTTTTTTTTTTCTGCAGACTCTCGGTCCGCACCATTTTTTTGCTATAGCTTTTTAAGTGTAAGTTAAGTTAAAAATCGTATCTGTGAGCATCTATTGGGTGTTTTTTTTTATATATTTATTTTAATTGTTATTGGTTTTTTTTTATTATTTATTTATATAAAGACGTTATTGCCTTTATGGCAGTAGTAAACCTAATAATTTTACTTGTAAATCAAGGGCGTGTCTAGGGTACCATTCGTCAAATAAATAGACACCATACGTATTTCAAATGATGTTAATATACAGTCGCGATAAAAATGTATTTTTTAACGGTTATGAAGGGAATTATTTTTATCGAATGAAATTTTATTTTAATATCTATTTATAAGGATTTTTAAAATATCCATCGCCTTTTTTTAGTGAAATGTTGTAACTTATTTCTTTTATAATATTGTATTTAACCTTCCGATACCCGCGCATTGGTCTGTGAGACCGACTACATACGTTTGACTTTTCTTAATTATAAACGCCGGCGATTTTGTCTTCTAAGTATCTGCATTGTTCATGGCCTGATTCAAATGAGTATAGCGTGTACGTTCGTGTATACATTACATGTATTTACGTATAATGCAGATCGGTCTGTCAGACCGACACGTAGGTATTGGAAGGTTAATAAATACTTATTGCGCAAATTTATTTAATTATTTGTTGTATCACAGTATATTTACAAAATCTACTTACAGTACTCGGAATTTCATTTGTCATGTCGGGCAGAAGAGTGAGACGATCGGCTAAGATCGGCTTGCTTCGGTTTTGTAAAGCATTATGTCTATCGCACAGCGCATTGTCTGTGAGAGACAGAGATAATGCCCTCTATACAAAACGTAACATAGCTCATTATCTCGATTTCTCCTCAATGTAAAATGTCAAAAATCGTGTACTTAATACTGTGTTGCACAAAGAAATGAATTTTATAACAAGATTATTTATCAAGGATTTTTTTATCTACTAATTATTTATAAACCAAAATTCTTACATTTCTAAGTTCAGTAGTGTAATTATGTAATTTTTTTTTATCCAAATAAAGATCACAATTTAACATTACACATAAATACTTTGTAACGATTAATATATATTATTTTATGTTAAAAACACAAGTCAATCGTATATGTCATGTCATCTTTATTTACTCGAAGTTATTATTACCTTTCAATTTAGCCGTCCGACAATGTTCATAGGAAAACCGAAACTAAAGTCAATAGAATAATGGAACCAATTTTATTCTATAAATTATAAATTGTTTATGAAAATTAAATCTGTATACTTAATGTTGTATGTACTTAATTCATAAATACTTATATTTTTTTTATTTATTATACCTGGAATTAAATTTTTTCCAATGCATGTAATCCAAAACTTCATAGAATACTGCCTATATACACTGGTGTGTTAATCATCATTACATAGTATAAAATAAAGTCCCCTACCGCGTCTGTCTGTCTGTCTGTTCGCGATAAACTCAAAAACTACTGAACGGATTTTCATGCCGTTTTCACCAGTGGATAAAGTGATTCATGAGGAACGTTTTGGTATATAATTTGTCAAAGATTTATTGTTAATCAGGGCGGGACAACGTCTGCCGGGCCCGCTAGTTATGAATATTTAAGATATTTTAGATTTGTATTCTAAAATAAAATATGTATTATAGCGATTTTAAATGTACATTACTTTATTTTTCGAATAGTTTTCGTTGATTATAAAGTAATATATAAATGATTTAACATTGATTACTTATCGTCACTTATATCATAACGCATCCACTTACCTCATTGAAAATGTGCCTATAAGCTTATGTAAGTACTGAACGCAACAAGAATATTTTATAAATTTATACCCAAAAATGTTAAAACTTAAATAAATAAAGCTTTAATTTTAATATGTACTTTTATTTTTATGGCTGTCCTTAACTTGGCAGGGGTGTAGTAAAATTGGACCAAATCTTCCTTTAAAACCATCTAACGTAATCTTTACATAGTATAAAATGAAGTCGCTTCTGCTGTCTGTTCCCTTACATCTTTTAAACTATTCGACGGATTTTATTACAGTTATCAGCAATAGATAAAGTGATTCAAGCATATTATAGTACAGAAAAGCCGAAAAATTCAAATATTTGTAGTGCGACATCGTAACAAACATAGTTTTGTGCGCTAAATCGCAAACGCTGGCTAAACCTTACGAGATAGATAAAATTACTGTACTACAGTTGTAGTCCGGTGAAGCTGTTAAGACCTTGCTAGGTCAATAGCGTAGTAACTTCGAGAAAAAAAACTGTACTACATAATTGTATATTTTAAAAAGATCGATAAAAAAGTCTCGGATGATATACATTTATCTGTAAAGGACAACCCACAGTAACCATTTTTTATACAAAAATAATTATGTAATATTTACCAAGCTATTTTATACAATAGAGTATTATTTCTTATCCAATTAAATACATTACATACGCTGTACGTGCATGTAGATCAAAACTTAACAGTATTTCATTCAAATGAATATCTACATTGCACCCGTGCGAAGCTGGGGCGGGTCGCTAGTGTAACATAAGTCTAAGAATATTAAGAATTTCTTGCGTAGTCGGTCATATTATGACGTCGTAGGCACAAGTAATTAACTGTCAGTTCGTACTCGGCGAAAAGCTGAACGAGAGCGGCGGGGGCGGAGGAATAAAGGTTGCGCTTGTTTTGTTAGGGCATATACTGCTGAAGAGCGGCTCCGGAAGGAAGCAAGTCCAAGTGCGAGTGACGGGCAAGTGACCGGTCACCTCTAATTTCTACTTATACTTGTTATATATAATGTTTGAAAATAATGGGGACTACCCCCCACCCCCCCCACCCCCCCACCCCAGTAATTTATGTCCGAACAATATCACAAATTAAATGTAACGCGATACAAATATCAAGTTGTTCGTGTAAATATTCTTGCGTAAGTTAGCCTTGGGGATAAATCAAACAGTATGTTAATTTAATACGTTTATATCCACTTTACACTTCTGAGACAATGGCATTTTATACATTTATACGTTTCGGACTACATTAATGATTTTATATAGCAAAAAAAACAACCCAATTTTTTTTTTTACTTTATTTTTGGCAACCACTCTTCTGAATTATTACCTCCATTTTCGATTAGGTAATAATATTACAAGTGTCTTGTGCTAATTTCAATGTTCTAACACAGACGTTCTCAGTCTTTTTTTCTCATAGACCACTTTCAAAATTTAGCTGGTTCCGGTGGACCCCCTGCAGCTACATTTCTACCATATACCCAAAATTTGATAAAAAATGTGTAGATCTAACTATGGAAATTTGCGTTGCTACTAAGTTCCAACAACTAATCAATAGTTTTCGAAACAAAAAGTAAGAATTGATTGGTTAATTAATTAAATGATTGTGGATGTCAAAAAAGTAAAGTTGGCCAATTCAGAAAGTGATTACATCCAACTTTGCACGTCCGAACAAGGGTTGTGGACGGTGGCGCAGCACTTTGCAAGTCTCGACACGTTGAACTGAATATGGAATATGCAAGTATTAACAAGTAACAGTCGCTGAGTTTCTTAATGTATTATCTGCTGATATTGATAGGTGAAGTCAAGCCAACATTTTAGTTTTTCACTATCGAAATCAGATAAATTTTCGTGGACCACCGCTTACATATTGTGAACTCCCATTTTTTTGCCACGCCAACGTAGACCCTCGTCGAGTCTCCCGTGGACCCCTGAGGTTCCACTTGAACCACCTGCGGGGGGGGCCTGTCCCTGACTGGGTCGCTTTCAAGCCGGCATGACAGCGGCGACCGGCGATGGATAGTATGTCTTTCGGTGGTCGCCATTGTTTTTGGATTGTACTGTGCTTACCATCAGGAACAGTACAGTCACTTTGCCGAGCTACAATAAAAAAAAAAAAAAAAAAAAACCTTGGGAACTAAGATTCTAACAAGATGGTAATTCCCTTGTTACAACTTTACATGGAGTTTTTGTGGCATTTCACAATTAATGTAATTAATTTCCCACCCACTTCACTTGTGCACATGTTGGCATAGTATCAATAACGTTGACATAATTTATATAAATATTGTACTCTCTCGAAGCCGGAGCGAGTTACTAGTATTTCGTAAAATCTACAAATTTAACAGTAAAGTAGGCCAAGTAGTAAAAGCCCCCGACATTTTATTATTAGCAATTCGTATAGATTCAACATTGCTTCAATTGTTTATCAGGCGCTGGTTTTATTTATTACTAGCTGCACGTCCCGTTTTCGCACGGATGTACTAACGGAAAAATGACACCAAATTTTCTATTTAAAGTGCGACCATATAATGAAATGAAATGATAACCGATCGACAATCCGACAATTCTGTCTATGACTATTTTTAAGATCTTCTACTTAACTGCTCACGTTTTATATGGAGATTTTTTAACGTAAAATTATTTATCCGTGCGATTAAAAAAAATATTTTATACTAACCTACTTCTGATAATTATTAACAAAACAAAAAAAAACAGCCGGTCTAAAGTGATGCATTTATATACATTTTTATATATACATTCAGGTCTAATAGTAAAAAGTTAATAGATATCGTCACTTTCGGGTTTTTTTTAAATCGTATTAAATAATTATAAAATTGTGAGACTATGTACAATTATAGAAATTCTCTTTAAAGACAATTGTAAGTACGACGTGCACGCCACCAAAAGTAACATGTAACGTGTACGTTAGATATATAAATACTTATAGCGTGCCAAATGAGATTTGTCATCAGCAACATATTTAGAACCTTAACCTACCACAGTGCTCACTTACAATTTATAAGGAACTAATGAAACTATAACTTAAAATATTATTATAAAGATTTACATTTACATTACATTTAATATACATTACCATTATTATAATTAAGATTTTGTGACTATACAAAAAATAAACGCTTGTCTGTTCCGCAAGAAATTGTATTATGGAACTCTTTACGTAATACGTTTATAATCTAAGATCTTATTAGGAAGACCTCTATATCATTAAAGTTATTAATAATCATAATGATGAATTGTAAACAATAAGCTAATAATTATTTCTCTTATAAAAATAAGAATGAGTTGAAATCTTGCTAAATTTCATGCAGTCAAAGTCGTGGGTAACAGCTAGTCTAAAATAGAATAACCTCAATTACTTTTTATAAGGTTCGCTATCTACCAGTGAAAGTCCCGTGAAAATCAGTCTAACCGTTTTGATGATAGCATAGCAGGCAAAGCCACGATTAACAGCTAGTCTAAATTAAATTACTTTTTATAAAGTCCGCTATCTGCCAGTGAAAGTCGCGTGAAAATCGGTCTAACCGTTTTGGAGAAAGCACTGTGGACGAAGTCACGGTTAACAGCTAGTATAAACTAAAATTGCTTAAATTAATTTTTATAAGATCAGATATCTGTCAGTGCAAGTTTCGTGAAGACCGGTCTAACCGCTTTGGAGATAGTACTCCGGGCGAAGCCACGGTTAACAGCTAGTCTAAATTAAAATAGACTAAATTACTTGCTATGATATCCGCTATTTGCTGGTGAAAGTTCCGTGTAAATCGGTCCAACCATTTTAGAAATAGGATTGCAGACGAAGCCGCGGTTAATAGTTAGTCTAATTTAAAGTAGCCTAAGTAACCCGCTGTAATTTCAACTATCTGCCAGTGAAATTTCCGTCAAAATCAGTTCAGCGGTTTCGGAGATTACCCGGAACAAACAGACAGACAGACCGACAAAAATTTGAAAAATTGCATTTTTGTTATCAGTAGCCTGTATACTTTCGTACCCAACCAGTAAAAAAAAATTATTTTGATATTACATACAGACACTTCATTTTTATTATATGTATAGAAGAAGATATTGATATGAATAATAGAATCCTTTAGTCCTGGTAATTTAAAATTTGTTTATAAAACCTACACTATGAAATATTTTGTTTTGAGTATACGTTATAGTACTGAATAAAATGTATAAGGTCTATTTTTATAATATAACAGTATTCCATGTTTTCCGTGAACGACGTACAGTATACATAATACAGCAGCGACTAGCAACAAACAACATTGAGTTATCGGGTCGCTTTACGCGATCAGCCGACCGATGTGTGTGTCGCAACCATGTTATAAATAAGTTATCGTAAGTAATATCTGGAAACATTATTACTGTCCTCGTCAATCTTTTTGGCCGTTCTGAATATAACGGAAATTTGGGTTCGCGTATAATATTATCAAAAATACAAAATATAGTTCAAATATTATTATAGGAATCCAAAATTAGCATTTATTTATCCTTGTCTTGATGTTACTACACATATGATATAATACGTATCCATACCTAAATTTGTGGCAGCCACATTCAGAGCAGTTAAAAAGTCTGGCGCGTTAATTATGCCAGGTGACTGTTTAAAATTTAATACCCTTCAATATTTTGGTAGTTCATGGTCACATTTAACATATAAAATAATAATATCAAAACAAATACTAATAAACAAGAAAGAGAACCTTAGTTAAAGTTTGTTCTAAAACCTTTATAAGTACTTAGATAGTTTTAAACGTAAAAAAATCACGCCTAGGTTCAATGGACAACATTAAAGGGGCACTTTTCAAAGTTTAATCATTACACATCGGCTTATCGTCGGAGTGCCGCACGGTTGAACAATGAGAAGCGGGACGCGGGTCAAGATGTAGGACGCGGGCGGGACTGCGCGGCATCGTGTGATTCATTGCTTTCCTTATTATTACACCAGTTCGTTTTTGCGTACATCACCTGATGTGTAGTGTATATCAATTTTGTTTTTCTCTAAATAATTAGGTACAATATTAAGCACTAAATTTTTAAATTGATATAGAACCAGAAACGACTACTCGGTAACCTCTGAAAATATTGTTGCTGTTTAACAAGTTATGTATATAATACCTTTCGTGTTGCAAGCACGTAGCGCAAAGGTGACCAGTTACCATCAGGCGAATCTTTTGATTACCAACATCGTGATATAAGAATGATTATAGTAATTAGTGACAGGTATTTTTTGTTAATCAATAAACTTACTGCTATCATTGGCGGGTTTTGTTTTGGCAAACTGCAATAATAATCTTACCTTCCTAGTGAATAACCGTTACATTATAAACATGTTATTAATTTTAAAAAGTAGGTAGTTCACACATTGTGTAACGTGATCTATTATCGTCTATATTGTCTTAATTAGATTAGATTAAGCACTAATACTAAAGACAATAATTCTTCTAACTCAATCCCCTTTACATGCCGGCTGTATTTGATTTGGCACGTCGGGGAAACGAATGTGACATCATGCTGGGATCGGCTTATTTCGGTTCTGTTAAACATTATCTCTATCATACAGCGCATTGATTACGATAAACAAAGATACCGCTATACGAAACCGGATTTAGCGAACTATCTCAGTTGTCGCTCCGATGTGACGTACCAAAACAAAAACCGGGTATTGCACAAAATGCACTCGAAACTTTCCTATTCCTGTCCATATTTATATTGCAACGGTCATGCATGCACTACATGAAAAAATAGTTTTATGTAGTTCACATGCGGTAGAACTGAAACCTTTAAAAAAGATAGCGAGAAGAGGGTATGTTTCACTGTTCTCCATTACCTGAAGGCAAGCGAGACACTGTTCGCAGTCTACTCGACACAGTGTTTACCCCCACCACTTTTCGTCGCATAAAAAAGTTGCGGGTCAGAGTATCAAAGCCTTCCGTAAGAAGTTTCACTTCAAAAAGAATCTACCAACAGTAAGTACCTTGCGTATAGCACTGAAGAATAACAAAAGAAAATGGTAGCAAAACCTTTGTAATATTTTTTTTTTTTGTTATTCCAGTGACACGACAAAGTCACGGTATTACATTTACCATCATGGTGTGTTGTGTATATCCGGTGCAATCTAAAAATAACGTGACGTTCACTGAGAGATGTAGAAATCATTGCTAGTCGTCGCTATTATGCCGTAAAAAACGTAACAATCCAAATATATATCACTGTAAAAGGTTTATCATCCTTATATAGTGCTCACAATTCAGTAGAGAATAGAGTATAATATAGGTTATCTATATACCCTACCACCCTTTTTTATACTAGTTCGGCAAAACGATCGCACAGTACCTGATGGGAAATATGGTACAGTCCATTAATAACGGTGACCGTCGTTGTTAAATAACAACGGCAATTGTTGCTATCATGCCGACCTACAAAAGTGTCTCTTCGCGCCTCGTTTGACGGACCCCAAGTCCTTCAAACACCTGTGTGATTACTGTGTATTAATGGGTATGGCGAATGTGCACCTAGTGTATAATGGTAGCAATCCATTGGATATAATAAATATTGGTTGAATTAATACCAATATACGAAATACCAAGGTAATACCAAACACAGACATTTTACAAATCGAACGAATTCCTACAATGCCAGACGCCCGCATACAATTTGACACATTACTCATTGTGGAATGAGTCATAGCGTACACAGCGAATCAATACGCTTCCGTTTTGTCAGCGTTGTAACGATCCTAGTAAATCTAAGTTTAACTACAGTTACTTTTTTCTCGAACTGACTACGCTATTGACCTAGCAAGGTTTAAACAGCTTCACCGGACTACATTTAACTACAGTTACATTTAAGGCCGTTTGCCGTTTATGAATGTTGAACTTATTTCAACATGTAATTTTGTACTTTTTTTCTATCAATCTTATAAAATAAACCCAAACAACAAGCCATTTCCAGAAAACGTTTTGACCTATAGATATTACCATCTCGCTTTGCTTTAACAACAGAAATCAAGCGTGAGAGAGATAACTACAACTCTGAATGATTATTGCTATGCAAAATAGACATAAACCATCATATCATATTCCTGTCTCCTCATACAAAGTTGGATCGATTGTCGTTATTAGCATTTATTGCCAAGAGTTTTGCGATGACTCCACTGTTTCAACAGCAATGTGGCCTTTAAATTAGATATTGCCTGGAACTTTTCTCATCTATTTCACTTGTGCAAAATAATCATACTATATTATGCGAGTTAGTTATTCGAAAATATAGAGTCAAATAAGACAAGATTATGAATAAAAGGTAAAAACCACTACAAGACAAACTAAGATCCCGCCAAAAACTTCTTCACCTGCTGAATAACGAACGAGGCAATGGCGAAAGCGGGATGGTTGGGTTTTACAGCCTGACTGGGTCACAACCACCATGTATATGGCGAAAGAGCCCGTCGTAGTGATTCGCTTCTGCGGGTTGCGTTTCGGGATCAGCCTGTGCATATCCAGCTTTTCGCAGGCCGGCATGACAGCGGTGACCGGCGATGGCTAGTGTATCACTCGGTGGTCGCCATTGTTTTTGGATCGTACTGTGCTTACCATCAGGCATAGTGCAGTCATTTTGCCGTGCTACAATAAAAAAAAATCATACTCGTTGAAGAATATTTATAATTTTCGCACTTCGAATATTCAATTTGAAATTCGAATTGAATCGATTCGAACATTATTCCTACAAACCAAATCCAAGCAATATCTATGCAAATTCTAACACATTTATTGTCTGTTTCTAACACATGTACGACAGTATCTGTGTCCTCTCTCTAACCTTCATTGAAACATCTCACTATACGTTACTAATTTGTATATACATGTGTTCTAAATTATTTATTTAATAAATATTTATGTCAATACTCGTATAAATTAACTCTAAAATTTAAAAATAATATGCAAAACTAACTTATAACATTTTATCCCACAGTCATGACCTCACTCTATAATACCATAAGTATTGCTTAGTAACTTATTTTTTTACTTACTAAATATTGCTTAAGAATTTTATTTGATCTGACCTTATACGCTAAGTGATAGGGTATCCGCTAAGTGATAGGGTATCTAGAGGTCAATAAACTAAAGCTGAATCTTCATAGTTATTTAAGTTTACTACAAATAAAGAAACTATGTTAATTGTGGTTTGTCGTTGTCAGAAATTACTTTGTTTTAATATATTATTAGAATAAGACAATTAATTGACACGTCTCGTTTGAACAATACTTGACTCAGGGTTTTAACAACAATAGTTTTAATGATTGAAGGAGAAATTGATATTAAATAGAAGAAAAGGAATTTTACTCGTTTTTTTAGGTTATTAAAAGATCGAATGACATTTCTGATACTAAAACCAGCATATCAAGTACTACAAGAACTATTACTATGGACGAGAAAACAAACGCTGTTTATTTGTCAATGAAATATTGCCACTCGGAATTAATTGATTTTCTCAAACTATATCTTGACCAAAAATCGAGGTGCGAATCACTCGCGCATTGAGAGGTCCAAAGACTACAATATTACTGCGAGGATTCTGCTCCATCTAACTACATAATAATTATTATGATTTTTGTATTATAAAAATTGGTTGTCTGTATAGTCAGTTTAGGGACGATAATTTTATTGTACGTGATAACGACTCGGACGCATCGGCCGATGGAGTGGAAGAGAGATGGATGCGTCACAAGCCGAACGCTTAGGCCGATCGCGCCTCTCTATCGCTTGTTCCGCGCTCTCGCTTGCACTCTCAGTTCAGGCGGAACGCGACAATGAGTCATGCTTTTTCGTGCGTGCAGCCGGCGTTCATCGATTTATAAGACGTTATCAAGTAAACATTTTTTTTTCTTCATTAAATCCATTGACATTAATAGATTTCTTTTATTCAAATAGGTACTGTACTGGTTTGATATTTTTATTATTTATTAAGATATCCAAAATAAAACACATATATTATGAGATATATATGATTGAGTTCTAGAGAAAAGTTGTAGCTTGATAATGCCTATTACCGCCCAACGAAGTGGGCACGGGTCGGCTAGTACATAATAATTTATTAGTTATTTGACAATTCATAATCACTTCAACTATTATATTATACTGCCCACAACTTCCGCCGTGTTAAATTACAATTTATAAAATAAAATCCAAGTGTCTGGTTGTTATGTCAAAATAACTTTTTTTTTCGATCTCTCTACGCTATTGACCTAGTAAGGTCTTAACAGCTTCACCGGACTACGTCAAAATAACGTTTTACTAAATGTATATGGAAGTATATACGCTACTTGTTACAAAAAAAAATATATAAAATTGTTTGTCTGTGTGTCTGTTTGTTCCGGCTAATCACCAAAATGGGTTGATCGGTTTTGAACTGACTTTCACTGGCAGATAACTGATGTTATAAGGAATTACTTAAACTTCATTTGTTTAAAAAAAAAACTACAAATTGAATTTTATTTATGTATGTATGTTATATGAGTCGTTACATAACAAAATAAGCGAAATCCAATTTTAGCCATTCCTAATATTGTATGCTATTTTTCAAGATCCTAAAATTTTTTCGGAGGTGGTAGAGCCACGCTGATGCTACTACTGGTTTCAGCATGAACGGGTTGGCTCGCCCGGGGTACTACCACCCGACCCACAGAAAACCAACGTGAAGTAACAGTGCTTCCACTGTTGCGTTTCGTTGGGTCAGTGAGAGCGCCGGAGGCCCATCTCCTCTTCTCCCTCCCCCAAACACAGGCTGGCAACGTATTTACAGCTCCCTTGGTGTTGCTAGAGTATAGACACTCCATATCCATTCCATGGGGACGGTGGTGATCACTTACCATCAGGTGACGAGCCTGTTCGTTTACTTCCTATAATATAAAAAAAAAAATTAGTACATGTAAAACATGTATATCATTAAAAAAACGTTAAAAACCTTATGAACGAATTTTTGGCCGGATTTTGGAATGCCATGTGCTGGTCTTTATATTTTAACCATAATCTTGTGTTATTTGACTATATATTGTGTAATGTTGGTGGTGCTTTACGCAATATAGTATGGTTATTGTGTACAAGTGAAGCGGATCAGAAATAATACCACGGGGCATGAATTCTGACTTGTCACAAAAACTCCCAGGAAAGTTCTAACAAGATGGCCACCATCTTGTTAGTTCATTGAAATTATATCAAGAAACTTGTAATATCGATACTCACTTGACAATGGCAGTAATAGTCTACTAGAAGACTGGTTGCCAAAAATAAAATAGAAGAACCCTATGAACGGCAAAATTAGAACTTCTTTCTCGGTGTATAAAAACTAGAAAAAAAATACATGTCATATGAACGATTAATATTAGATTTAGCTCGTATTGAAATGTAACGACTCATATAATCACGTTTTGAATGTATTATTTAACATTTGAATATAACGGTCGGTAAGTAACGATACTGTTAAAATTTTCAACACATTAAATTTAAAAAAAATGTCCGATCCCAAGTAATGTTTTCAAGAAATACGGACATCTGGTTAACAGCAGGTATTCAGCTTGATGGTAGTAAGTAACGTGTAGTGACGTAGAAAATACAAACAACCATGCGAACCATAAAACTAATTATGTTGCAATAGCATTGCCGACCCTAAAGAAGGCAATTCAATGCCCATTCCAATAAGCCATGTCACAGCTCAATGCGAATACCTTGCAAAACATGCGATTCCGTGAAATCTTAACGCGTGTAACAAAACTATTCTGGAACGTTCGAGAACGTTGGTGTCTTATATAAGTATTAACTTGCAGCGGCTAGTTAAATGAAATGTGTAAAATCATTTTATATTTATTAGCTTCATTTACAAAAAAAAAAACAATTTAAACAAGTATTTGTAAGAACAAAAAAGAAACATTAAACAGAACCGATGACGTCATTAAGCCTGAAACTTGAGAGATAATATATGTATTCTCTCCAGTATGTAAATAGTCGTTAACCTAATCAATAAGACTCATCGATTCTATTTATATGTCGTTTGTTACTCGATTTTCTATGATGCGTTTTATCGACATCATCTTAACGTATTCAACTCAGTGCATACTCATACCACTACAACTGTTAAAGTAATAATATTACGTAGAAAAAAATAATATCGTTATCCATTTCGGTATGTGTATACATAACTAGTTGGAAGGTTGTAAGGAAAGCGGTAATGGAAAACGCGTACTAACAATGTCGAAGGGATATCGAAAATGCGTAAGCGCGTGGCGCGATAAATATGACGTTTCACAGAGTAGCGTCGGCGCCCGATCCTACCAATACGACGAAGAGTCGCCTACTTCGTGTCACTCGCAAACCGGTCAAACGCCGGCCGGTCGCTTCTGCAATAAAAAAAAACTATCGTATCGTGATCAATTCTCACCACAGTTTTACCTCTTCAAAGACAAACTTTATTTACTTAGTGATTTTATAGTGTACACGTGTTTTCCTATAAGTCGCTAAAAAGTTCACCGACAACATGTTGTTTTTGGGTCATGGAATGAGGCTGTAGTATTATTACCAAGTGAGTACCTCCAATTTTTAAATATGATATATTTATGTAAACAGTTAAACAATGCAATTCATTTCAAATTGTATAGCTTATAATTAACCTAAAAAATAATTAATGAATACAACATCATACGATTTGACATCGAGTGAATTCATATTGAAATACGTAGATAATATAAACTGTGATTAAAATGTTCTAGAATTTTTCTTCTTAATTAAACACTTTATTTATAATATATCTTTTCTTTAAAATGTGTATCCATTGACAGTATACACGTAACCTCATGTCGACTACAAGTACAGACTATATATAAAGGCATTGCTGGAAGCCAAAGAGTTCTTATGACTAACATTTTGTAATCGTGTCGAACGGTCTTAACTTTACAAAATAATTTTAAACACATAATTGACAATTTAAATAGCGTATAGTAAAAAGAATGTAAAAAGATTTCTTGTATCTTTTAACATTTTAAAGAATTATGAGTAAACATAACCAAAATTTCAAATTAATTTATTATTTTACAGTTAAACACGGTTTTCATTATTAAAAAAATGACCGTAAATGTCATAATTTCACTAAGTAAGAATATTAAAACTAAATAATTCCTATATCAAAATAATTCAAGTCGTTTAAAAATATGTGTCAATTATTTTTTGATTTTTTTACGCTTTCGTCATTTTATGTACAAAAGAAACTCATGCCTACGTAAAGTAAATAAAATGAAACGTGGTATTATATCCCCTAGAATAAATTATTTTTCTTACGCATCTCCGAGTGTCCTGACACTTCGCAAGACATTCAAAACTGTATATTTTTAGACGTAACCACGTGTTGTGATACTTGCAAACGTTTATAAGCTGTGTCGGTTATTGAATTTGTATTTTTGTGTAATATACTACTATTCAATAAAACATACTACAAACAAAGGAACAATACCATAAAATATTTCACACATATCATTGGTTCAATAGAAAAATGACATACATATCTCAATTTTACTATAAAAACTGTTTCAGTCAAATAAAACTTTTTTTTATGTCATAGCAGGCAAACGAACATGTGGGTCACCTGATGTTAAGTGATCACCACCGTCCATAGACACTAACAACACCGGGGGAGTCGAAAGTGCGTTGCCAGCCTGTGTTTGGGGGAAAGGGAGGGAGGGGAGAGGAAGTGAAGGGAGGTGGGCCTCCGGCGCTCTCACTGACCGAACGAAACGCAACAATGCAAGCACAGTTACTTTACTTCGGTTTTCTATGAGAGGGTGGTAGTACCCCGGGCGAGCCGACCCATTCATGCTGAAACCAGTAATAGCTTCAGCGTGGCTCTACCACCTACCAAAACCATCTACGTACCTTTTTTCTATTGTTAAGTAATTTATGATGCAGTTATTTTTTACTAACACGTATTGGAAATGATCAAACAGTATTTTTAAAAGAGTAGTATATAGTGTGTACATGTGGTAAAAAAAAAATTGAAATTACATATAACACCTGTAATCCACAATTATTAGAATTTTAAATGTTCATATTGTAAAATTTTGTTTTAAATAAAAGACATTGTACATTTTGACCGTGTCAAAAACCTATTTCCATATTGTTTACGTTCCGTTATGGAACAAAGATCGATATCGATCGTTCACAATACTATTACATAAAACAAGTACCGACAATTAATGATACATTTTAAGATTTGGCGCAATATTAGTCTAACTATGAAATGTAACAAATGTGACTAGGACAGAAACAAAAGTGGTTGTTTATTACCTTTTTGTTTTCGCGTTACCAAAAGCGACATTTGCCAGCCTTTATAGCAGCTACCTCCCTAATTCTAGGGTAAATAACTGATTAACAGATTAAATCATCTCTATAACTTTTTATATACTATACTGTACTCTATATTGCTTGACGAATTTTAAGGAAAATTGAACTACCTTTTCGTATAGATACATTAATATATCAGCATATAGACGGAAGTTTTTTTTTTCGCAACACATTATTTTCGGCTTATTAGCTCAGTCGGTAAGAATCCCACGAACCGTGCCTTGGATCTTGAATTAAGTTCGCAATTCGAGCAAAAAATCTTGAGCAGGTAATTTTTACACACTTTCATCGTTGAGTGCATAACCTGGCAACGAATTTCGGACCTTTTATGTAGACTACATTCCTCGTTAATCTTTTTGACCGCTCTGTTCGGACTTACGATAATATAGTCAGGACTTTAATAGAAAACAAAGTTAAAATATTATTATGGGAATCTAAAATTGATTTTTATTTATTCAGTTGTGTCGATATTATACATGACTACATTTTTACAACTAAAGTTGTGTTCTGCATATATTTATTCAGAGCGGTCAAAGATTCGCAAGGATATATATATATATATATATATATATATGTATACTAGCTGTGCCCACGACGTCGTCCGCGTGGAAACTCATATAAAAAACGGCAGTGATTAAGAATACCACCTGAATGTATTAAGTCCACTTACTTATCTACTTTCCCTCGTACTTACATAAGTCGCGTCGTCAATAAAAGTATAACAACTTTGATAGACCAAACCGATTTTAATGAAACAACAACTGAATGCTACTCAAGGATATGGTCCATGATTTTCTTCGTGAGTTTTTTTTTCTCGAACTGACTACGCTATTGACCTAGCAAGGTCTTAACAGCGTCACCGGATTACGTTCTTCGTGAAGTTTTTGTCGTGAACGCAGTACTTTAGCAGTGATGCATGTCCAAACAAGCAGATGGACACACAGATAGATAGATAGAAAGAAATACATTTCTAAAAAAGTAGTACGGTGAAGCTGTTAAGACCTTGCTAGGTCAATAGCGTAGTCAGTTCGAGAAAAAAAACATTTCTAAAACGATTTATAATTTATTTTATTACTTCTTCCTAGACACCTGCAACAATTTTTTCTACTCAAATCAAAAAGTACAGACACGTTAGATTTACATTCTTATTATATGTATAGACTTACCAGTGTTACTAGGCCTTTTTTAAAATCTGCCCTATGGCGATGACGACAGACAATTATGAAATATCCGGTCTGCGATAACAAAAGCGAAATTAACTCTAGTTAAATATATCAACAGACGTCACAGTGCCAAGTATCGGCTGAAATATAACCAATATATTTTTAAGTTGTTTAAGAAAAACGAGTTTTAATTTTACGTGTACATTTCTTGGTCTTACTTGACATTTAAGTTATCGTTGTCTCATATCGTCTTATTCAAAGAACCGTTATACGGACCCGGGATCAACAATGCAATACCGTAACTTGTCTCAATATAAACCCGACTTTAAAAAAATCCATTGTACCATTTTTTGTTTTATTCTGCATTTTTATTGACAGTGTACGCTAATGTCTTTACAAGTTTGTAAGGACTCCATGCATTTGCCTCTGTTATACTGGTTAGCCGCACCGCTTGAGTAAATAGCACGTTATAGTATGCGTCCACCGGTAATTGTTAGCTTGTCTTGAGCTCCGTTTATGTCTCATGACCATGATAATCACCTCGGTAAAAAAAACCAACTAAGGGGCCATTCAAGTGTTATGTAAGCAGAATTTTTGTAAGATCTGGCCGTCCCCTCCCCCTGATCAGCAAAAGTAAACAATGCTCTCAACCCTCCCCCCATAATTACGTAATCTATACTAATATATAAAGCTGAAGAGTTTGTTTGCTTGTTTGGTTGAACGCTATGATCTCAGGAACTACCAGTCCGATTTGAGAAAATCCTTCGGTTTTAGATAGCTCATTTATCGAGGAAGGCTTTAGGCTATATATCATCACGCTAAGACTAATAGAAGCAGTGCACCAATAAAAAATGTTTCAAAATCGGGCACTATTTTCCTTTTGAGAGATTTCGTTAGCGTTAGTATTATATACGATGCCATGGTAACGTGGTAAGTTTCTATCGCAAACATTTTCAAAGTTTATTTTGTTTTCATATGCAAAAAGTTTATACTACTTTTATTTCCAATTTTTTATTTGTTCTCTATTACGTATTATAAAAATAAAGTTTGTGTATATACAATTAAAATAACAACTTTTTGATGAATGGATATGGCTACAAATGACCAAAAAAAATTTTTTTTATACTTTGTCTATATTATTATATTTTGTCTGTTTGTTTGTTCCGGGTAATCTCCAAAACGGCTGGACTTATTTTAACGGGAATTTTACTGGCAGATGGCCGAAATTATAGCGGTTGACATATTCTATTTTATGTGTCCGCGGCTTCGTCCGCATTGCTATTTCTAAAATGGTTGGACTGATTATCACGGGATATTCACTGGCATCTGCTATCTAGCCGACCTTATAAAAAGCAATTTTGGTTTTTTATTCGCCTTCGGCCGCAGTAGAATATCCGAAATGCTTGAACTGATTTTCACGGGACATTCACTGGCAGATAACTAGCTAATGAGCTATTTTATTTTAAGCTAGCGGGCTCGGCAGACGTTGTCCCGCCCTGATAATAAAAAGAAAACCTTAACAAATTATACCTAAACCTTCCTCATGAACCGTTCTACCTATTGGTGAATACGGCATGAAAATCCGTTCTGTAGTTTTTGGCTTCATCGCGAACAGACAAACAGACAGACTAGAGGACTTTGTTTTACACTATGAAGTGATGAACTGTTACCTGTGCATTCGTTCGTGTGAATTTAATAAAAATAGTTTGTTTACTGTAAACAAGCGCGTGAGACGTGCGCTGTACTGGACTCCAAAAATAAATGTATGTAATTTGAATTATATTATCATTTTGGTCAATTTGGCGACCATTTTGTTTTATTTACCGCGTTTGCATCTACATAACTCAGTGATTATAGCAACGTATAAGAATAATACAATTATATCGACAATATGGGCATGTTATGTCTATATAATAAACAATTTAACACATATTGTTCGATAATGTATAGCTTAAAATTTTCATTACTTTCTTATATAGTGTTAATGAACACTGAGGGTGGTACATGGTAGGTTAAAGTTCCAGGTGTGTTGCTGATGGTAAATCCCATCCCATTCGATATACTATTCGTATTCACATGTCTAATGTACACGTTACATGTTACAGTAGATGGCGTAATGTAAAATTGTAAGTAGGTGTGTACATTACAGAAATGCTTTTTCAAAAACATTTGTAATTATAACACCATAGTTATTTAATACATTTAAAAAAACGCGTGCGAAGCCGCGGGGGATAGCTAGTCATTTATATAAGTATATTCAAATTTGTTCTAATTCAGTAAATAAATATTGCTGACGTAATAATCACTATCCAGACCCCCAAACCCCATGTCATCAAAAATGAGCAAATCAAAGACCCTCCCTCCCATCAGTGGTTACGTAATACTTGAATGATCCCTAATGTGATTGGCCGTTGGCGCAAAAAACGTGAGTGATGCTAGCTCCGTGATTTTTTTTTTTCGAACTGACTACGATATTGACCTTCCAAGGTCTTAACAGCTTCACCGGCGTAATAGTAATAGTAAGTCGATCGGAATGATATTCGCACAAATTATATGGTAATTAAGAGGGTAATACTTTATATTACATGCAATATTAATTGAAAGCACTATACCATACTAAAGCACATATCTAAGAACAGCAACAACAACAAGAGATCTACAATCCATTGGTAATCATTAGCACAGCTCCTCTCGACGCTTCTCAGCAACTGGATATACACCTATTACGCATGGAATGTGACAAACCAAAAGACAATCACTGTAACGTTCACCACTCTTTGCGAGGTAATAGCGATCCAGGGACTGCGGGCGGCGGACGCGGGCACTTCCATCGCTCTGGCAGAACTTCTGCACAGGCCCGTGTAGTTGAGGCGTATTGTGTCGATGCGCCTCCCACGATCATTGGGGAGGGCAACTCACGCCCTCCCCTGAGGGGTCTACGATTCTGGCCCGTCTACTGTATGTGCAGTATGAGGTGAGTGAGTATGAGGTCGCGCGTTGTCGTGCAGGAGCAGCGGAGACGAGCGATTGACCAATGCTGGTTGGAGATGTGCCAGCTTCTCCATCATTGTGTTCAGTTCTTCACAGTACACATCTGCGGTAATGCTCACCCCGTTTGGTAAGAAGCTGTGATGAATCACACCGGCGCTAGACCACCAAACGGTGACCATCACTTTTCTGGGGGTAAGTTTTCGTTTAGGGCATTGTTTAGGTGCTGAACCAGGACAACCAACTTCTGAGCGCTCGGTATCAAACAGAATCCATTTTTTATCGCAGGTACCAATGCGGTTCAAAATTCCTATTGTTTTTAGCATGCAAGGCCTCTCAACGCTACTTGCCTGATCAGTGATTGAAGGCACCATGGGGTTTTAGTCAGCGCAAGTACGGACATACCCCATTTTTTTATAACTCAAACTCTCTAATTCACCAATTGGTATCAGCTGCCTACAATCGCCTTTAATTCGTCATTGTAGACCAAGTCTTCAGAACCGCGAGGTTTTTCAGGTCGAAATTCCCAACAAGTGAGCAAAAAAAAGTAGGCGATCTAGTCGGATAATAGTCCTATCCTTCAACCCAAAATTAAAATTAATTTAAATCCAATTTAAATTATCTCAAAATTTTTATTTAAATCCATCCCAAACATTTCATAATAAAAACCTATTAGTACTACAACCGCGCTTGATACAGATCACCTACGCCGGAATGTAATATATCTTGTCATTTCCCTGGTATATGATAGTTATTTGATTAGACAAGCCTTATTATATTCTAGTAGGTTAATAACTATATTTACTATTTGATGCTTGGTAGTCTTAGCACAATAACGTTGCACGTTAACATCTGAAATGCTAACGGCATTGATGACGAGCTGTGCCATCGGAATTATTCCGGGATTCATATTATCTTCAATCCTATTAAGGGTTTTTCTTTCAAAATATTGATTGTCAGTAAGAATTTTGCTAAGAAAGTTCTTACTGTTATTTATAATTTAGTCTTTTAAATATTTTAATTATCTGTATACTTGCGGGCTCGGCGGACGTTATCCCGCCTTAATAATAAAAAAAAACCTTGGCAAGTTATATACCTAAATCTTCCTCACGAATCACTTTATCTACTGGTGAAAACCGCATGAAAATCCGGTCTGTAGTTTTTGTGTTTATCGCGAACAGACAGACAGACGTGGCACAGAATTTTGTTTTATAATATGTAATATGATAATTTATTGTGCTGATTAATTATAATTATGTTTAATTTTAGGCACGTTGTGGTTAACTATAATTTATTACATATTTTATAAGCAATATTTGATAAATAAATTATTGTGTTTTATACTTTATTACATCTTTTATTGTTACCAGGTTTTGATAAACTACAGTTAAATGCCTAGGATATTTTGTTCGCATATCATTTTGTTATCTAGCTTTACTATCGGTCTCTCTCTTTTAACAGTTCTCGCTTTTAATGTCCGTAATAAAGCAGGTTTATAACATTAGCAAATGGTACTTTACTACTAAATTGGATTAAAGATTTGTTATATGTTTGCTTTGGCACTCGGACCTGTTGCTTATCCTCTGTAACACTGTCACTTCCAATATTTAGAGTGGACGTATAATAGTCGATGCTTATTTTAATGCAATTATCTCTTTTAGATAACTATATATAATACCTAAAATGAAAAAAAGTGTAAAGAAAACTCAATACAATGGAATAACTGTATTCTCTTTTGAAGCTTTAAATGAATTATAGACTAAATTATTTAAATTTTATAATTTGTACTGTATTGATTATTATCATTAGTCTGCTTTGATATCTATTGGTACTCGGAACAATAGCTATTTACATTTTTATACAGTGTATGAATTAATCAAACATATGATGCACAGTCTCAATACAAAATATAAATATTAGACATACACAGGTTGTAACTACGCGTCGCTAGGCTGACGCAAGCCGCGTAAACGCAATACGTTCGGTCATGCTTACTAAGATGTCATGACGCGAAATCAGAAGTTTATATCCTGCCAAAAATATACCGCTCAACGCGCCTAAACAAGTTTTCACTTCAATAATTCGTAATCATAAAACCAGTAATCGTAAGGAGCGTGAAATCTTCGTAAGGTACCGGTTCATTTTAATAATGTCCATGTCGAGAGTCTTCCACTTAATTTACAGGTGGGGGGTATACTGAGGTAGTGAAATTGTGTTCATATTTTATACGCATAAGGTATCATTTTAACATTTCTCCGCTGATTCGCTTTCCCTCGTCGAAATCCTTTTCGCTGGTTACGACTTGAATGGCTCGATTAAAATTCCATATATTGTACATGTTAATAAAATTTCAGTACACTTCCTTTATTATAAGACTGCACGATACAGCCTAAGGCAAAGGCTCACTATTGTAAAAAATTACATTAGCCTGCTTATGTTATATACTTATTGGCTGTTACGCTGTTAAGTCCTGTCTAGGCACGAACTAAAAAGTTCGCAACCTCTTATATTTGTCGTACCGTGAAGCTGTGGAACAATATTCAAGGCAGTGTGTTCCTTTCTTTCTATAACATGGGGTCCTTCAAGCATAACGTGAAGAGACGTTTACACATGGCTTATTTCTCGGTGGTCGCCGTTGTTTTTGAATTGCACTTTGCTTACCATCAGGCATAGTGCAGACACTCTGCAGTGTTACATTTAAAAAAAGTATATCGCTATTTTCTGTTGGTTTGTTTTTATCAATCGCTCTCTCTATTATATTCTTTTTATCTCCATCAGGTATTTTAACTTATTGAGTTCTTTCTTTGCTATCTGATAATTAATATTAACCCTTACTACATATTTGGTTATTCTCCGTCTTCTAAAACCATATTCGTATGACTTAATCTTTGTGCATTAATTGAATAAATTAATACAAGTATGAGTTTGACAAACAATAAGAGAATAATACACATTGGGCTTCATGAGCAAATCTATACTAATATTGTAATGCTGGAGGGTTTGTTTGTTTGGTTGAACACGTTAATCTCAGGAACTACTGGTCTGATTTGAAAAATTCTTACAGTGTTTGATAGCTCATTTATCGAGGAAGGCTATCTATCGTCACGCTATGACCAATAGGAGTGGAGTACCAATTAAGCATGTTTCAAAATCGGGGTTACCGTACGTATTTTTTTTAAATATTTTCACCTTCCACGTAAACGAAGTCGCGAGTTCACGTTAGGGCGTTAGCCCAAAGTAACTATTCCACGCGGACGAAGTCGCGGACAGAAGCTAGTCTTTTATATTTATACTGTGACTTTATGTAACAGAAAACACTTTTTCGTAATGGATACGGCATTTAGCAATAATTTCACCTGATGTTAAATACTAAAATGGTAAGACCCTAGAGGGGTAGCCTAGACTGGCTCTCAAGTGCACCTGTTTGAACATACCTTACAAGTGAGCTTGAAAGATACCCACCATACTATAGTTCTATCAAAGTGTTTTTCTTCGTCTAAATTTTAGTCCAATTTTTCAGCGTTCGAATACTCTCGGCCTTCTGTAGTAGCTATGTACACCGTCTTTATGCACTTAACGCTTACTTGTAACTGATTATATAGTCAAATTCGTAAACATGTTAAATGCCTTAGATCGTTTACATTACGTATATTGTGTTTAACTTCTTATTAACTTTCAAGGTTAGTATCGCGATTCGATTGGAGATCGTTCCGCTTTTTCATATGTTTGACTGGCATATAATAATTACTAACTCGAGTTGTTAATATTATTTATTATTCAATTAGTGTTCCGTGTTCCGATATTCAAGCCATTACAGATGTTTTCTTAACATTTGTCGTAATAAAAAAAAATCTGCGTGTCATTTTATTAAAGGTAAACTTTAACGGTCTTTAAGTGAATATATTGATTTACTGCTCCATAAATATATAGTGTAAATTCTTGTAAATTACACGACGGATATGATACAGTTTTCACAATAATTTTGAGATTTTTTCCAAAAGTTTTATATTTATTATACGTACATATTACATTTGCAGATAGTGGAGAAAAGTCATTCAAATTGAAATCAAATCGTGGACAATATTTTTCGGGCGATTACATAATTACTAACGCATTAGGTACTAACACTAACCTTATCAGATACACCAAAACAGTGTAATACTAGATTGTATATCTTTAAAAGGCCTATAGATAGAAGGCATATAGACTTGGCGTATGTGTACCACCTTAAGATAACTCATACTAACTATTCTTATTTTCAGTATATTATAAAAAATCATGAGCTATTTACGAAGCTAATATGACCGATATGATAGTATCTTTTATCCAATTAAATATTTTAGTTATGTTGTACGCCTAATGTAGATCAGAATTGCTCTTTACACTATATTATTTCAATAAATATTTCAGAAGATATCACTCATTCAAAATTATGCAAGAAAATATTTTTCGTAGCCGGGGCAGAACGCTAATTCATCATAAATATAACTAACTAATTATTTTCCATTTTTAATATAAGTTGGAACTATAACAGGCAGGAGATTTCTGTCAACAGTCTGACTAATACTTGTAAAAGTCGAGCTGTTAAAAATAGCTACATCTCTTTTCTTCTCGAAGCCTCGACGATACTTTGTTATATTACATGCCGCTTGCACATATCTGTCTGCTAGTTATACGATATATTTTTATTCAACTAATCAAACCATAATCGTAAACGTCGGTATAATGTCGACTATTAGTAATTAATTGCAAATATAGGAAATCTTTTATGCTTAGATTTATATTTAACATAAGCAGGTCACTGTGTCAATGGCATTGATGTGGTTGTTAGTGGAAATCGATACGTATTCGTAATCACTTACAATACGATATTCTCGTTAAGGAACTGAATAACGCTATACTAAAGGTTTTACTGACTTGAAGAAATTAATTCACCTCATTTAAAGACATGTCACAGCACAAAATCACATATATTTACAGAACCGATAGTTGTGTCTCTAATTTGTAAGAATTACGAGTGCCGTGTCAGAGTTTAAATTATGGGATGTTGACGTAAGAAGTATAACGCCCCCTCCTTCCACAAAGGCGGAGAGGGCCGTCAAGAGGATTCTCTTTGCGAGCCTTCCACCGTCTCCTTCTGCGAGACATTCTCCTCGCAGAGGGAGGCCTCAACACCCCATACGGACTCGCTGCCGAGCATGACTTTCACCACGCTCGACAGAAAGAGTTCTAACCACCGCTGCAGTCGGAGTACGTTGCTCCTTCCACGCAGCACTCGTGACATAAAGCAGTTTGCTCCGTACGTGCGATCCAGTGCAGATACCAACCGAAGCACCCGTGCCCCATCAGCACATGCAACAGAAGGAACGACAGTTGATGCACTTACCTACATCAGCTGAATACGAAATGCAACGCATTGAATATTTTACCTTGTAATATATATAAACTATGGTGGTCTAATAGTAGTCCCCAAACTTTTTTGTCTCGTAGACCTCTTACCAATTTTCAGTGCATTGGGTAGTCCCCTTATCTTTTAAATAGCTTTGAATCCAATCACAAAGCGAATTGCTTACTAAATTAAATATAATATGTAATTAGGTACTATATATTAATTAATTTTCTACTATGGAATTCATAATTATTCAATGCTGTCCTACAAATGACATTTCAACAAAAGTACTTACATCATAATTTTATAAGTTCATCCAGCATTGATCAGGAATTTTCTCCTGATTAACGGATGTATGTAATTATAAAATTGTTTGAATCTAGCTCCATATCTTCATCAAATTCCATAAACATTTATCTTTTGGAAGTATTGACTTATATGTCTATTGTAAAGAAATATTATTTAAATACAAATGTACTGTCATATTTTATTATTATATTTATATAAAGTTAAATTTTTCGTCACAATCAAAATCAAAATATACTTTATTCAATCTAGGCCCTGAGAAGGCGTTTATGAACGTCAAAGCTACCACCGGTTCGGAAAACAACCCAGTCATCGAGAAACCGGCAAGAAACTCGATCTGGTTTATCTTTTTATGTTATATATTTTTACAATAACAAACATTTACATTCGTTATTAGTGGATGCACAGAGAGGGGCGTCATTTCCAGACGTCATAATCGTTCACATATTGATCCACCCTATACGATTCATGATTTGCTTAATTCGAGTTCACTATTGTCGACTCCCATTTGCAGCTCGCCGAGCCTCAGATTTTGATTTCACTGGCATGGACCCCTTGAATTTCATAGATCGATCCTCGGGGTCCATACGAACCACTTTGAGAACCTTTGATTTACAATAATATTAGGACTAACAACTAACGCGACACACATAAAACACCCACATTTAGCTCTCTGTGAAGTAAGAGAGCCTTTCAAAAATTGCGCTCGAACTCCCTTACGGCAGTCGGGCGCGGGTATACAAGTTATCTTGTGGGTGTCAGCATCAGTGCTCTCACTTTACGATCACTGTGCACTTTGCTCCCCGAGACAAGGAAGTTCACGTTTTTGATTACACTCACCTATTATAAACTGCACAGATAGTAATTGATAGCGCGATTTAAAATACAACTAGCGACATCTCTTAACGCCGTTGTGATATCTTTTTACATTTTTATCTTTGATTTTTTCTATAAATTTTATATTTAATATCGAATTGGATGGAACCGAATACCTTATAATTTTTTTATTAAATTATTAACGTATCCTGTGTGTAAAGGAAATTACACAATTGATTCCGTACTTATTTAAAATTAGCAACAAAGAAAATTTATCTTATTTAAAAACTATATATATACTCTTCAGTGGCTGCTGTTGGAATTTGTCTCTCGATGTGTCGCTATTTTACTGGATCGGAAACCCCAGATTCTCTTATCTTACCTTATAAGAGTGGAGTATGAGAAAGAGAGACTAGATTACTCTTATAAATTGTCAACAAGTCCCTTAAACTTCGAAATTATAAAATTATAACTCGGCTATTTGTGTCCAATTGCGTGTTATATTCAGCTAATTACAAACAAATTATCTAAAAACTTTGTCTATAATAATCACTAACATTGTAAAACATCGCAGCGTCTGCAATACACGTTAAACATTTTTTTAAACGTAATAGGTAAGTTCATAATTTCAAACAATAGTTGAAAACAATAGAATAAAGAAAACAATATAAGACAAAGATACCAGTATAAAAAAGGTGGACAATATTTTTTTTGCATCTAACAATGTAGGTACATTTTTTAATCGTTACTAAAAAAATATTTTCTTGTTTGTTTGTCTGCTTTAGTAGGCACAGTAAAGAAATTGGCAATGGCAACTGATTTAAAATTCAAAAGGTCGCTTTATTGTTGATCTATAGATAGGCTAAGCTAAATCGCTTCAGTAATTTTTTCTCCTCTATTTCTCAATCAGTTTTCTGTTGTTTTTCTTAGCCGATGAGCTTTAATATAATAGTTTGGAAATAGTTTTCCTTTCTTAGTATCGAGACGTGTCGATGTCTTTATTTATAAGTCTCCATTCAAACTACTTCCCGCTCGATACATCTACAGTTTACAATCGCCTACACAGTTTTTTACAATTAAGGAAAAAAATACAGATAATAATAATAATGAGACGAATATTAATCGACATCTGGTAAGTGAAAACATTTGGAACATGCTATTTAAAATTTGATTTGGAAATCCATAGTGAGCCTTAGTTTCATACCTTTATAGATACATGAAAATACAACAAATGAAAATTTGGTTCAACGGTTGCTTTTTAGAATCACCTCCATTTTGAAGGTTTTTTTTTATCATACGAGGCAAACGAACAGGTGGGCCACCTTTTCTTTTTTTTTTATTCACGTGGGGAAATCTTTTATGGATTCGCCACCCTCTTGGGGGGGAGAGTGGGTTATGTCCGACTCGCACGGACTAAAACCCCACGGTGTACCGTCCGCCGCATGGTAGGGACAGGTAGGCCACCTGATATTAAGCGATCACCACCGTCTATAGACACCTGCAACACCAGGAGAGTTCGTTGCCAGCTGGTGTTTGGGGGGGGGCGTGTTGGTGGGGGGGGGGGGGGGGGTTAGTGGGGAGGTGGGCTTCCGGTGCTCTCACTGACCGAACGAAATGTAACACTGTAAGCACTGCTACTTCACGTCGGTGTTTCTATGGGTCGGGTGGTAGTACCGGGGGCGAGCCGACCCATTCATGCTGAAGCCAGTAACAGCTTCAGCGTGGCTTTACCACCTACAAAGCTTATTGTCTTTCTGTTTCTTACAAAATTTTGAAATAAAAAAGTACGTAATATTATTTAACTGTAATGCTTTTTTTTCTCGAACTGACTACACTATTGACCTGGAAAGGTCTTCACAACTTCACCGGATTATAACTGTAATGCTGTCTATGTTTATACAAACATATTAATCTATGTATATGTATGTATATTTCCAATATATTATTGTATACAATCTCTGTGGTACTCACAACACAGTACTTATCCCCCTTTGGTGATTTATCTATGTTGACATGTTGCTATTTTAGAGTATTTTACGTTGTTACACTGAATATTTGGCGTTAAGTTTAAAACGAGCATTTGTCACACTTGACATTGGCGAAATTGCCTACATAGGCAGAGGCCATACCGGAAAAAAATAAAAAAAATAAGTATGTTTGTTTGTCAAAAGTAAATAAAACTAACATATAATGTACATTGAGAGTTTTTGGCGGGATTTTGGTGTATAGTGTATTTTATATTTTATTCATAATCTTGTTACTTGACTCTATATTGTGTAAAATTGGTGGTGGTTTATGTAATATAGTTTGTTTATTGTGCATAAGTGAAGTGAATGGAAAATAATACCACGGACCATGAATTCTGAGATGCCACAAAAACTCCATGGAAAGTTCTAACAAGATGGCCACCATCTTGTTAGTTCATTGAAATTATATCAAGAAACTTGTAATATCGATACTCACATGACAATGGCAATAATAGTTTACTAGAAGAGGTTGCCAAAAATAGAATGGAAGAGGAACTTGTAATACTATTAACTACTCGACAATGGCAGTAATAATCTAAAAGATTGATTGCCAAAAATAAAGTTAAAAAAAAATTGTACATTAAATACCGATGAAGAATATACCAATATGTACTCGAGAAACAAAGTAGCTTTATAGCTATTGATAAGTTTGTTAATTTAATATTGGACTGGACTTTGCCCGTTTCATTTAAGAGTTTATTGCCTATATCATATGAATTGATTCTTTGTGATGGCTTCTGTTTATCATAATTGATTATTATTTTATAAAATAACTACATTATTCATTGTTAATCAAAAATATAAAGTAACTTTATAATTTACTAGTTTCTGCCCGCTACTTCGTCCACGTGGAATATGTAGTTACTTTGGGGTAACGCTAGCTTTAACTCGAGACTTCGTTTACGTAGAAGGTGAAAATATTCTTAAATAATACGTCTGCTCCTATTGGTCTTAGCGTGATGATATATAGCCTATAGTCTTCCTCGAGGAATGAGCTATCTAACACTGAAATAATTTTTCAAATCGGACCAGTAGTTCCTGAGATTAGCGCGTTCAATATACGCGTTAGTATAGATTCTACCGCCATGGCTGACTTTTAAGAACACGAGGCTCGCGTTGATAATCAGATGCTAAATAACCCCGTGTGATCCGACAATTTTATTTCGCAATTACTGTATTTTAACATGTTTCAAAAGTGTCACTGTTCGTTGGCATTTTTTTCCTTGATAAGGCACGATTCGCGCATTAGGTCAGTGTTTTATAATAATTCAGTGTGTTCTGATAATTTAATGGCAAGGTCTTTGTCTTCTTCAATGCTATCTTTTGAATGAATTCAATATTGTCAGTCAACCCTCATAATATTTAATACAGCTGTGGGTTAAGTTATTAAATTTTTTAAGGTAAGTTTTGAGGTAAATCGAAATGCACGTTCTGTGTTAACTTCTTAAATTTTAAATTAAATAAAATAATTAATTAATTAAAAATTTAAGTTAAATTCACACGTGTACAATGGCCGAATTTTATGCGATAAAACATTATCGGTGTTATTGCAAAAAAGTTAAATACGTATTGAATACTTGCTTTAAAAAGGTTTCGTAATTAAATGCACCGCGCTCGCCCGAGACAAGTTCGCGTCATCCTTTTTCGCAAGTCTAACCTAACATAACCAAAGCGAGACAAAAGAGCAATATGGCGAACATTCAGCGACCGCGGTGCATTTAATACGTGACCTTTTTAAACCAAGTATTCAGTACGTATTTAACTTTTTTGTAATAACACCGTATATTTCTTTTTCTTTTTGTACCACAAGTGCACAAAAAGTCTCGAATAACAATATTATATCTAGTTCACACAAGCGAAAGCACGGGCACAGCTTGTTATCTATATTTAAAAGCGTTAACACATAAATCCCGGTTATTTTTATCAACCCCACTAACTTTATTACGGTTTATCTTATGACTACCATTTTTTATCATTAAAATAAACTACATATTTTCTTATCTGGGTATCAAATTTTAAATATAGTTTAGGTATTCATAATATCAGCAGTTGTAGCGGTAGACTTTATTTTGACTTTTCTCGATTTAATAACAGTACTAAAACGCCAAAAACGAAGTGAAAAAATTTTCAAATCTACGATTTTATACATAGTTACCTTTTAGGTTCGCTAATAATTCTAATTATAAATAAATAACGATTTTAATATCATACACTGAATTAATTCGGTTGTCATTAATTATCTTAAATAATTCACAGTTATACAACAATAATCCACAGCAGTAACACCTGAAATACTTTACAAATCCTTATTTGCTTTAAAATCAAAATTGAATCGACTTATTATTCTAAAAATTTAAAGTAATATAAATAACACTATACAATGCTAATTTGTTTTAATTACATTGTTATTCATTTTAAATTGTAACTTTATTCTATCTGGGCTGCACATTGGATGTAATTCCGGTTTTAAACACATTAAATAAATAGCAGACAAGGTCTCTTAAATATATGTGTTACTTAAATCTAGAATAATTCGATTACAATTTTACAAATCTGATTTTAATTATTGTGACACTAATTTATATCTACTTTCAATCAAGAATGAAATCAAGTTACAAATTTTATCGATAAACATCTGAACAGACGCGCGACGCCATGTTTTGTTAACATATCGCGTGCAGCGTCATCATCATCGGCCTGTAGGAGACCCACTGCAGGACCATAGGCCTCTTCCCGAAGGAAGGTATGGGCACAATCACCACGCCAGCCCACGACGTATTGGCGATTTCAAACTCTGAGAAATCCACAGTTCTATATTTTTCCCACATACAATAGTACTACAAGAATTATTTGTCAGGTTCAGGTTTCCTCACGATGATTTCCTTCACCGGCAGCCGATAGTGTTACCAATTTAAATTAGTAAATGTACGCGAATTCCGATTGTTTTACGAATTGATCCCGACTTCCGAAAATTCGTTGATACATACCAGGGTTCGAACCTGCGGACATCGAAATAATATCCCACCGGTCAAATCACTAGGCCGCCACGACTTTTTTCGTGACTTGCGGCGTGACACCGGTTTATTCAGTGACTTTTATCATTGCTTATGTGGAAAACAGGTGGAAATCTTAGAAGTTTTACTTAATGATTTAGAATAAACTACATTAATAATAATAAAATAGAAGTGCATTAACAATACATCGCCAGTATTGAGTAACATAGAAAATAATAGATGGCGCTGTTAGCAAGCACCTGTCATAAAGGATGACATTTTTCAAATCTTCGTAAGATGAATGTTATGTAATAAAAATATGTGTTACTATTTATGTGTTAATTTCGTCTGCTGAATGCTCCCACTATGACATGTATTCTACATACAAAACTTTTTGATTGACAACAATACCGCTGGTTTGCTGGAAGAAAATGGCTTGTGTCATTAAGCCCGCCAGTATACAAACCAAAAGTACAATAAAGTAATCATTCATTCAAGAAAATGTGAATATAAAAACTGAACCGACTTCTGAAAAGGCTACTCTAATAAAATGCACTAGAACGTCTTTGACCATTGTTGTATACGTACCTACTTAGATAGTCATAATTCAAGGTCAAATTCTAATAAAATAGGACGCCCCTTAAAATATATATTTTATAATTTAAAAAAATCCAATTCGGTTTGTAAATTACGAAGTTCTGAGGTTAAAAACCATTTAAAAATGTAACCCTGCTTGTTGAATTCGGTTCATAATTAGTTTCATTGGAAGAGTATCTCCAACAGGTTTTTCGTTTGGAACTAAATACTTCTTTTGGTAGCATTAATTATTATTAACAAGCGCAAACAAATCATGACTAAATAGTAAAAAGTTTAAATCACATTACATGCAATTTGCTTGGCAAGTTATATTGCAAAGTAAATAAATACGTTGAGGATAAAGATATGAGGCGATAACTTCTATTTACGGCATACTACCATGACCAGTGTGAAGATTGTGTATATAATAAACATCCCGTCCGAGGTTCTCAACGTTTGAAGGACACTTCATTCATTGGTAATCAAATAATAAATAATTATATTAAAAGATATGTTAGAGTAAATGCTTATGCGTCCATACACAGAAATGAAAAAAATCATCAGTAACCATAGCAATGTATAATTTAATTTAATTGTGAAATATTCAAAACTCCTTCCAGATAGATACACAGTTTTATATCTTGATCAGCTGAGCCCGCGATTCCGTCCGCGTGGAACCTAATGTAAAAAAAAACAGTGACTAATACAATCATCTGAATCTATGAAGTCCATTTACTTATCTAATTTTCTCTCGTACTTAAGTCGCGTCGTCATTAAAATTACAATAACTTTTGATAGAGTGAACCGATTTTAATGATTCCAAGATTAAATATTACACGAAAATATGCTTTATGATTTTGATATGAGGTGTTATCGTGAACGCAGTGCTTTAGCGGCGATGCGTGTTCATACAAACATTATTCCAAGACACCTTTTTTTTTCCTCCATGGGGAAATCCCTAACGGATACGGATAACGCCGGGCAGCAGAGGATGGATATGCCCGAGTCGCACGGATTAAAACCCAATGGTACCTTCTTACACCTTTTGGCCGGAGGAGCAGGGCCTGTCTAATCGACACTATGTCTGCTCCTCCAACAGGTGTTGTCCCCTCCTAAGAGGTCCAAACTGCGGCCTGAGGGGTCAAGATGGTGGACCCCTCAAGGGGAAATGGGTGTTACCCCCCCTAACGAACTGTGGGAGTCGCATCAGCATAATGCAACTCCACCACATGGGCCTGTGCAGTTTAACTGCCCGGAGCGACGGACAGTGCTCGTGTCTATCGCCCCCAGGTCACAACTACGGCGGCCGGAGGTCATCGCCTACCCGTCGCCGCCGCGTAGTTCGTCGGCAACGGGAGGGGAGTCTAATCGTTCGCTCCCTCCCCCTCTCCGTAGCCTCCTTTGCGAGCATGACTGTCTCGCAGAACTAGACGGCGGAGATCCACCCGGCCTCGCTCTCGACCATCTTAAAAACGACAGTCGGGAGCGAGAGATCCGGGCCAATAACCGCGACTAGCTCGCTGCGTGGCACGTCCCAGGCGGAACACTCACTCAATGTGTGGTGCGCAGAATCATTTGCTCAGCCACAATGATGGCACCTTGTAGTCGGCTCCCGGCCTATGCGATATAGGTAACTCCTGAAACATCCATGCCCCGTGAGCACCTGTGTCAGCCGGAAGCTTAGGGTGCTGTGTCGTCTGGTGAGCCATTCGACCAAGACTGGGCGAACAGCCTCGATCGTAACCACGCCCCAGCTGCGTTGCTCAAGTCGTCGACACCACTCTTCCACCACAAGGACCTGATGAAGTTGAGACCTTAGCGCCGCAGTTTCCCGAGGCGCAAGACGTAGCCCCAGTTCCAGCGCCTCTACGCGCTGACGATACAAAGATGCTTGAGCTCTCGCTTCCAGGTCCCAGGGTGTGGATCCAGCTAGTAAGGAGGCCGCCTCGAAGAAGATCGTGCGATACCCGCGTATGGCTCTGACTGCCAACGCCCGCTGTGGTCTCCGAAGGAGATCGATGTTGTTGGCCGTCAGTTTAAACGCCCACACGGTGGCCCCGTAAAGGGCCATCGACCGCACGACCCCCAGATACAACTTCTGACAGGCAGAGTTTGGCCCCCCAAGGTTGGATAATAAGCGAACGAGGACACCCGCTGTGTCCATTAAATTACATTTACTTTCTTATCTTCATATATAATTTTTTTCTGTACGTGTGTATATCACTGAACTCCTCCTAAACGGCTGGACTGATTTTGATGAAATGTTGTGTGCGTGTTTCAGTGGATCCAAGAATGGTTTAGATTCACAATTGGACCTGGTAGGTGACGCTGCGATTGAATTTTAGATAATATTTTTTATTATCAAGGCAGGACAACGTCCGCCCGGCCCGCTAGTTATATGTATAGATTTAATTTAATTATTAATAATGAAAAATTTTAAAACTGCAATTCTTTTCTGTACGTTTAATTGGAAAAATAATTATCAAATCATTGTTTACAATTCAGCATTCAAATTAACTTCAGTAGTAAAGGTCTAGTCTTTTTGTATCTTTACAGTTCACACCAAGACCTTTTTTACATTGCGTGTAATTTTAAATAGGTGATATCTTCCAAGATATTCGTTTTTTTTATACTTTATAGGTTTTAGCTCTTGACCGCAATCTCATCTCATGTTAAATGACGACCTGGTCTAAGATAGTAAACACGCCAAACATAGAGGGACTGGCTGTCAAGTGCAGCTGCCGGAACACACCAACAGGTGCTTGGCGACAGATCACCAACTTGAGGGTGGTAGCTAGCCAGGCAGACTTAGACAGAACCCCACCACCATAGCACGTCAGGTGTGACTGTGGTCTAACGCTAAAATCGATAAATTATTTAAAAAAAGGATTGTGTGGTTTTATGAAACCACGGTAAAAGTGAAACTATTTTTCACACTATAGACATTTAACTAATGATAGTCTATACACTACACGGTCAGCTGCTGCGAACTATAGGCGCCGCCATATTGGCCCTGGTTGCTTTGACGAGCGCCTTTCACTTTATCCCTACTCCGCGGCCGACCATCACGCGACATGCAACACACAGACAAAAAAGTTTGAGACGATGTAATAAAAGTTTCACTTTAAAAAATCTTCACTAACACCAACGAAACCGCTGGCAATTAATGTATTAAAAAAGTACAGTTCTCCGTATTTTAATTGCGAAATGTGCCTATCGTGTACCCTAAATAACTCCACGTGCTTATTAATCAGTGTACAAATATGATATTTTTATCTATCTATTTATCTTGAGCACACCGTGTTATCACAGTTTATTAGCATGATTAATAGTAGGTAGTGTTTTCTTAGTCGCAATCATTGTCTGCTGTACGCAGGAATCACCAGACATGCAAACATAACGTGTGGTATATATTTTGGAGGTATATATGAACTAGAAAAGTTTTGAGTATGATGGTGGACGGATATACGAGTAGAGGAAGATCGAAAAAGGTATGTGCATAAAAGGTAATGAATACTGAGATGACATTTGACAGGAGAGTGTGGAAAAAGAAAACATGTTGTGCCGACCCTACTTAGGTGGGATAAGGGTAGCGATGATGATAATCTGTCTTATAAATAGATTTTCACCTGCGATGTTTGGAACAAACGCTATTTTCATGGACAGTCAATGTAGAGTACAGGTCGTAATTACTGTTGCTGGATGTATTTGGCAAGACTATCGAAAATGTAAAAGGAGATTTAATATTAAAGTCTGATTTATGTAAACTGCAGCCATTGCTTTAGGTCACGGGATTTTACTGGCAGATAAACAGATTTGGGTTCACTTGCAATAAATGATCCATTACAATAGAAATCAGCGTGTAACGATAACATGTCTTTTAAATAACTCGAAGAATTATTTTATTTGAAACGGTTAGAATTGATATAGGTTGACGTCAATCAACTGTTAGTATTTTCATAGAGTCTGTTAATGTCTACTGATTACGCTTTGGTCCATTACCATAGCATTAGATACCGCAAATTTGTGGGGAATAGGAGAACACATGTAAATAAAAAAACACACGAAAGACACACGATAGAAGTGAAACTTTTGTATTACAGTGGAATATTTTAATTAAAAAAAACACAACAAAAAGCCAACGTCACGCGATGTACCCAGGCGGTCACCCATCCAAGTACTGACCGCATCCGACGTTGCTTGACTTCGGTGATCGAAAGAGAACCGGTGTTTTCAACACTATAGCTGACACAGTGTTAACCCCACCACTTTTCGTCGAACAAAAAGTTTACCGAACAGAATTTCAAAGCCCTTCCAAATTTTCACTTCAAAATAAAATGAAAAAGTAGTTACAATTAAAATAAATGGATCAAATTTTCATATTTTATTGTTTAATATTCATAGTCAAAACGAAGCATACTAAATCGAGGGATATGATCCAATAATTCATATTCATTATGACAATAATTCAGTTTTAAAAAGGGATACACATAAATGAATCAACGGATCAATTGAATAACTATTGACGTCGATTGAATACAAATGAATTAATCACGAGACGAACGTGTGCTCCTACTTCGTCGATAAATATGCGAACCCGGTCAAGGATGTTTCGAAATATATATTTTTTTCTACGAATCTCTTGGTTTTCTAAACGTAACCCGTTCGTTTTTGAATCGATAATACATACAATATAATAGTATACAAGTGTGGATAAAAATATGGATATCGCAGCATTACAAGACGGTGTCCAGCTCAGCATTTGCTAAAGTTTTATGGAAAACACTTAGCGCTGATTTTCAGCTGAAACCCAATGCAAGTCACGGTGCGTAAAAAATAGATATGTATTAAATTATTAAATATAATTATATATAGGGAAAATGAGTAACGTTAAAATAATAGAGTACATATTGTGTATAGCGGAAATAAATAAAATAGTAGTAATAAGATATATAAAACATAATTTTAACATATAATAAGAGAAGCAATTGCAAGCGTAACTAAAATATATATGCAACACAAATTAGATGCAAAACTTTTAATTTACAAACATTGCGATATTAATATAAAAGTGTGTGTGTACTTATGTCCACGCGTTAGAAGTTATACTTCTTTGGCGTAACAAGAAAAAATCTTTTCAAAATTTTTATCTTTTGCCTTTTGTAGAAAAAACGACACTAACAATAGAAAAAAGGTATTTAATACATTGAAAGTTTTAATACAAAGAATCAAAATGTTGACTATAGCTAACTTCAGAGTGTCGGTTTTTCGCGACGGTGTGCGCGCTCATGGAAAAATTTACTCTCATCATTTTTCCTTAACGCGTCAAAAGAAGTATAACTTCAAAAACTTTAAAATTAATTAATTTTTACATGCGTAAATTACTAATAGTAGTTCTTGGTGGTATCTTAGTCAGTCATGTAGTGGATTTTATATCTAATTCATAATCCTGTGTTATTTCACTCTATATTTTGTAATATTTGTGGTGTTTTACGTAATATAAGTTCGGTTATTGTGCACAAGTGGATGGGAGATAATGCCACGGAGCCTGAATATTCAGGTGCCATAAAACCTCCACGGAAAGTTTTAAAAAGGGAGCCACCATCTTTGTTAGAACATTAAAATGACCATAGGAAACTTATAATTTTATTACCATGGTACGAAAAATAGAGATTATTATATACTCGACAATGTAAGTAATTCATGTGGAAGTATGGTTGCCAAAAATAAAACTAAAGAAATAAAGAATTTACTTACTAATAGTGGGTTTTTATAATTCATAGGTTTTCACGTTTGACCTTAATCGTATCTATGAAATGACGGTGTTTTAATTAATAACGAATTAGTAATTGTAAATTAGGAAAAATAAAAAAATAATGTAAATAATTACGGAATCACAGAATTCTATTCACTCAGATAATGTTATCGTTTGGGGAAAACCATTTTTTTAAAATTAATAACGCTAAAATTTTTTTTACGTAAACATGAAAAAAATCTTAGTACTTACTGTACATTGATACTGAAAATAAATAATCCGGTATAAATATTTGGTCACTTTTAAAACATAGTACAGTGATCATTCTTAGTAACATGATTTTGTTACAAAATCATCGTATTCCACACTTGACTATACTATATGTATTTATCAATGAAAGCAATTTAGAAAATAGAAAACCGACGTAAAGTAGCAGTGCTTGCATTGTTGCGCTTCGTTAGGTCAGTGAGAGCGCCGGAGGCCCACCTCCCCTCTCCTCTCCCCCCTCTCCTTCCCCCAAAAAGAGGCTGGCAACGCACTTTCGACTCTCCTGGTGTTGTTAGTGTCTCTGGACGGTGGTGATCACTTAACATCAGGTGACCCACTTGTTCGTTTGCCTGCTATGGCATAAAAAACAAAATTTAGATGTTAATCTGCCAGAAGGTAACTGGAATAATATTTGGTATTATTTTATTTCTAATAATTAAAATACTTTTTCTAGCAATAATATTGAAAACATGCCAGTAACATCTTGCAAATTAAGCATCATTATAATAGTGTCATTATAATTATTATATAAGCATGCCTTTCAAGGCAAGTGAATTATGTTCAAGTCTTTATTAACTCTAAGAATATAAGCTCGTCTCGGCGACGTCTGATTAATTCTGTAAAACTGTTTTCAATGCCATCACTAGATGGCGCAATTAAAAACCGTTAGCCTTTCAGAAGTTATCTCTTCCGACCCAGAGTGGAAGAAATTGCTTCGCGTTCGGTTATAAAAGAAAATATTTTTATGAAATCAACACCATATAAAAATAATCATTCATCGTAACTGATCACAAATGAAGAACCGACTGATAATATTATCAAGGATGGTATAACTAAAAAGGTGGGATTGGTAAATTAATGCTTATAAATAGTTTCTACTATACTTTGTATGTACGTAATAATTTATTTTTCCAATGCGTCAACTATTATTAAGAGGCGGATTTAGTCATTTAGTATGATTGTGAGAGAATTATAGTATTTAATGTAACATAGTAATTGATGTACAGAGTGTCATTTGATACGCGACCTTGGGCATATGACCACCAAGTCAGGAAGTACGGCCCAATGATTGCACCGGCGCAATTCAACTACAAAGTTGTTATAATCGTCTGGAAATGATTAATTACACCATGTATACTCGTAATATAACATTATTATTACAAGCTAAAGTTTCTGTGGACTGTTTGGTTTTATATGCATACTAGCTGACACGGCCACGCGTTGCTGTGGCTCAGAATATGTTGAAATATATTCGTGGTGCCATCTATTAGATACCTATAAAAGTCGGTCCTGCAGTTTACTGTCAACAAACTAATTTAAGGCGCCATCTGTTAAAGACTGATAAAACTTACAATTAATAACAATAATCAACATTGACAATCATGTAATTTATAATTAAAAAGTATTGAGGTCATTAATCGAAATATAAATTATCCGATCTCTCAAGTTGGACCAAATTATACGTAAATGGCATTTTCTTAATATAATTTAATTAATTAAATTTCTTAATATTTTCTTAATAAGGCTTTCATGAAGATCGGTTGAGTATTTTCGGAGTTCATCGTGGACAAACATCATGACACTGAAATTTTTTATATTTATATTTGTCCTAACCCTTTGATATAGTATTAGAAGTTATTTAATTTTATTATTATGATACGTTCAACTGATAAATATTCAAGTTTTCTCTGTAAAATGATTAGAAAGAAACAATTACGAATGAGAAACGTGATTAAAGGATTTGCTTCGATTCGTCACGTTTCGGAAATGTCAATTCATATAGATAAATACAGTAGGACCACGATAAGTCGATCTTAAATTGAGACGTGAAAGAATTCGAATTCTAGAACTGTCGACGTTTAAAGGGCTGTGACTTTATATGCAATCCTAATTATACTGTAACTAGCAGTCCCGGCGGACGCTGTCCCACCCTGATAATAAAAAAAACCTTGACAAATCATATACCAAAATCTTCCACATGATTCACTTTATCTACTGGTGAAAACCGCATGAAAATCCGTTCAGTAGTTTTTGAGCTTATCGCGAACAGACAGACAGACAGACGCGGTAGGGGACTTTGTTTTATACTATGTAATGATTATAAAAACAATATTACTTCAGCGGTAACGTATTACGGAGTTTTTGGCAGGATCTTGGAATATCATCTAATGAATTTTATATTTTGTAATATTGGTGGTGTTTCACGTAGTATAGTTTGGTTATCGTGCACTAATGAAGTGGATGGAAAGTAATGCCACGGAGCGTGGATTCCGACTTGCCACAAAAACTCTCTAGAAAGTTCTAAAAAGAGAGCCACTATCTTGTTACAACATTGAAATAATCGCAAGTAACCTATAATATCACTAGCGGGCCCAGCAGACGTTATCCCATGCTGATAATTAAAAAAAAACCTTGATAAATTATGTACCTAAACTTTCCTACTCTTCACTTTATCTTTATCTACTGAAAACTGCATGAAAATCCGATCGATAATTTTTGAGTTTATCGCGAACAAACAGACAGACAGGCTTAGTAGAGGACTTCGTTTTATAATATCGTCTGATCATTAGCTACTCGACAATGACAGTAATAATCTACTAGAAGATTGGTTGCCAAAAAAAAAACTAAAATGAAAGTAGGTAACAATTACTACTTAAAATATATATATATATATTGTATATGTATTCCTTGGTTTTTCCCTGGATAAAGCAACTGCTTCCAGTATTTTTATACCATATATTGCCTGTATCTATCAAAGTCATGTTCCTGATTTTATTTTTTCCACAGATTAAACGTTACAAAATCAAGGAGCCTTCTAAAAGCACTAAATTTAGCCACCGTTTTCAGATATCCAATAAACAAATTATAGAAATATTAACAATAATAAAACCATACAGACACAACCAAAACACTTCGTATATTAATTTTCAATAAAATACTCTAAATCGGTTACGTTTCGAAAAACTAATCAGAGGAATAGAAAAAACTGCAGTTGTTTCCCTTTGGCGTTATTTTTGCTAGAGTATAAATTTATCGCAGACCGCGTTTCCTCTTAAAGTCTGCAACTTATTTATTCTTTCGCTGAGCGATTAAGGTTATTAATTTAAAGTCACCGAGTAGAATAGATTAGATTAGAATCAAACGTTTATGTTTCAGATACAGCATAGAACAGAATATGTAAAAAAACAACTTGAAGGGAACTACTGATTACTTCGACTCGTCGAGGGCCTCTCGTAGGGTAATGGAGGTATCGGACATATTATACAAACGTTTCGTGTCGGCCAATATAATTACAATTTTTTTTTTTTTTTTTTTTTTATTGTAGCTCGGCAAAGTGACTGTACTGTGCCTGATGGTAAGCACAGTACAATCCAAAAACAATGGCGACCACCGAAAGACATACTATCCATCGCCGGTCGCCGCTGTCATGCTGGCCTGAAAGCGACCCAGTCAGGGACAGCCCCCCCCCCGGTTGCTGGATATACACCGGCTGATCCCGGAACGCGACACGCCCAAACGTGCCACTATGGCGGGTGTTCCACCTGGTGTACGGTGGTCGCGATCCAGTCGGGTACAGACACCCTACCACCCCGCAAAATATAGCGCACGCGTACAATATAGCGCAACAATCAAATAATATATTCCAGTTTACACAATCGCTAGACAACATTATTTATCGTGTTTAAATTTATACTGGGGTTAATATAATTATCTAAACAAGGGCAAAATACACTTTTATATTTATATTAAACGTGTGTTCAACGTGTGTTTAAGTTTTCAATAAGAACACTGATATAATTTAATTTACCAATATAGCATGGCCACTAAATCACCAAAACTTGAAAGTAAATTCTTTATAAACATTTGCAACAAATTTGGATATTATGAGTTATTCGGCAGGTTAATTGCCAAGGGGTTCTGTCGTGATTACATGGCTGGGGTTTCACAAATGAGTCATCACAGGGGTGGATTAAATTAATTAATAAACACGGGAAAGGCAGGTGGTCAAATTACTTCATCGGTCGAATATCGATTCAGTGTCCGCCAACAAATTTTTCATAATCGCGTGCATTTACTAAATTAAATTGGTAACACTATCGGCTGACGGTGAAGGAAACCATCGTGAGGAAACCTGAACGTAAGAAATAGTCTTGTAGTACCACAGTATGTAGACTAGTGTTACAATCATACCAGTATGTTCCTTAAGAAAGAATCCTTTAGCCCAACAGTGAGACATAAAATAAATTACCATAATAGTAAATTCAGCAGTATGTCAAACGGGTTTTGATGTGTAAAGGCAGTTTTATATTGTGAATCAAAATGTGGAACGGTAGCGATGTCTGGATATATCACTCCTCTTTGTGCGTCTGCCAATAACGAATGTTACTCTCATTTCCAATTATATTTAACTATAAAGCTGTCAATACGTCGCCTACATCATACTTTTACAAAACAAATAGCACGATAACGAACACATACGTAAAGTAATATTATAACGCCACTCTGTCTTAGATTAAATGTGGAAGTAAGATGGCATATTCTCAATATCGGTGGTGAAAAAGAAATAGTTATATATTGCTTAGATACGAGCGGATTGACGGGGCAGCCGTCAAAAATAAGCTAGCCAGCAAAGTTTTAACAAGGCGCTGTCGAACCGCTTATGACGTAACTACAGCTTTTTAGTTACTAGCGGGCCCGGCAGACGTTGTCCCGTCCTGATTATGACAAAAATCCTTGACAAATTATATATAAAAACGTTCCTCATCAATCACTCTATCCACGGGTGAAAACCACATGAAAATCCGTTCGGTAGTTTTTGAGTTTATCGCGAACAGACAGACAGACAGACGCGGTAGGGGACTTTGTATTATACTATGTAATGATAATATAATTAGTTATTTTTGTAAAATAATATTTTCCCATGAAAAGATGAACCAGATCGAGTTTTTTCACGTTTACCGAGTTTTTTCCGAACCGGTGGTAGTTTTTAAGTTCATAAGGACCTTCTCAGGGCCTAATAAACTGTTTTTGATTTTGATAACATAATAAACACCGAAGCTCTTTATAGTAACTAACAACACGGTGATAAAGGTTATAGTAGAAAATAATTTGAATCCACAAGAAGTAATGAACAATTTTTTACAAACAAAATGCTATAATTCAGTGCAGTTTCTCATTATTGCTTAGTAATACAAAACAGACATTGAAAATTGTGTTCCCAATTCACGCGGTCTCTTTTATTAATGCGACTGAAGTCTGGACATCGTTTTATTAGTTTACTCGATTGCGAAATACTCGTTATATAGGGATATTGTCTTTCTGTTTGTCATGAAGTATTAAAACTATTCAATACATACATAAATATATAGAGATAAATGAAATTGAAGTGTCGGATTTTTTGTACGACGTAAGTATCCGAAACGGCGAAGATTTACAGAAGAATAGAGGATATAGTGGTTAAAGAGTAATTAAACAAAATACAAAATATAGAAAATTCAATACGATTCATATACAACAAAGATAAATCACGTTTTTTTTTTATGTCATAGATGGGAAACGAACAGGTAGGTCACCTGATGTTAAGTGACCACCACCGTCCATAGACAATAACAACTCCAGGGGAGTCGAAAGTGCGTTGCCAGCCTACGTTTGGGGAACAGAGAGGGAGGGGAGAGAGGAGAGGGGAGAAGGGCCTCTGCCGTTCTCACTGACCGAACGAAACGCAACAATGCAAGCACTGTTACTTCACGTCTGTTTTTTGTGAGAAGATGGTACTACCCCGGACGAGCCGACCTATATTCATGCTGAAACCAATAATAGCTTCAACGTGGCTCTACCACATACAAAGTCCACCTACCACATACCGAGGTACTTACAGGAACACTTCTCAGTTTAATTTCACGATTTTTTCCTTCACTGTCAGCCGTTACTGTCACCAATTTGAACCAACCAGGTTTGAACCAGCGGATATCGCATTTTTATTCCACTGGTCAAACCCCTCGGCCAACACTACTTTGCAGTAATAAGAAGCATCTTCGCGAGTTCCTGTGAACCTCTGCTTTTAGCACGTATATTAATAACATTGATTTACTTAGGGCTAACGGAAACTATAACCCGCGACTCCGTTTTCGTAGAAAGTGAAAATATTTTTAATTAATGCGTACGGTAAGGAGCTGTTTTAAGTACCTACATGACGCTTATATATTAGTAAGAGTGGAACATTAAAACAGGTATAGGTACAGGTAAAAGTCATCGGAAGCCTTCAAAAGGAGAAAAAAAACATCCTTCATTGGTGCTCCGCTCCTGTTGGTTTTAGCGTGATGATATAATATAGCCTTCCTCGATAAATGAGCTATCTAATACGGAAAGAATTTTTCAAATCGGACCAGTACTTCCTGATATTAGCGCGTTCTAACAAACAAACTCTTCAGCTTTATAATATTAACTAGCGGGCCCGGCAGACGTTGTCCCGCCCTGATTATAAAAAAAATCCTTGTCAAATTATATACCAAGACGTTCCTCATGAATCACTTTATCCACTGGCGAAAACCACTTGAAAATCCGTTCAGTAGTTTTTGAGTTTATCGCGAACAGACACACAGACGCGGTAGGTGACTTTATTTTATACTATGTAATGATATAGATACCATTATGTTAAAGGAACAAATACAATAAGCCATAAAAGCTTACATAATTACATTGGATCCTATAAGAAATCTTCTATACCATCGTTTTACGTCTGAATCACTCTTTATTGTAACCATTCCCATGCAAGATTAAGAGGTCAATTAATGAATGGGCCTGCACTAATCACTGGTAATGGACAATCGTCCAGTAATTTATTTAATTAGCTGATAAAAGGATGGGTTTAGATGTAAGGACGAATTATCTTAACTGCTTCACTTAAGGTTTATTGGCATTTAACGTATTATGCGATTAGTTTAATGTAACATTAGTAATAATTTAAATTTCGACTGTACGCAATCTCGTTATGGATTTCTTATGTGTATCTTTGGATGGAAGTTTGAATAACGGTTGCTAAATTTAAATGAAAAAAAAAAGTCGAGGCAGTCATAAGGATTGCCGACAGAAGTGAACACTCAAAACAACGGAATAACTGTGACCTTTTTTGAATTTTATTCTAGTCTGAATTATTTAAATTCCATAATTTGTAAATTGAACTTCTTAACATTAGTTTGGTTTTCATATCTATTGGCACTCCGAGGAATAATTATATACATTTTTGTACAGTTTATTATTTAATCAAACGTATGACAGGCTGCACAAGTTCAATACAAAATATCAATATTATATGTACACAGACAGCTACACTATGAGTTGCTAGTCTCCCGTAAGCGCAATACCCCTGAAGCATATCGAGGTCATCGCTGGCGCGAACCTATAAGTTTGACCTTGAACCTATAACTTAAAAAAAAAACATAAAAAAAACATAAAAAAATTGTGATTAAATACTCTGTGATTATTGAAATTTGTTAGCTAGAAATGGTCATTAAGCATTGAGTAGCCTCAGTGAAATCTGTCTCAAAGCCTGTAAGCCCCATCGATCTACCTTTGGTATCTATTGTATATATTGTAGAGTTATGAAAGATTAGAGTATCGGCATCAACCGAGCAGGCCCGGCGGAGGTTGTCCCGCCCTGATAATAAAAAAAAACATTGACAAATTATATACTCAATTAAATCTTCCTCGTGAATCACTTTATCTACTGGTGAAAACCGCATGAGAATCCGTTCACTAGTTTTTGAATTTATCGCGAACAGACAGACAGACAAACGTGGCAGAGGACATTGTTTTATAATATGTAATGATTATCTGTGAAGTCAAATAATGCTATTGCGTTCACCTAAAGAGTAAGTAGTATAGCTAAATATATTTATATTTTTGATTTTCTTCAGTAAAAGTTTTATGACGAATGCGCAACGGTCAAAATCCCCAAGAAGTATCGTATTTACCAAAACTTTTTTAAATTATCCATCTAATTATATATAATACACATAATGCATGCACGTAAGTATTGTTACCATCATAGGGAGAGAGGAGTCTATCTTAGCTTTTCTTTGCTGTCAAACGCGATTATGTGAAAAATAATAAATGATTTATTATATATATGGTAGTTTTGACCGGAGGTAAATTTATAATTTCGCGTCATGACATGCTCATAAGTGTGACCGGCCGAATAGTAATGGAGTCTGTGTGTGTGTTTGATTAATTATTGATCTGAATAGAAATTTACCAGACTAATTATAATAATTTGCAATCTACACACTATGAAATCTAAATAATTCACGCAATAATTAATTAAAAAATTCAAAACAGAACACAGTTATTCTATTGTATTGAGTTTTCACTTCTATCGGCAGTCCTTAAGGACATTTTTTTAAGTTGTAACGAAACTTGGAAGAAAATATTGTAAAAATTATGCCAATACTTACGTAAACGTAGGAAGGGGAAGTAAGAGCAATCAAAAAGTACCGAATTTCTTGGGTTAGTCCGGTGAAGCTGTAAAGACCTTGCCAGGTCAATAGCGTAGTCAGTTCGAGAAAAAAAAAACCGAAATTCTTTTTACATAATACTTCAAGTGACGAATAAAGTATCTTCCAAACATAACTTTACATTGTCTGCCAGCCAGTGTTAAGAATTCTATTAAGTAGATCTATGCCCTCGTGTAAATAAACGATAAATGAACATAGAAAGAATGCTATTCTTTTGTAAAGCATATTGAATACTAATTAACATACATAAATATTTATTATGGAGAGACCTTGACTAGTCACCTCGGGCCCTTTACACGCTATGTTTGTTATATTATTTATATTCATAAATATCTCGCTTAGTACCACATAACCTTGCAGTTTTTATTCATAGTTCTTCCTTAAACTTTAACCGTTGGAACTTATCAATCTTATAACTGATATTTGTGGATAAAAAATATTTGGAGTGAGAGATAGGGATGACAAAATAAAAACACAGGAGCGTTGATTTTTTAATACGAAAAAAGCCGAGGCAGTCGTAAGGAAGAAAAAAAACAATAGAATCTAAACTGTGTGCTCTTTTGAGTTTTTAAATTAATTATAGCGCGAATTATCTATATCTATACATATAATAAGAACGTTAATCTGACGTGTCAGTACTTTTTAGAGTTGTGTCAAAAAAATTGTTGCAGACCGTCTTGGAATAAAATATAAAATACATTTTAATCATTTTTAGAAATGTCTGTCAATCTGTCTGTATGTCTGTTTGTTTGAACACATATCACTGCTAAAGTAAAAAGCTGCGTTTACAGTAAAACCTCACTAATCACAAAACATATCCTCGAGTTACATTTAGTCTTGGTTTCATTAAAATCTGTTCACACTATAAAAACTTATTGTAATTGTAGTGATGACGCGACTTAAGTACGAGAGGAAAGTAGATAAGATAAGGTTAGATTAGATTTAAATTAATCTAAGTGATTAAATAAATGATTTAAATTTCATAATTTGTGAATTGAAATTATTATCTTTAGTCTCCCTTTCACATCTATTGGCATTCCGAATAATACTTATATAGTTTACTAATTCCTCAAACATATGATGGGCTGAACAATTTCAATACAAAATATCCATATTAGATGTACACAGGCATCATGCTTACTATGCATGTCGTGACGCGAAATTATAAATTTATCTCCTACCAAAAAAAATACCGCTCAATGCGCCTAAACAAGGTTTTACTTCAAAAAATATAAGATATAAGACCTTACAATGGACAATTTATAAGATTACATTTTAATAAGTTATTGTCTTTAAGCTGTTTTTTGGTATAAATGCAATATCCTATATGTCGTATTTGTAATACTGCAAAATTATAATTCCACACGCGTATAACCTCTTTCATGAGTTTAGAAATTATACGTCTCAGGTCTTATGGATTTACACACAAAGTATTCAAAGGATAACATTTTCTCTGCGAACTTATTTAAGCTTACATATTTTAGTACACCTGTATAAAAATGTTCATCTCAATGTGACAATGAAAAAGTTATATAATTAATTAAAAACAAATTCAAGCATCGTCAAACTTTCAAGCAGTTTGAAGGACTGTTCATTACGATCATATTTTATAATTATTAATCAAGAATTTTATTTACTTGATATAATATATCAGTATATAATATTTAACACAACAATAATAATACTTAGTCACATTTAAAACGATTTTTAACATGCTTAATAAAATAATGGAAATAAAAAAAAAAGTGCGGACCGACAGTCTACTGAAACAAAAAAATTAAAACCTATTAATATTACAAACGAGAACGTTTGTGAAGATCGATTGACGAAAAACTTACTGAATTAATATTAATTATTTTATTTAACTAATTTATTTATTCTAACGTTTTTTTTTATATATCATAGGAGGTAAACGAACAGGTGGGTCACCTGATGTTAAGTGATCACCATCGTCCATAGACATTTGCAACACCAGAAGAGTCACAAGGGCGTTGCCACCCTGAGTCTGGGGGAGGGGAGATGGGTTATCCGGCGCTCTCACAGACCGAACGAAACGTAACAATGCAAGCACTGTCACTTCACGTCGGTTTTCTGCGACAGAATGGTACTGCCCTGGGCGAGCCGACCCATTTATATTGAAACCAGTAAGCTTCAGCGTGGCTCTACCACCTCTAATAATGTTGTCTGGATATCTGTCTGTCATATGCAGTATAATACGCATGTATACCAAAATTTATATTCTGCGCAAATAGATTCAGAGCGGTCGAAAAGATTGGCGAGGATTGTTTTTTATTACTTGGTCTTACTGTATTAAAGTAATGATTTGGTCTCATCTTTTTCGTTACTACACCGATGTTACAAGCTTTTTTTTTATTACATACATATAGTATCGAAGTTTACAAATCTATACTAATATATAAAGCTGAAGAGTTTGTTTGTTTGTTTGCTTGAACGCTATGATCTCAGAAACTACCAGTCCGATTTGAGAAAATTCTTCGGTTTTAGATAGCTCATTTATCGAGGAAGGCTTTAGGCTATATATCATCACGCTAAGACTAATAGAAGCAGAGAACCAATGAAAAATGTTTCAAAATCGGGCACTTTTTTCCTTTTGAGAGATTTCGTTAGCGTTAGTGTTATATACGTTGCCATGGTAACGTGGTAAGTTTCTATCGCAAATTTTTCAAAGTTTATTTTGTTTTCCTATTCAAAAAGTTTATAGTACTTTTATTTCCAATATTTTATTTGTTCTCTATTACGTATTATAAAAATAAAGTTTGTGTATGTACAATTAAAATAACAACTTTTTGATGAATGGATATGGCTACAAATGACCAAAAAAAAATTTTTTTATACTTTGTCTATATTTTTAGAATATTAATTTTGTCTGTTCGTTTGTTTGTTTCGGGTAATCTCCAAAACGGCTGGACCTATTTTAACAGGAATTTTACTTTTTACTGCCAGATAGCCGAAATTATAGCGGTTGACATATTCTATTTTATTTATCCGCGGCTTCGTCCGCATTGCTATTTCCAAAATGGTTGGACCAATTTTCACGGGATATTCACTGGTAGATTGCAGACCTCATAAAAAGTAATTTAGGTTTTTTTCAGCCGCAATGGAATATCCGAAATGCTTGAATTAATTTTCACGGGACTTTCACTGGCAGACAACTAACTAATGAGCTATTTTACTTTAAGGTAGTGGGCTCGGCAGACGTTGCCCCGCCCTGATAATAAAAAGAAAACCTTGACAAATTATACCTAAACCTTCCCCGTGGACCGTTCTACCTACTGGTGGAAACAGCATGAAAATTCTGTAGTTTTTGACTTTATCGCGAACAGATAAACAGACAGATCAGAGGACTTTGTTTTACACTATGTAGTGATGCGCTGTTACGTATGCATTCTTTCGTGTGAAATTGATCAAAAATAATTTGTTTAATGTAAACAAGCGCGTAAGACGTGCGCGGTACTGGACTCCAAGAATAAATGTATGTAGTTTGAATTATATTATCATTTTGGTCAATTTGGCGGCAATTTTGTTTTATTTACCACGTTTGCATCTACATAACTCAGTGATTATAGCAACGTATAAGAATAACACAATTATATTGACAATATGGACATCTTATATCTATATAATAAACAATTTAATACAAATTGTTCGATAATGTATAGTTTAACATTTTCATTACTTTCTTATATAGTGTTAGTGAGCACCGAGGGTGGTATATAGTGGTTAACGTTCCAGGTATGTTGCTGATGATAAATCCCTTCCCATTCGATATACTATTCGTATTTACATATCTAATGTACACGTAACATAATACAGAAGATGGCATGCGTGTCGTAGTTACAAATGTTTTTAAAAAAGCATTTCTGTAATGTACACACCTATTTACAATTTTACATTTCTTTAATTCATTTTAAAAAAACGCGTGCGGAGCCGCGGGGGACAGCTAGTCATATAATAAAACTTGGTTCACTGCCTCAACTTTGAAACGTATAATATCATAAGTTGTGGCAATTGCTTATTGCCAAGTTAGGTTGAGATCGATATAACTAGAACATTAATTCTATTTTATCACATTAAAAGTAAATCCAACCATTTCTTATACATGTGTAACTAAAAGTAATTCCTAAATTACAGTATCCAACTTCTTTCCAGAATTGAACGGACCGTTTGAAGATATATCCCTTGAATCACGATAATGGAGGAGAGCAAGACAGAAATCAATCTAGACTCGGTACTGGAGAGCTTGGGTCCTTACGGGAGATACAACTTATTTTATTTCGTGCTTCTACTTTACCCTGTACTGCTGAGCAGTTTCTTTGAATGCGGTTTTATATTTGAAGCCCAAGAACAGGTATATAGGTGAGTGAATTTACTTATATACCTACTAGTTGTAGTGTTTTCGGCCGTATTAAATTATTACTTATGCTATAATTTAATTACCTTCTGTAATTATGAAGGTTCGAGTTTCTGGCAATTTAAAAGGCATTTGACAATGAGACCTTCTCTCAAATGATTTTAATACTCTGTTTTGAACACAATATATGCTGGAACTGGTTTCATCATTAATCTATGAAGTGATTTATATATAATACTAGCTGATTCCCGCGACTTCGTCGGCGTCGTTTATTATCTTAATTGTTTTGTTTTATCTCAAAACAATTAGGCAGCGTTTAGGACGAAAGCTTCCAGGCGGCTTGACTTTTATATATCTTTATATTTCAACCAAGTCACAAAAATTCTTGAAAAATTATATTCCTAAACCGTCCTCGTGAGTCACTCTATCTATTAATGAAAGTGCATGAAAATCCGCTCAGTAATATTTGGCTTTATCGCGAACAGACAGACGCGGTGGAGGACTTTGTTATATAATATGTAGTGACTAGCTGATCCGGCCACGCGTTGCTGTGGCTTAGTTATTGAAAAAGAAATTTAAATTTAAAACGTGGTGCCATCTGTGAGTTATCTATCACAGTCGGTCCTACAGTTTTCTGCCGACAAACTTATTTAAAGCGCCATCTGTTACTTACTTACGTAAACTTACAATTAATAACAATAAATCAACATTGACAATAATATAATTTGTAAATAAAAAATATTGTGGCATTTTAATCAAAATATAAATAATCCTATCTCTCAAGTTGGACCAAATTATACATAAATGCTAACTTTCATGAAGATCTGTTCAGTCGTTTTGGAGTTCATCGTAGGCAAACATCGTGACATAGGATTTTTATATATTTGGATGTTACTTCTTTCATACCCGACCCTTTTCTAAAATAATTATCACGATAGCACCATTATAAAGCTAATACAGTTTTAAAAAACTATGATGTTATATGTATAAGCACTACCCATTGTGCGATGTGTTTTTCCTTAGAGAAATGGGGCAAGTGATGTGGTGCTTATGTATTACATGAGATACATTGTTCCTTTATATGTTAAGATAAAAAAACGACACAGACAAAGACGCGAGTATTAGCTAGTTACATTTATTTTAGCAACCAATCTCCTAGATTATTACTGAGATTGTCGAGTAGGTAATAATGTTACAATTGTCTTGTGATAACTTCAATGTTCTAACAAGATGGGTCCCCTTGTTAGAACTTTTCAGGAAGTCATTATGCCATCTCAAAATCCATTCTCCGTGGTATTATTTCCCATCCACTTGTACACAATAACCGAACGTAGAGTAACACCAATATTACAAAATATAGAAATCAAATAACACAAAATCTATATAAATAAAAATGAATCGTAAAATATGTTGTTAAACGCAAAACTCGAAGACTCCTGGTCCAATTCGAGTAATTTTTGATTTGATTTATTCCTTGAACGCTGAGGAAGGTTTTTATGGAGAGAAAAATTGGAGAAATTGCACGGAAAAACCCTAAATATCAGTTTTCTTTATCTGTAAATATGAACGCTACTTCAAATCGCTGTTAGCAACTTGAACGCATCCGTTTATTTTATTTTTTATTTGACGCATGTCATTTTGCCATTTTACTGTAGCTTGCTTTAGATATTTCGCTTTCTCAGTTTGTATTACGGAAAAGCGAACAGTCTCTATGGGGTAGCATAGCAAATGTTCCATATGTCGGTATGTATCTACTAAAAAGGTAGGCGAAGAAAAAAAATCATATTAAGGCGAAACAAAGTTCGCGGGGGCAACTAGTTATGAATAAAATATTAAACCCACTACATGACAGATCATCGCCAAAAACTCGAAAAACGTTTTTGTTCTGTCAAAAATGAATAAACCATGGTAAAACTTTATTTTATTCCATACAGATGTGAAGTCCCGGGGTGCGAGCAAAGGTTCAATGATACATCATGGCTTAAATACGCGATACCGACGGACGCTGACAAGGATCGACCTGAGTTATGCAGGAGGTATACTCCTTTAAACTCCACCAGCTCGCAGTGTCTTCCCGAGGACTTCTCTGCGAATGACACAATACCATGTGACAGTTTTGTCTATGAAGACAATCATTCATTTGTGAGAGAGGTAAGATTCGTACTTATGTCTCTATATCGTTATAGCACCTTCAAAATCGGCTATATGCGGATATTAATTTTCAGAAAAGCTGACACAGGTTAGCTACTACCCTCGTCAATCTATTTGGTCGCTCTGGATATATTCGTAGTTCGGGCTTTCGTGTAATAAAAATCAAAGTTAAAATACGAGTATACTTATAGGCATCTGTAATTGGCAATTTATCCTTAAATTGTCTCAATGTTATATACACGTAATATTTGTCCACAATAACAAACAAATTTGGAGTTTTTGGCGGGATCTTGGTCTATCACGTAGTGGATTTTATTTTTTATTCATAATCTTGTGTTTACTTGACTCTATATTGTGTAAAATTGGTGGTGTTTTATGTGATATAGTTTGTTTATTGTGCATAAGTGAAGTGAATGGAAAATAATGCCACGGACCATGAATTCTGAGATGCCACAAAAATTCCATGGAAGGTTCTAACAAGATGGCCACCATCTTGTTAGTTCATTGAAATTATATTAAGAAACTTGTAATATTGATACTCACTTGACAATGGCAATAATAGTCTACTAGAAGACTGGTTGCCACAATGGAATAGAAGAAGAACTTGAAATACTATTAACTACTCGACGATGGCATTCATTGAAATTATATCAAGAGACTTGTAATATCGATACTCACTTGACAATGGCGGTAATGGTCTACTAGAAGACTGGTTGCCGAAAATGGAATAGAAGAACTTGTAATACTATTAACTACTCGACAATGGCAGTAATAATCTAAAAGATTGGTTAAAAAAAATAAAAAACAAACAAATTTGTGTTTTACACAGCTATATCCAGAGCGGTCAAAAAATTTGGCGAGGACTATAACATGCTTATTACTCTCGAGATTAGATTTTAGCCTGAATCGAAGGCTAATCAATACTCAGGCATTTGATATTACGTATTACAACGGAATCACAAAAAGAACAATAAATTAAAGTTTATAAATATAACTTATAATTTTTGGTAAAAAACGGCGCGCGCGTTTACATCTCTGGTTTTGTCTATGGACAGCACGTATCCAAACTTTTGGTTCAAGGGAAGACAAACATACTACTCTCACACCTGCGTAACAAAGCTTCGACAACTTATCGCACTAAACTTTAGTTATATTTCAATGATTTGATAGTAGTGTCAGTTAACTCCTTGATGTGCGTAAAAACCGCGGTTGCAGTCAACCGATTGCGCCTACGTTAATGCAACCCGACATGACAGTTCGTAACTAATGACGATAATGTTATCCGACAACTGCGATTATTGCAACCAGACACAAAACATCGTAATTTCTGCATCGGACTTGAGCATACATTTTTTAATTATTCAACTTTACTAAATACATTTTATCCGACAAAACAAGTCGTTAACTTTATTAATCAACTGGTTTTATTAGACTAGATAAACAATACAATGATATTAAATTTTAAAAAAATATTAATATTTATTATGACAGTTTTCATTATGTATTAAATATTACAATATTTATATTATATATATATGTTATTTAAGGTATAATAAAACCCGTCAGATATGAATTTATACAAAGCACAACATATGTATCGAAAACACTTGACAAAATATACGTTGAGTCATCGATCTAGGATAATGAATATCTCATTCGATTCGCGCTGTCTAATAAATGTGTAATTAACTTGAGTAATAAATAGTTGTCATTAAAATAGTAATACTTATAACAATACCCCTTGTTTAGGAAAATATGGTTTTAAAACTATGATTGGTCACATTTTACCGGGGTAAACTTATTTGCGAAGTACCTACTCGTAGTAGGGTACCTGTAGACTGATAAACAAGTTAGAGGCTCTATTTTGATTTGTCGCAGTAGTCCGGTGAAGCTGTTAAGACCTTGCTAGGTCAATAGCGTAGTAAGTTCGAGAAAAAAAAAATGGTTTGTCGCGTTTCGAAATCAACCAATGTATTTCCAACTTCGTAGTGGTTTGTGGGTCGGCATGACAGCTGTTACTGCCGATGTATTCTAGATTTCTTGATGATCGTCGTAGCTTTTGTAGCGTACTGTATAGTCAGTAATTCGTTATTATAATGATATCACATGGTTGTGCAACGAAAAATACCGTTATCTATACATACGAGTATAATAACAATGTAAATCTAACGTGTTTGTACTTTTTAGATTTTTGTGAAAAAAAATTTTGCAGGTGTCTAGGAATAAGTAATAGAATACATTTCAAACATTTTTAGAAATGTTTGTCTGTCTGTTTGCCTGAACACGCACCACTGCTAAAGTACTGGGTTCACAAGAAAACCTCATACAAGAAAATCATATCCTCGGGAGTAACTTAGTCTTTGTTTCATTAAAGTCGGTCCACTCTATCAAAAGGGAGTTCCGATCCGACCACGGTGGGAGACGGACGTCGCGCTCGTTGTCCTCTTCGATTTCGATACTCGTGATTTAGTGACGTCAGTTATTACTTCGTGAGTGCTCGTTCTCATTGTTCCGATTCGGCACACCTGCGCCGCACACCTGTGCTACACCTGCGTTCTGTTTCCTAGAACTGAGTGAGACCTTTCCTTTCTATTTATTTATTGCTTTATTTATTTCTTGGTATATTTATTTGTTTACTCATTTATTTATCTATTTATTTACGTATTTTCCTTAATTCTTCAGTCATTTATTTCTAAATTTATTTACTTTTTATTGTTTGTTTATTTAAGTAGTCTTATGTTATTTTTCCCCTATCTCGCTCAGGTACTTATTTGCATTGTTTTCCTATTTTGTTTAGTTTTAAACAGCTCTCTTGGTCCGAACTCGGGATAGTCCCGTAGTTTTTCGTTTGGCGTGCCCCCCTGCCCTTAAGGCAGGGAGGTTGGTGCGCGCCCCCCTCAGGCCACGGAATGGCCCTCACTAATAATTGGATGTTAGGACTACGGAACGATTTTCTTGCGAATGGATTCGACGAAAACGCCGTCGACGCAATTCTCGCGCGTCATTATTCCCCGTCCTCGGAGGACGTGCAATATGTACCCCGCGTGGCAACAACTAATATGTTCGCGCCCCTCGATTCGCTTGAGTCACCGCTGAACCAGGCGGATAGAGGTCAGTTGCCGAGCTCCAGCTCGGAGGCCGGCTCCGTGATGGAGCTAGACACAGTCGCACCCACCGCGTCACTTACGCCCACGATTTCCATGTCCGCGTCTACCGCGCCTTCTGCGCTAGACAAAGACAATGACAGCGAGAATTTTAAAGTCGTGTCACATCAAAAGCGTAAACAACGCTCTCGCCCCGCGTCGCGCTCGTCGGACTCGGACTCGGGTACCGGACGCCCGGCCGAGAAACTAGTTCGGAATGTAGATGGCGCTCGAGCGCCTGCCACGGCTACATCGGCAGCCGATAAACCGCGCTCGAGCAGAGCTAACTCGCTCTCGCAAGTCGACGCTACGAATTCCGTAGCGGTGACTAAGAAGCCCCGCCCACCGCCTCCGATTACCATTCAGGACAAGTCCCAGTGGATGTCCATCTCAAATAGACTAAAAGTACTCAAAATTAACTATACGTCCGCCCTAAATACCCCAGTGGGTATCCAGGTTAAGGTCCCATCCGTTAACGACTTCCGCCAGCTAACAAAATTCCTTCGGGAAGCTAAGTTAGCCTTTTTTACTTTTACCCTTGAGGAGGAACGCCTCCTCCGAGTAGTGCTTCGTCGCGTTCCGGCCGAGATCTCGGTCGAAGACGTGATCGCATCCCTTAAAGAGAAGAATTTCCCCGTTAGAGAGGTACATCGGATGTACCATCCGCGCACCCGCAGGCCATATAACATGGTATTAGTTATTTTAGATCGTTCCGTGGAGGGTAAGGCTATTTTCAGCCTGACCTCTGTGTGCAACCTCAGCGGCATCACCGTTGAGTCCCCCCGGAAGACCCATACCCCGTCGCAGTGTCACAACTGCCAGAGTTACGGCCACTCGGCACGCAACTGTCATCTCCGCCCTAGGTGCGTCAAGTGCCTGGGTGATCACTGCACAAAGGAGTGCAGGCGCACACCCGACACCACCGAGCCCCCCAGCTGCGTGTTGTGCGGCAACGCGGGTCACCCCGCGAACTATCGCGGCTGTCCCCGCGCACCGCGCACACAACGCCCCCGCCAGGCGCGACAGGTGCCTAGAGCGTTTGTGGTCGCCGCCCGCCCTCCGCCTCCCCCTCTCATGTCCGTGGAGGCCTTCCCTGGCCTGCCGGGTGCCTCTCGCGCCCCGATAGCGCCCGCATCCACTCCGCGCGTGCCACCCTCTGTGCCGCGCGCACCACAACCCGGGCGGGCCCCTCTGGCCCCCTGGGCTCCCCAGCCCCAGGCTCCCAAGCCTCAGGCTCCCATCCCACAGGTACGGCCGGCACGCGCCGTGCCAGCCTTCTCTATGGGGCTCTCTGAAGTGAACTGGATTTTCCAGTTATTCCGGGAGCACGATTTGCAGGAAGTCCTAAACTTCAACGCAGCTTTCCAGGCGGAGGAGGACTTGGGTAAGCTCAACGTGCTCGCGCAATACCCGAGTATTGCTGCGACATTACATCGCATCGCCCGCTCACAAGATCCAATTTCATGTAAATAAAATTCGCGGCTATGAATAGGATAAAACCGCGCGGTCTATCTCTTTCGTTTTTTAACGCGAGATCTCTTAGGACACAGCGCGATCTAGTAGCTGCCTTCTTGCGCGATAGACAGATAGACGTTTTCCTCGTCCAGGAAACGCTTCTAAAACCTAAAATGCGAAATCCTAGAATCGCGAATTATAATATAATCAGAAACGACCGTGTCGCCCGCGGGGGTGGCACCTTAATTTATTATAGGCGTTCATTATATTGCATGCCGGTAGATCCGCCCGCTCTGACTAATATGGAAGTGTCAGTGTGTAAATTAGGTATGACTGGTCATCCGTCCATTATATTAGTGTCCGCGTACCTCTCACCGAATAAGCAGTTGTTAAAAACCGATTTGCAAGCGTTGCTTAATTTAGGAGACTCAGTCATTATAGCGGGGGACCTCAACAGCGGGAACGTTATCTGGAATAGTCCGAGAACCTCTCGTAACGGGAGGATACTCGACGAACTAGGTAGGGTTCTCGCGTTTGACGTCATAGCCCCTCCGGAACCCACCCATTATCAGGATAACTGCCGTCCGTCAGTTTTAGACATAGCTTTGTTAAAAAATATCACGCTTCGGGTACGACTCATACAAGTCGTACACGAACTTGACTCGGACCATCGCCCGGTCGTATTACAGTTAGGTTTTAACTCAGACTTCACCCCTCCGTCGGTTAGGGTGGCTGATTACGCGAAACTCGCTCATTATTTTAAAGAAAATCCTTCGTCTAGCAATTTAGACAGGGTTCCGGACGTGTTGGTGTCTAAAGCCGACGCGGATTCGGCTATCGATTCCCTGGTCGACTATCTCCAGACCGCCGTCAGAGAGACCTCGAAAGAGGTACAAGCGGCGAATGATCGCCGTTTTATACTCCCTGACGACGTGAGAGCGTTGATTACGGAAAAGAACGCCGCGACTCGAGCTCACGACGCTTACCCGTCTACAGAAAATCGCAACCGTTTACGCTTGTTACGTAAAATAGTCAAATCTCGTATCTCTGAAATTCGGGGCGACAGGTGGGACAGACTTCTGGAGGATCTCCGGCCGTCCCACCTGTCGTACTGGAAACTCTCGCGAACTTTAAAGTCGGATCTCACTACTCCGATGCCTCCTCTCGATAGAGGTTCCGGATTGCCTCCTGCGTTCGACAGCATAGATAAAGCGGAATGTCTTGCCGCGAGTTTAGAAACACAGTGTTCACCGAACACTGATAACACTGACCCTATCCATATTGGGTCGATCGAATTGTCGGTAGAGCATGCACTAGCGTCCCCTCCCGTGGATACCCTAACCTCAATAACTTTCGATGAAGTTTCGACCGCCATCCAGCGTCTCAAGCTTAGGAAGTCCCCAGGTCCCGATGGGATCAGGAACGAGGTACTGAGACTCCTTCCCGATCACATCATAGCTCTATTGGTCTGCATCTTCAATGCGGCCATGTCCCAGGGCCACTTTCCAGCCGCCTGGAAGAAGGCCGTAGTGATAGGCATACACAAGCCCGGCAAAAAAGCTACGCTTCCCGATAGCTATCGCCCGATTAGCCTGTTAGATACATTAGGTAAATTATACGAGCGGCTCCTTCTGAACCGTCTCCAGGTCTCGATTACAGATTTAAAATTAATACCACCTGAGCAGTTCGGATTTCGTGCCGAACACTCTTGCACGAATCAAGTACACCGCCTCACGGAGTACATTTTCTCTAATTTTAATGCCGACCCGAAACGTAAACCGAAACGCACAATTGCAGTCTTTTTCGATGTCGCCAAAGCCTTCGATAAGGTCTGGCACGGAGGGCTCATCCATAAATTATATAAATCTCACGTACCCGATAAGTTAATTCATATTATCCACGATTATCTCACTGATAGGACTTTCCGCTTTAGAGTGGATGGGGAACTATCCCTGCCCCACCCGATACGCTCAGGTGTGCCACAAGGCTCCATACTCGCGCCCTCGCTCTTCAATCTGTTCATCAGTGACCTACCTCGGTCTAAACGGGTCGAGGTAGGTTGCTATGCTGATGATACAGTTATTTACACTTCCAGCTTGCGGTCGGATTTTCTTAGGAAGCGCATCGAAAAGGCCGTTTGCACACTCGGTGAATGGTTTCGTCGATGGCGCATAGAAGTTAATCCTGATAAGAGCGCCGCGATACTCTTCGATGCTTTACGACGTAGTAATAACCTCGAGCCCATCAGGCTATACGGAACCGATATACCTTGGGCCGACGAGGTCAAATATCTCGGTGTTACATTAGATAAACATTTAAATTTCGAGTCACATATAGATAGAGTGCGAAACAAAGCCGCTATGGTCTTGGGTCGCCTCCATCCGTTGCTTTGTCATAGGAGTAAGATGTCCCTCAGACACAAGCTCACTTTGTATAAGACGTGTATCCGTCCCGTGATGACATATAGCAGTCCCGTTTTTGTGCATATGTCGAAAGATAATTTTCATAAGTTGCAGGTTCTTCAAAACCGCGTTTTACGTAAAGTAACCGGTGCTTCGTGGTACGTCCGGAGAGTTGATCTACATAGGGACCTAGAGATGCCTTCTATCTGGGCATACGTAAAATCACTTACGATTAGTTATTTTGAAAAAGCCGCGAATCATCCCAGTCCGTTAGTGGTATCCGCCACAAAATACGAACCCGTACCAAACGCTGCGCGCTGTAAAAGACGTCCGCGACATATTTTTACCGACCCTCCCGATGAAATAACGGCAGCGAACGATCAGTACCAGCCTGTCTCTCCAAACAGAGCGTGCTCACGCCCACGCCCGCGTAACCACAGATCACGCCGCCGTGGTCTGGGGGTAAATTTCGCTCCCGCACACCAGACTAGGCCCCCCTCGGCAGCGGCTCAAGCCTAGGTCCGATCCCTCGGCGTGGAGCCCTTGAGTACGCTGCTCGCGCGATACAGTGACACAAAATCTTACATCACTGCGACAACATTACACATATCACCTCCACGCACGTGCACGCATACACGCTTACACATGCAAGTGGAAGGGTTTTATTTTTTTTTTCCCTTATCAAACTGAAATAGTTTAGAATATTATCCGATACGAAATATATATAAGAGTTGTTGAGGTATGTATGCTTGGTACACATATATGTTTCAACAACTCATATATGTATGAATAGTTAGCTTAGCTTAGGTTAGCTCAGATAGGTCGCGAATTGCATGTATCAGGCAACAGCCAAAGCCGAGGTGTGCCGCGCATCCTTGAGCTAGTTGTCAAAATAAAATCGGCTGAGTGCCTTAAGCGCTCGCCTTAGTAGTCCGGTGAAGCTGTTAAGACCTTGCTTGGTCAATAGCGTAGTCAGTTCGAAAAAAAAAAAAAAAAAAAAAAATCTATCAAAAGTTTTTTGTAATTTTAATGGCGCCGCGACTTAAGTATGAGAGAAAAGTAGATAAGCAAATGGATTAAATACGTTCAGATGACTTTATTAGTCATTGTTTTGTACATCAGTAAGCGTTTAATACGTGAAAAAAAAGTTTATACCCCTTTTTAAGAACATTGCGCGCATTAACGAGTGTGAAATTTGACATACTTAAAGTCCATACGCAGAAAAACTGCAGAAGGATAAATTTTGTATATGTATGATATAAAGTTATTACATATTATTATTATTATACATATTTTAAATATATATTAATGTTATATTATTATAATACTAGCGGACTCGGCAGACGTTGCCCTGCGTTGAAAATAAAATTGAATTCATTCGGCAGCGGCACCCACCGCGTACAATAATGAATCTAAACCGTTCTTCAATTCACCTGAACACACATATGAACTTAATCAAACCGTTTACGAGTTCAGTCCCATACACAAGTAAAGAAGTTTTTCCCCAAAAAACTATTGATTTTATTTGGGTAGAGTTCCCTTTATTGAAAGGGAAGTGGTCCTCCGGCGCTTTCGCTGACCGAACAAAACGCAACAATGCAAGCACTATTACTTCACGTCGGTTTTCTATGAGAGGGTAGTAGTACTCCGGACGAGCCGATGACGACGGAGAGCTATCAAATTAAACGGTTGTCAATGTTGATTATTGTTATTAATTGTAAGTTTCATCAGTCTCAAACAGATGGCGCTTTAAGTTAGTTTCATGACAGAAAACTGTAGGACCGACTGTTATAGATATCTCATAGATGGCGCATATTCTAATTTTGAATTTCTTTTTCAACTTCCGTTTATTATGGTGCATGTGTTTTATTCAATTCCACATGTAATATCTGAGCCACAGCAATGCGTGACCGGGTCATCTACTAGACACTACATATATTTCTATAACATAGGTAGTAGATGGTCGGGCGTCATTGTCACGCCGGTTGAATGCAAATCAACTTCTGTGTACACATCATCTGTTCCCGAAACACGGTAAGAATCGCTGCGACGTGTTTATCACTATGTATATGGTAGTCGCAATACAGTCGAATACGGATACCACCCTTGGTTTCTGGATTTAAAGCCCATCAAGCCTAGGTGTACCACTATGCCGAGTGTTATACTTGATGTGTGGTGATTGCTTGCAATTCGGATGAAATAAATCCTACAACCTAGCGCTACTTTCTGTAATATATAGGTAAGGTCGAGTCACTTTTAGTCACTTAGTCGACTTTCATATGATAATCATGTATCTAATGACAACCTTGACACGTGTTTTCTTACTTAAATATTTCTTCTCTATATACCAGCTGTTTGTTGACATTTGTTACTATGTTAATTTTTTTTAATAATAGTTGAGGTATACCAAATAAATCTGTATTTATACCAAGTGTTAGGTTAGACGCTTATAATATTCTGAGAGATATCTAAGAGATTCCTAGTCACAATTAACGTATAATAATATCAAATCAAATACTTATAAACAACAAAGAGAACCTAAATTAAAGTTGTTTCTAAGACTTTCAAAAGTATAAACACAAACGTAATAAACCTAGGTGCAATAACCGGTGCCGATACCTGTAAGGGGCGACCCGGAATTAATAACTTTCGATAATAAAACGGAAAAATTAAACTCTTTTGTTTAGTTCATGCCGTTACCACGTTCACTTTCACTTCAGACCGACGGTCATTGACACTGTGGTTTAACATAGACGCGTAGAGGATTGCGTATAATTTTTGTATTTTTCTAAATAATTAGGTAAAACATTAAGCACCTATTTTTAAAATTAATTTAGAACGAGAATCGAACGCAGAGCACCCCCCATAAATATTGCTACTGTCTACACTTTCAGCCTGTATATAATTATTCTGTAAGTGTGTATGTCATTGAACAGCACCTAAACAGTTGGACGGATTTTGATGAACATAACATTGAAAAATCGATGAAAAATCCACAGATAAAATAAAACACAATCGTAATTAATTAATATCATGCGAACATGTTCTTTTACAATAATTATACGACACAGTAATACTTTAAGTACATATTAAAAATATCTACAACAAGGCAATTACGATACTTTGTTTTATTGTAATCAGTAGAGGTAATAAAAATGTAACATGGCACGGCTTAAACGTGTCAATGAAGTGACCGTGTATGAAAAGTAATTAATATATGCCAGTCATCTTTATTTATAACGATATGCACATAGATATACAATATCAATAAGTTACAGAATACACTAAGCATAGATAATATTATGACATGTGGAAAAAATGCCGATGACATTTTATTACATTTGCTTTCTTTTATCCTACCGGACTTTTTGTGAATTAAGTAAACATATAAATTGTATACCAATTCACTTAATATTATAAATTCACTATTTTATATTTAATTTTTCCAAAAATATTAAATTCCAATTTTTAATTTGATCTTTTACTCTACTTAAAGGAACTTCGTTCCCGACAGAGCAACATTGAACGCACACGTTATTCACCCTTAAAAAAATGACATAACGTTAAATTAGGCAAATGCGCATTCGCTAATAGCGATACGAAATATTCTCATTCGCGAATAACAATGTGAATTATTCTCGTTCACGAATAACAATGTGAAATATTGTCATTCGTGAATAACAATGTGAAATATTCTCATTCGCGAATAGCGGTGATAAATATTCGCAACCACGAATAGCCAATATCTATTCGCGTTCGCTGACATCCATAACAAATATTCGTATCCGCGAATACTTATGAATTTGTATTTGTTACATTATTAGTATATTATTATATGCATTATTTATATTATTTTACAGTTTAATTTAGGCTGCCAGGAAGGGAAAAGGACGATGGTGGGCACTATTCACAACTCGGGAATGTTTGTCGCGATGTTGTTCACTGGAGCGATATCGGACCGTTTCGGGAGGAAAGTCGCCGTTGGTTTCGCGTCATGTGCCAGTTTTATATTCGGATTCGCGAGGTCTTTTTCGCCGAATTATATCACTTACGTCATCTTGCATTTTCTTGAAGCTGGGTTCGGCGGGGGATTATACCCTTCTGCTTATGTTTTCAGTAAGTATTTATACTTATTGTAAATTAATTAACCAATAAATTAACTTGTACCGTACTTAAGTACTAGTCACCGATGAACAGTTGTTTCTCTTAACTTCAATCACTGTTACAAAAGATTAATTGCATTATATCCAATACAATTAAAAAAGTTTAAAGCATGTTTAAGTATATTAGAATTGTAACTTTAGTTAAGAAACAAACTTACGAAGTGCTAGTACATTATCTGGTTTAGTTATGGTCTGTTTTTAATTTTTTTAATTGTAATTTTGTCACCATAACCGTTATATAACCCCTTTACTGATTTAAAGTTACTTGTGTACACTGTTACCCTAACTAACTGCTTAGCCCATATCGAAAAGCGTTATAATATATAACCTAGATAATATTGTACATAATCCTCTATTTATCAGAAAATGTCTTGACAAAATAGCTACAGTAGTTTCCAAAGTTAGCTGGGACAAAAATCAGACAATCTAATTTTATTAGTTATAGATTTTTCTAGAAAATAATAGTTATTAGAAATATAAAAAGAAAAGAAAGTGATTCATCAAATTGCAAACCTTCCTCATTCACTAGTTCTTTTTTCAACCAAAAATCTGTTCTCGTTCTAAGTTAACTTTGATACAGTTAAAAAAGGAATATCAAAAATATGTATACATATGTAAATCACACGCGTTGTTATACCTACACAAAAATAATAAAAGAAACATTTTTTTATTATTATATATGACAACGTAAATTTTAAATATTCAGTCACTAATCAAGAAATATAAGATCAAAGAAAACGATCTATATCGCTGATAACATAAAAAAAACCATCCTATTCTATATTTTGATGTCCAGTTTTAAGGTCACAAAACCAGTATAACCAGATCACGCGTTCGTAATAAACACCACTATTTCCATTAATTTTTTTTTCGCATTCTAAAGCGTGACCCAATAATGTACCGTAAAATGACCTTCAATATTTCCTTTATAGTTGTAGAACTGGTCGGGGTTAAACAACGAGTCATCGTCTCCGCTATGTGTAACATGACCTTTGTCATAGGCGTAGTACTTATCGCCTTACTTGCTTGGACTGTTGACAACTGGAGAGTTTACATTATGATACTCTACTGCCCTGCGATCATTGCTGTCATTTACGTTTGGTTCATGAACGAAAGTGCCCGCTGGTTACTCAGCAAAGGGAAGCGCGATCAAGCGATAACGGTTCTAAAGCGTGCCGCGAAAATAAACAATTTAGACGATAGAACACTCGAACTCGACTCACTCGGAGACCCGTTACTCAAATCCGAGAACCAAACCGTTGATAAGAGATCTCAACTCTCGAAGGCATTACGATCGAGTATCATAAGGAAACGTCTGGTGATCTGCTCTTTTCTATGGATGACCTGTTCGCTCGTGTACTACGGGTTGTCGATCAACTCTGTGTCGCTTAGCAGCAATAGATACGTGAGTTTCATGCTGGTGATGTTGGTCGAGATACCGGCTTACATAGTCGTCGTTATTGTCCTCGATAAATATGGAAGAAAGAAGACTCTAATAGCTAACTACGTCACGTGTGCAATTATGAGCTTACTCTTCGCCTTCCTACCTAGATGTGAGTATGAATTGTTATTTTTTTTATATTCTTTTTTAATAAGTTGAAAAAAAAATAAGTATAACCAGAAACGGTTTCATTATTTCATGTGTTCATTTGTGTTCATTGTGTCATATGTATATATGTCAAAGCTTACTAAACATAAATAAAAATGAAGAAAATCGGCTGAGAAACAGAGGAGAGAGACGTTCTTAACTATTCTCCCACTGCCGATTTATATATAGATAGCTGTGAGAATGCTCATAAACTGTATTCTATACGAAATCCCGTAGTACAAACACTTAACTATATATTTACTCATTTTGTTTTTTTATGTCAAAACAAGGCAAACGAACAGATGGGTCACCTGATGTTAGGTGATCACCACCGTCCATAGACACTAGCAACACCAGGGGAGTCGCAAGTGCGTTGCCAGCCTGCGTTTGCGGAAAAGAGAGGGAGGGGAGAAGGGCCTCCGCCGTTCTCACTGACCGAACGAAACGCAACAATGCAAGCACTGTTACTTCACGTCTGTTTTTTGTGAGAAGATGGTACTACCCCGGACGAGCCGACCTATTCATGCTGAAACCAATAATAGCTTCAGCGTGGCTCTACCACATACAAAGTCCACCTACCACATACCGAGGTACTTACAGGAACACTTCTCAGTTTCATTTCACGATTTTTTCCTTCACTGTCAGGGAAAGGAGAAAATGGAAGGGAAAGGGAGAAAGGAGGTGGGCCTCCGGCGCTCTCACTGACCGAACGAAACGCAACAATGCAAGCACCGTTACTTCATGTCGGTTTTCTGTGTGTCGGGTGGTAGTACCGCGGGCGAGCCGACACATACATGCTGAAACTAGGAATAGCTACAGCGTGGCTCTACCACCTTCAAAATATACTAAGTCGTACTAGACCCAGACAGAAACTTATACATACTTACACAAATACATATCTACTTTCTGTTTAACGCGTGACGAAAATATTTTCCTACCGTGAGATACGACGTGGCACTTAAAAATAAAAATAAAACTTCAACATACGCTTTTATGAGTAATTCTTAGTTAAACATGCAACTTTGTATCGATAATTATCAAATTGAACGTGATTAAAAACAAATATACACGAGTTTTATAAAAATATAGAAATTCCTAACATCATAATAACGCGTGATACTTCAATGTATAATTCAAGCAACAACGTTGAATTATGTAGGTCGCGTGTATAAAATGAATTTAAAACGTGCGATAGAATCCGTGAGATAAAGAAAGCGTCTTACGTTACAAATGACTGGCCATAATCGACATACGATGCACCATTTTGTACAGAAATCTCAGCTGGAATATCATGGAAAAAACTATAGATAGCAATAGTGATAAATATAATAAATTACAGACCTCGTCAAACTTTTTGACCGCTCTGAATTGGCCTGAACACAAATTTAAGTATTAACACGTATTATTATATTATTTGCGTAACTAAGAGACAACTTAAGGGTAAATAAATGCTACTTCCAGATTTCTATAATAATATTGTAACTTGGTTTTTTATTAAACTATTGAGTGAATTATGCTGAAGCTCGAACTTATGTAGTATATTTAGAGCGGCCAAAAAGATTGACGAGGACTATACGTAGCTGTGTTATTTTACAACAATAAATTATTACAAAAATATTTTAAAACAACTATTTTAATTTTTCTTCCGTTAGATAAATTGCTATACTGAATAGTATTTTTATACATTAGCGGTGTTATTACAAAAAAGTTAAATACGTATTGAATACTTGCTTTAAAAAGGTTTCGTATTAAATGCACCGCGCTCGCCCGAGGCAAGTTCGCGTTATCCTTTTTGGGAAGTCTAACCTAACCTAAACAAAGTGAGACAAAAGAGCAAGATGGCGAACATTCAGCGGACTGCGGTGCATTTAATACGAAACCTTTTTAAAACAAGTATCCAATACGTATTTAACTTTTTTATAATAACACAGCTTAGGTTTTAGCGTTTCCGACCTCTTGGAAGAAATTCTTTAAAGTATAGCGAGAAGCGTATCAAAATCCGTTGTGTAGTTTAGATTATCTAAGGACATACAAACAGATACAAATAGTGACCTTGTTTTTATAATATGCATAGATTTAATATGGACTAGCTGACTCGTGCCCACTACGTTGGGCGGTAAACATTTATAAAAAACTACTTTTTGTGACTTAAATATAAAATTTAGACATATGCTGTCGTTAAGTTTTTTGTAGGCATTATCAAGCTCTACAGCTTTTCTCTGGAACCCAATCATATATCTCTCATAATTAAGGTAGCCTCCGTAAGAAATGTTTTCGTACGACCGTTTTTTCACCGACATATTTTGCAAATCCGACTACCGCAAAAAAATAAAATGATTGCGTGTAACCGTCACACGCGGTTGAAGTAAAACATTTTCAATATTTTTGATTTTCTCAATAAATAGCTTATAAAAAAATCAAACAAAAATAAAAAAAAAATTATACAAATAGAATTAATTATGTACAATTACATGGGCGCGCGACCGTGCTGCCATCTGGTTTCAATGTATGTAAGTAACAAATGAAATGAAAGCTTCATTATCTGTAGTGCCATCTATCAGCTAATTCGGAACTTAAATAACACAGGAAATATTATTAGCAACTCTTTGTTTTAAAATATTTTTTTTTATGTCATAGCAGGCAAACGAACAGATGTGTCACCTGATGCTAAGTGATCAGCACCGTGCATAGACACTAACAACACTAGGGGGGTCGAAAGTGCGTTGCCAGCCTGTGTCTGGGGTGGTTCCCCCCCCCCCCCAACGAACCCCACCAATGCAAGCCCTTTTCCTTCCTCGTTTTCTTTGAGAGGGTGGTCCTCCCCGGCGAGCCACCCATCATATGAAATCAGTAATAGCTCAGCGTAGCTCTACCACCTAGTAAATAAAATATAGGAATGTACGTACAGATTACTACGATAAGTAACGAATTAAATTAATTATGATTTAATAGAAGTTTTGGTTATGTTTAATTATTATCTAACCGGATGGTCCAGAAACGTGCCGCCATATTGCCGTAACGGATTTCCGTTGCATTGTCGTCCAGTTACATCCTAGTCGCGCTTAAAGAAGTTTTACTTCAAAAAGTTTTTAATTTTTCGGGTTAAGATATAGCACGACACTCACAAATAACGTGGCTTTCTATTGGTAAAAGAATTTCCAAAATTGGTTTAGTAGTTCCTGAGACTACCCCCTACAACGACACAAACTCACAAACATTACCTCCTTATAATATTAGAATAGACAAAGTCGCAGGTGGTTGCTGGTATGATAGTTATAATAGATCGAGTGGTATAGAACAAATCGTAAAAGTGCACTCATGACACATTTACTGACGTCAAACAATGATTTATGATACAGAAATATATCTGACAGCGCGGAAATAGTTTTGCTTGTAACGAATGTTGGTGGTCTCACTCAAATCACTGACCTACATCGTTGTTGTGAAATATTATGTCTGTTCTTGTTTATTTTAATATTATCTATGTTCAATACGTCTATGAGTCATGGTGGTGTAGTGGTTCGAACGGTGGAATATCAATCCGATGTCGGCAGGTTCGAACACTGGCATGTACCAACGAATTTTTCGAAATTCGCGTATATTTCGTAACTAGCCTCTGCCTGCGACTTCGTTCGCGTGGAATAGTTACTTTGGGCTAACGCAGCGGAAGCTCTCAAGAGGAAATAATCCCCGATTTTGAAATATTCTTCATTGATGCTCCGCTCCTATTGTTCTTATCGTGAAGATAGATAGCCTATAACCTTCTTCGATAAATGAGCTATATAACACTGAAAAAATTTTTCAAATCAGACCAGTAATTCCTGAGATTACCCCCTACAACGCCACAAACTCACAAACTTTACCTGTTTATGATATTAGTATATATATTATAGATTTAAATCGGTAACACTATCGGCTGACGGTGAAGGATTAACCTTGTAAGGAAACCTGAACCTGAGAAACGTTCTTGTACTACTACTGTATGTAGGAAAACACAGAACTGTGGATCTCTCAGAGTTTGAAATCGCCAATACGTCGTGGGCTGGCGTGGTGATTATGCCCATACTTTCCTTCGTGAAGAAGCCTATGACCCTGCAGTAGGTCTCTTACAGGTTGATGATGATGATGTTCGTACGTCACATCCGACGTAGGTTCCAACTGTACATTGTGTCTGAGTTTTTCAATGAAGGAATATATCGTCATGAAACTGTCATGTTGGTCATATATGACCGGCCACGGTTTCTATAGCAATTCTGGTAGAAAGTGAAAAAAAAAAATGTTTTAAAGTTTTTTTGAAGTGATAACTTCTTTAAGTGCGTTGAGCGGAATTTGGCAGGAGAAAAACTTTTCCGTGTCGTCGACATGCTAGTAACGCGTGATCGACACGCTCGTGACGAATCATGCTTGTGTCAAATTAGCAAAGCGTAGTATAACGGCCTGTGTACGTGTAATATTGATATTTTATATTGAGCTTGTGCAGTCCATCATATGTTTGATTAATTAATAAACTTTATAAAAATGTACATAATTATTGTTCGGAATGCTAATAGACGTGAAAAACAGACTAATGTTAATAATTTCAATATACAAATTTTGAAATTCAATATAGAACAGTTATTGCGTTGTTTTGAGTTTTCACTTCCGTCGGCGATCCATGACAGAATCGACTTTTTTTTTTCAAATTCAATAAAGATTTTATATAAAAGATGCAAATGCAGACGAAGTCGCGGTCGGCTCCAGGTTAAAGATAAAAATTACGTTTCATTCTATAAAAAGAAGGCACTTAAAATAACTAGTTACGTATGACATCTTATCAGAAAAGAATTGCGCATAAACGATAGGTAAATGACCTAAGTGAAGGATGTAAATAAGTTACATTCTAACCAAACAAAGTCGAATAGATAAAAAATGTAATATGTGAAAATTTTATAGGTCAACTTTTTTTTGTCGAATTTAATTTAAAATTCAATCAATTCTATATTATTAATTTAACGTTCTTATATTCTCCGTGAGTCATAAACCGATTGGTGATAAATCAACACCGGATCAAACAAGAACGTAATATATAAATCACCTGTCATAAGTGTCTTGACTATTTAGTTCCGTTTTTTTTGCGCTTTATAATTTTAGAATACATCAGTCTCTTGGTTTTTGCAGTTCACACAATAAACTTTTTTTGTTGCGCGTAATTTTAGATTTGATATCTTCCAAGATATTCATTGTAATTATCTATACTATACTAATATTATAAAGAGGTAAAGTTTGTGAGTTTGTGACGTTATAGGGGGTAATCTCAGGAACTACTGAATCGATTTTGAAAATTATTTTACCAATATAAAGCCGCGTTATTTGTAAGCGTCATCACGCTAAGACCAATAGGAGCGGAGCAACAATGAAAAATGTTCTAAAATCGGGGCTTTTTTTCCTTTTGAGAGATTCCCCTGCGTCTTAGTCCAAAGTAACTATTCCACGCGTACGAAGTCGCGGGCGGAAGCTATTAACTAATTATATTATCTATAATAATATTATAAAGGGGAAAAGTTTGTGATGTTGTAGGGGGTCGGGAATATGTGGGGAGTCGGAGAAAAAATGGTCGAACGAAAACGTTTCTTACGAACGCTACCTTAACTATGAGAGATATATGATTTTGTAGAGAAAAGGTGTAGCTTGATAAAGCATATTACCGCCCAACGAAGTGGGCACGGGTCGGCTAGTATGCTATAAAGGCCAAATCGAATCTGCATTAAAATGTATGACGTATCCGAAGTGTTTAATTAGTTCAGAATTTAAGAACCTAATGAAAAAATAACATTGACCGCCAAATCATCTGAATGTATCAAATCCATTTACTTATCTACTTTTCTATAGTACTGAAGTCGCGTCGTCTTTAAAATTACAATAATTTTGATAGAGTGAACCGATTTTAATGTGAAACAAAGAATAATTGTTACTCGAGGAAATACTGGGTGACATTTTATCATAAAAGTTGTATTTTAGCAGTTATACAATCACAAACAAATAGAGAGAGAGAGAGACAGACATTTTTTTTAAATATGTAAATGTATGTAATTGTTTATTTTTAGTCATTTACTATAAAAAAATTTCACAAAAATAAAAGATACTTTCAATTTACATTACTATTATATGTATTTAGATTTCAGATTTGAGTATCTGGTTCCGTTTTAATTCTATGAGTAGGAAATCCGGCCTCTCTAGTATTGTCGTTATCTATTTCAGATAACATTTATTGTTATCCCATAATAAATAATATTGCATATCAAGCAATATAGTATTCATTATAGAGATAACTACGTAATACACATATTACTACGTACTACCATCATGTTCACGCCAAAATTATTGTGCGATCTTTAATATCTCTTATACCCACAGTAGGATTCATTGTTCTTTTGGTTCTTATAAAAGACAGGATCAATATGCATTTTTTTTCTTTATGGATTTTAGCGTTTACCCTTTTATAGTGGAGAAATCCTACATTGGATACCCTTCCGCCGTTTACCCTATCTCATCTGATGTTAATGTGTATGTAAATCACGATATTTTCCTCCACTGGAATCTGCGGTCTGGCTCGTTGCAGGATTCGAACATATACCCACCGACGCTTTGCTATAATCACAAAAAAAAATGTGTATCAATTACCAATTTTATTGCTGTGTAGTTTTGTAATGGCCAAAATGTCAAGGACAGTATCCTAAGAACATTTTTGTGTAGCTTTAATGGTTTACATTTAGGGTAGGTACCCTTAATGTCCTAATGAAATTAGGGCTTTTTCTAAACCCTGACTAGCTGCCACCATCAAGATCAAAATCTGTCGCTAAGTACCAAGTGTGTTCCGACAGCTACACTTGAGAGTCAGTCGCTCTAAGTATATCGTGTTTACGATCTCCGACCACATTGTCATTTAACATCAGCTGAGATTGTGGCCAAACGCTAAAACCTAAAAAGTAATAAAAGGTTCACAACAGATATTCTATTTTAGTTTATTACGTCTCGGGATTAGCTAGTGTATATACATCTACTGAGGGATGCAGGCCTTGATGACAGCGACGACTGCCGATCGATTGTAATTTTATTAGTGGTCGCCGTTGTTTTTGGAATGCCCTTTTCCGATTTGACGGTAGTTTTAATATGCATGAGCGCCTTCAAAGGGCCTAAATTGAATAAAATATTTTTGTTTTTGATTTCATGGTAGTACGAATTTCCCTAAGCTTGGGTAACTAGCTATCACCCTCAAATTGGAAATCGTTACCCAAGTACCTATAGTTAAGTTCCGGTAACTTCACTTGAAAGTCACTTCAAATCTCAGTCTCGGACCACATTGCCATTTAATTAAAACCTATAATTTAAAAAAGTCACCTATACCTACTCATTTCATAAAGATTAGATAGAAAGAGTATTTCGTTGCAGGATAGTCTTCCGAGCAAAAATGAAAAGATGTTTTTTTTTATGACACAGCTGATTATTGGTCCATTCCACTGTACTTGGTCAGCAAGTGGAGCGTAACCCTGGCCTATAGTTCCGTCTACATATACGTGTCTGAGGTCTTCCCGACTAACATGAGGCAGACATTGATCAGCGTATGTTCTACTGCCGGCAGGATCGGCTCCTTGATCGCACCTATTACACCACTATTGGTAAGTAAAACTGTTCATTTGATATAATCTGTTTAAACATTATATAAACATTTTGTTACTAATTTTACATCGCGAGTTTTTGATGGAATTTTAGTCTGTCATGTGGCTTTTATATTTAGTAATATCGGTGGTATTTTACGTTACGTAGTTCGGTTATTGGGCACAAGTGATAAGTGAATAATACCAGTGAGCATGAATTCTGACGCTACAAAAACTCCATGGAAAGCTCTAACAAAGAGACCACCATCTTGTTAGAATATTAAAATAGTCACAACACACTTGTAATATTATTACTATGGCAGAAGTTTAGTTCCCAAAATGCTCCAGGGGTCTACGGGAGACTCCACGAGGATCTACGTAGGTGTGAAAAATGTTGGCTTGACTTTCCCTATAAATGTAGGCAGTAATATTTTAAAACGCTCAGGGACTGTTACTTGTAAAAACTTGCATATTGCATATTCAGTACAACAGTATCGAGACATGCACAATTCCATAGTTCGATCTAATCTTCACTTTTTCGTCGAGTTTTGTGAATATGCTATAAATGTAGCTGCAGGGGGTCCACCGCGACTGGCTAATTATTAAAAGTGGTCTATGAGAAAAAAGTCTGATCTAGAAGATTGATTGCCAAAAAAATTTACAAAAAGATTGTGACTTAATAACATGTCACATTGACGTAATAATTTGACGTTTGTCTATTATAGACGTCTTACATCATTTTGGTGTACAGTTTCTTACAAGTTTATTAGTAAATCGTGAATGGGTGTTTGTTCACATGATTTGAACTATTTTAAGGAAATATTTATTGATATAAACTTATTACAGTCATTCTATCACAAGTCAATGCCGATGGTGATATTTGGAGGGATGTGTGTCATTTCAAGTATATTGGCGCCGATGCTTCCCGAAACTAGGAATATGAGATTACCAGACACAATAGAAGAAGCGGAACAACTGTCCAAGATGAAAGCCACCACAAGAACACGTGACTCTCTGTGATAAAAAAAAACTAAAACAACTCATAGGTTATGTCTAACCTAAAAACTTGAACTTTTCCGTTTTAATGCATATCGTGTCTTGTATTATATTGAAAATTGTGATTTACACTTGATTTATGTAAAAAAGAGGTTTTCTGCGAGTGATACAGAAGGTTGTACTTGCTTGAAATATATGTATAGTGTTGCCAATAATTATGCATTAATATTATCTTTTTTTTATAATATATAGTATATGTTAAACAAACGATGAATGTAATAATTATCTATTACAATTTCATGAAATAATTAAATATAAATTCTAGGTAGAGGATAGTTTTATTATAATATAAAACAAAACGATCAGTAATTTCGTTTATTTTTAAACATCCAGTGAAAAATGGCAAAGGTCAAATACTTAAAATTCCTAAAATAACAAATTGTTTATTAATTGTATATAACGAAAATTATTTAAAAAAAACAACTACCATTAATTCTTAATTAATTGAAATTCATCATTAAATTTATTATCTTCTTAATAGTGTGACTGATAGACCTCTTTTTTACGAAAATCAATTCATTGGTATTATAATAATTTATATTATCACTGAAAGAAATCTGTTTGGGATCGATTTTGACGAACAATAATGATTAAAACATGTTATGAATATAATATAATTTAAAATTTTCTTTGTGAATTTATAATTTAGTTGACAAGATCGAATTAAACAATATATTTAATAATCAATGAATCAATGCAATCGCACGAGAAGAGCGCATTCAAAGTCACAGTCAACTTACTTGTACAAAAGAGACAATGAAGGGTATTTTATTACAAAGTTTACTTCGCGATCAAGAAATTACCACTTATTTTGTATATTTGCAATAACCTAATTAATTTAAATTTATCAATCTTCAATATATTTTAGGTAACTAACCGATTTATAACATATTTTACTATAAAACAATAGCCGTTGGTAATAAAAGCACACATGTATTTAGTTATTTTGTCTCGCACCTTCAGCTGTACTATATATATGTGAACAGTACCCATAAGCTACCCACTACAGTTTACAATGAAAAGATTAATTATATACGTATATTTTATAATATTCTATATTAATGCGTACAAATACTAAATAATACAATCGTAACTGCTAATATATTACACAATTTATGGTCCATGGACCACAACTAAATCTTTTGAACACTACCGTCTATTCTTACCTCATCACTCCCGAGAAAAGTCTTTATTAATCTTGTCTAAATTACCTAAAATTTCAACGTAAGAGACTTCGATATTGTCACCATTTTTTTTCCAACTTCCAACGACCAAACGACGTCAACTTGAAGTTATATCAATGGTGTCGCATAACGAATCGAATACACAATGGAACACAGTTTTATGGTATTTTTAGATGTTTCCTTATGACAAACAGACAACAATGGATTCCGTCACCGCAAGGCTCTATTGTTACAACTTTGTCACGTTGCAATCACGTCCCATTTTACAATTAAACGTTATTGTTACAAAACGATGATCGTTACCAAAAGTATTTGATATCTGAAATTTATGATAGATTGAACTCCCAATGTTTCGGCAACTTCACTTCATATCCAGTCTTCGTTCTTCGGTCTCGTTATAACTTAAACTTAACTAAGTTTGCGGTTAAATCTTCAAAACGCTAACATAAGCTATCCAGAATCAAAGGACATTAAGTTATTTTACTCGAATAGATCAGTTTTTGACATTATTCACCTAATTCCTACTTAATTAAGGTTAATACTGTATTATTTAAGCGTACACAGGTACTGGCTAGATGAGTATACATTCGTGAAAGCGCTGAGTTAAATTATTGCAATTTTAATAAACATATCACAGTGATCAATTTCTCATCGCTGTTATTTCACAGGTGATTAAAACCTGCTATATTTTAAGATTATTATTATACCGTGGTTGCGTTAATATTATCATATAAAAAATTGGTTGTCTGTAAAGTCGGTTTACGGACGATAATTTTACGTGATAACGATTCGGGCGCATTGGCCGATGGAGTGGAAGAGAAATAGATGCTATACAAGCCGAACGCTTAGGCCGATCGCGCTTCTCTATCGCTTGTTCCGCGCTCTCGCTTGCACGCTTGGCTCAGGCGGAACGTGACAATGATTCATGCTTTTTCGCGAGTGCAGCCGGCGTTCATCTATTTATAAGGCGTTATCACGCGAAAACAATTGTCATACCAATGTGTAAATTCGTTATTTTATTTTTCACTCACCATGTTATTTGGAAATATCTTTCGTATTTAGCTACGGAATTGTTTGCTGAAGCTATAAATAATTTCTCACACATGTAAGATACCGATCTAAATATAAACTCTTAAATATTGTCCAATTTGCTAACGATTTTGCTCCCCATCAGTCCTCCAAATTAATAGCAAGTCACATGACATGATTCTTCACGCATAATTTCGCAGCTATACGTAACACGCACGTTATAAAATGTACCGCGAGCAGATATCGCATTACGTAGTAGAATTGCGAAAATATTGGTTGGAATTTCGCACTTGTGTGACAGTGGTGTAATTTTGCTAAACTTAAATTTTAAATTAGTGTATCTGAAATAAATACATGTAAACATATTTACCAAGATGAATTCGCAAAGTGAATTCTTCTTTTACAATTTTGAATTTCGCCTAAAGAAAGCCTTGGAAATTTACATTTTTTTAAGTCATACTTCTTTTGGAGCATTATGGGAAATCCTTGAAAGCAATTTTTTTTTTAAGAAAATACAGCCGTTGTAATACACTTAAAAGTTAGTTGAAACTAAAGTATATTTAATTATGATCATTATTTTCTCTCCAATCTGTAATTATTTTACATTGACTTTAAAAAAAGTATGACTTCTCACATCACAAGTACACACACTCTTTAGATATTGTTACCTGATACTTTGCAAAGCGAAAACTGTTTATCGAATTCTTATCAATAGTTCTTTTATTAAAAAAAACAGTGTACTTTAAGAATGTATTAAACGTCACGTACTAATTCTCGCAGACATTTACACAATGCAGTATTTTAGTTATTATATTCTATTTGCATATTATTTTACTGTGAATTTAGATTAATTTGATACCTACAGTATACGTTTTTAATGGTACCGAATACGACCAGAGTTTATATTATTTTTAAAGGAATGAAAACGAAACGTGAAGGAAGTTTTATAGCATTTGGAAATCATTAAATCTTATACTAGAGGTATCTTATCGGTTTAATGAGGGACCAACGATAAATCGGAGTTGACATTTGACGATGAAACGTATGCTTTTTATATAATTGAAAGTTATCTCTGACGGTATAGTCAAATTATTCAAAATCAGAAAGTACTTTATTCAATTTGTGCCTTAAGAAGGCACTTATGTACGTCAAAACTACCACCGGTTCGGAAAACAACCCAGTCATCGAGAAGAACCGGCAGGAAACTTGATCTGGTTATATTTTTAATTATACATTACACGTCACAGTCGTTTTTAGTGGATGCACAGAGGTGAGTCGATTCTAGACATCACTATCGTTCACATATTGATCCACTCTATAATAGCCTTTTGACACCATAACCCGTATAGTTGAGCATGTCCTACTATGTTATATGAACATTATAAAAGCTAATTAATATGACATTTTTAATATATGAGGGGTATAGAATCAAATGCAGCTAAGAGCGTAACCATCAAATTTTGACAAACTAAAAAAAACTTTCTGCCTCCTGAAAATATTCATCAAGTTCGTCCGATTACAAACTAAACAGTTTATTAGAATGTAATTTTTATTTACGGTAAGCATTAAATCAATAGGTTGAGGGATTAAACCAAAATTTAAATAAAAAGAATTACATAAGCTGCTTTTGATTCTAATTAATTATCTAGGATGTGTTTGTTCCTGACAATTCATCACCTAGCTGTTTTTGATACCTACCGACAATGACATTGACAGTTACTGCCAACTTTAGTGTTGTATTAAAGTTAATTTTTTGTCGATATAACTCTTTTAATTATAACCATTTATACGATGTAGAGATGTTTTTCATGGATAAATATAATTAAAACTTATAAGAATTTTTTATTAGATTTTATTTTTTAAACTACTAACAAAGGTGGTTCTTCATGAGGTTCACAAATGGGTTCACGATCTTCTTCATTTTCATCTAAGGACTCTGTAGAGAGAATATTTGCATAATATTCTAGACTTGACAATGTCTTCCAGTCGTTTCCAAAGTGCTTCTGCAACAATTTGTCAACGTCTTCCAGTTTTGCTGATTTCACGTTAATGAGACCAGGGTTAATTGTTGTAGGATTTAAGTCTGAGATTTTCTTATTCTTTTTGCATACATTTTGAAACGTGCACAGATCCGTTTTGTAATAAAGTTCCCTTTTAATCAAGGCATTACCAACTCGTTTTGATCGTTTGATTACGAATCTTTTACATAGAGTTATTTTGAATGGGAGACTGCCGGGTGCTTTCATTGCCGACTGAACAGCTTTTTTCCAATCGAAAACTCCAATAGTATTTAAATTAGTAACAGTAGCATATTTTTTTATCACTTCAGTATACTCTTCAGGGTCTATAATAACCTCAGTTTTTCTTAATTCTTTTTCTATGTTGCCGAATACCCGATCAGCTGGCATAAAAGAATGTCCTGTTACGGGAAAATAAGTTGTATTGTTTTGATATGTGGTTTCGACAACAACCACTTGGATAACATGCCGAGCATTTTAGTATTCTTATTTTGACCCACGCAACCGTCGGCTATTAAGCGGATACGCGTGATGTTGGTCAAGTCCGTTTTATTCAGATGATGAAATACCACCGACGCTATTTCATTTGAGCTTTTACAATGAACGTCTTCTGTCCAAATGTAACAAAACACGTTGTTTTTAGACAAAGGGTCTTTAGAGCTACCTTCTACCACAGTTGCGTTATATAAATACAACTGTCAGCTGTAATAGCACATTTGATCTGGAACTTTCGGGAGTGGAAGATTTTTTTGGCAATCAAATGAAAATGTTCGCATGCCTTCCTGTTTTTCCTTAAGAAAACTATAAAATGCATTAGCCCGGAGGCGGTGGACTCTTTGTTGTATCCTCAGATCGTTTCGCCTTGTTTCGTCGTTTTCGATTTTAAATCGCTCAGCGAAATTCAGACAGGTTGAACACACATCGTTACGTGGATTGCCGAAACCAAGATTATAATTCTCGTTAAATATTTGACGAAAGTATGACTTTTTTATATCCGTGTGTGTAGTTTCCGCAATGAACATTTTATACAACTTGTTTATATTTAGCGTACTTGGCAAATATCGTCTCGCGGAGCTGCTACCACGGCAATAGTGACTCTCTGAACATTTTAAAGAATTTATGTATGCCTTTATAACGTCTTTCTTCCATTCGTATAAGTGAGATTTATGGTTCCCTCCTCGTCTCTGAACAGGCCCAGTTCCATCACGAAAAAAATTTGCAATGATATACTGTACTCGGTATTTTGTTATGTTCAAACACCGCAAAAATGTTTTTTGACAGACAGAAATAAGTTTTTTGTTAGCATATATATGATATTTAATTATGAACTCATGTCCTTTTCTCGATATGTTGTTTACTTTACGTCATTTTACTGGTATACCATTGCAACATTTTAAAATAATAGCGTCTTGCGATAATTTATCAGTGTTTCTATAAAATGATTTATGGAAATGTAATAAGTCCTTAGTTTTAAGTGTCTTACACTTCAGTCTTTTCTCATGGTTACAGTTGGGTCGCTGAGGCAAATTTCGTGTTGAATAACTGTAAAGAGATAATATTGTATTACTTATATCCTAGAAAAAATACCTAACCAATGTGATCAGACGAATGCCTAAATACGCAACCCACACGAGAAAAAACCACCCTTTTCCGTGTATGGATCGTACCATAAAAAGTTTTTCAAATCAAACATAGCCAAGAAGACTGGCAAAATTCAATACTGTTTATTAAAATACGCCACTCCGATCGGTTCACAAGTTTCGGAGCTACGATGCCACATACATACATAGATACACACGTCAAACTTTTAAAACCCTTTGTTTCAGTGGGGGTTAAAAATTAAGCAAAAATTAATTAAAACAACTAAAGAATTAAATAAAAACCAAACTAATTTACATATGTCATTATATTAAAAATAAATTAGATAATTTAAAAGTAAAAATATCGTGATAGCCCCTACGTAATATGTCCCATCACTAAACTTACCGTTCTTTCTTCTTCAGATTTCGCTTCCAATTTTCTGGATTTTTTCCTTTTATTCGTGCAGTTTTTGAAGTCACCGGAGTTATGTTTACTTCCATTATAGTTACGAAATACAATTACCTTCACTTACTTAAGAAAAACACTAAATAAATTATTTAAAATCAATTAAAACTGCAGCACTTCTTGTACGTCGAACGCTATGGACGCCATACTAGTTTCGACGGCATTGCATCGCTGTGATTGGTCAATTCCGATTTAAGCTGTCTTTGATGTTTGCAGCCGGTTTTAAGCCGACTTTGATCCCAATAGAGATTTTTAGACTTGTTTTTGTATTATTGTGAGACGGTTTTGATGCAAAATTATAAGTTAAGGTCATAGACAATTGACAGACGTTTATTTTTGCATTCATAGTTCATATTTTAAAAAAACATGCAACTAGCTGCATTTGATTCTATA